>BGPR01000351.1:550847-716556 GCA_013235015.1 Araneus ventricosus
TATTTTTGTTGTAGTACAATTATTTGTATTGTACAACGTGGTTAAACTGACTGTACTCAGGGGCCGGTAGCTCCAATTCTACCGAACGGCTGTGCATGAAATCTTAAATATGGGTTATGTGGATAATGCGGCCGATGTTTACATCGGAAAAATTGATTTAACTTTTTGCCACCATATGACGCTGTAACGAAGTAACAGGAAATGCAAGAGTGCAAAAATCAATGAATAACAGATTTTTTTTTATTTATTTACACACCTGAGTGCTCTTTGTTCATGCCTTGTCGATCAGCAATGTATTGAAAGTGCACCAACAACCGCATGCGGCATATCAATAGGAATGAGAGAGACGAGGCGGACGATGATGCTCTTCAACTCCGTTTCATTAGTCCTATGTTCTTGATACAAGCGATCTTTGGGAAACCCTCCCAGCCGGAAGTCACAAGGATTCATATCGGGAGAACTTCCAGATGATGCTGTTACAGCAATTGCAACTTCTTCTACAATTGGCAGGCTCAGTTACACGTCGATCTCTTCCTGTTGCTACACCTAGAGAACTTGTTTCTTCTAACTTTTAACTGCATTTACGGACATGGCCCCTCTCCTTAAATGTTTCATCCGCCGATCAGCCCCAGGTGCCGCTGAAGGATGGCTATCATTCTGATAAACTAATTTTAAGATTAACGCTAGTTCTTTTTTTGTCCTTCAGTTCCTCACTGACATGGTTACTGCGTTTTCAACCTCATTTGTTCTAACAGCAGATATCACGTTCATAGCAAACCTGCATTTCTTACTCATTTGCTTAGGGTTTTAGTGACCATCTGTTGTCAATATTTCAAACAATTTTTTTGACGTAAACTTTGGCCACATGACCTACATAACATATATTTGAAATTTTATTCGGATCGGTTTAATACATTCGGAGTTACAGACCTCTGAGTAATGTCAGTTTAATTATAACCGCCCTGTATTTGTATTCAAATTATTTTCCCAGCCGACTCGTGATAAGTTTTAGACTCTTTGGGTTTTCTGGGTCAGCTTGGGAAATAAAAAATATACGAGAAAAAAAGGATGAACATATCTCGCTGGTTGTATTTTCCAACAGCTTGGTAAAATTACAGAGGCAAATGTCTAGTAAATAAATATAATAGAGATCAGAGCTCACCTCTTGGATTTTTTGCTTTCACAACAGGAGAATTGAAAAAGGAATGAAGAGAGACTTTTGTGCTCAACTGGAAAAATGGGACAGGTTTTCCTAAGGAGTGAATCTAAACTGTCTGTGTGTGTTTAACTTACAGCAAGACATTTCAGAATACATACTGATAGTTTCGTTGGAGACATGTCAGAGAATTGTTCTCCTTTCCGTAGGAAGTATAATAATGCTGCGATATTTGAATTTTCAGAACGGCTACTCTTCTAAAAGACTGCGTCTCATATTAGACTGTTATGCAATTTAGTGAATCCTTACGTACATACAAAAGAATAGGACACGATTTAAAATATGTGAAATTTTAAAACATTTTGTGAAATTTTATTTTGGATTTAAACCAGTGAAATACTATTTCATTTTTTTAAAATATTGTTTACGTTGTAAATATGTTTTCAAAGTACAAGGTTCAGATACATGTTTGGTCCAGGATATGCATGCAGAAACAAGTTCATATAAACAGCTTTTATTCTGATGCAAAATTCAGTAGAGATTTAAACATACAGTTTAAATTTTCCTCTCGTTTTATAATATTTGGGTATCAAAGTTTATTCACTTTTTTATGAAAATAAAATATGATTTTTGCATTAAAGTAAGTGCTTTGATTTATACTAAAATTAAAAATTATAAAATAGCAAATTCACAAAATATGCATCCCTAAGATTATATTCCGGTATAATGGATGTTTTGAGCTTTTAAAACGATTGCGAACACATTTTAGGCTATATACAATATTTGCTTTAAAAATCATTTCTTAGAGCATTAACATTTGGAAATTCACATTACATTTTCTACCCTGGAAGAACTGGAAATTGTCGGCTCAGAACTTACAGAATATTCTATGACATATAATCAAGCATAAAATACTTTTTATAGCTAAATTATTCCCAGTGGTATTCTAGACATTTCATATAATTCACAGTCGTTAACCACGACAAAATATTAAGAGAAACTTTATGGAAGCTTTTATAACTGTCCATGCTCTTTAAATATTTTAGTATACATTTCATACTACTGCTTTTCAAACATTTTTCATTATAAATAAGTATAATATTGATTAAATATAATTGCATCAATCTATATACTAAAAAAGTATGAAAATAGCAAAAATATTTTATTCATTTCGATTAAATCGCGCCACCATGATCGCATTTATATATACCTCATAGTCGGTGTTTTCCAAATTTTATGTTAGAGTTTTTACCCTATGTTCAGATATTAACTCATTAAATAATACAATTTTATAAAGCAGTTCAGAATAGCATATATGAAAATATAGAAGTTCCATTACAACATAAAATAATGTTTAAAATATTTTTCAGTAAATTGAGTAATTTCCATATCGTTTCAGATTTAAATTTTAAAAACCACTTCACAGTTTTCCACCAAATTAAGTTTAGTTTCACGGAGTTATATACAACTACAAACGAGGTGCTTTATTTCACGACCCATTTTATTACGAAACATTTTATTCATTATGCACACGAAACTATATATATTTTTTTTACTTCCATTATGTTTCAACAAAGTTTTACAATAAATGAACTCGTAAGCACATGAGTATTTTATAGTTTTATGAGCCGAGAGTTAAAAAGTAAAAGACTTTTCTGTAACCAAGTTTCTAAATGCATTTGGCATTAAGTGTGTCTGGCGAACTATTTAATTATCTCTTATTTTATCGTATTCTTGCGCCATTAACCTGAGATTATCTAAACCATATTTTATCCTAACGTAATGGCTCTACGATGAAATTTAATGGAGGAAGGTCATTATCATCTTTCGAATCGCAATCGAAACTATCTTTTTTCAAATGTTCCTTATATAGAATTTACTCTTTGAAATTTAGTATGAATTTTATTCGATAACGAATATCTTTAAAGTAATTCTTTGATATGAAGCAGAAATTTCGGTACAAATATTTCTGTAGCTATCTTCTACTCAATGTTCTATGAATATCCTTAACTCTTTGGTATTCAAAATGAATTCCTTCTAATGATGAAATTTTGCGAAGTACTTGTAATTCACTACACAAAAAATTGATATAAAATAGTTTCACAAATTTAAATTCAAAAGACGTCTCACAATATACAGGGTATCCAATCTAAACGTGGCCCAATAGCTATTTTCTAAAGAGTTAGTGGTAGGCATATACTTCCAATTGGGAAAATGCTTTTAATGACGTATAAAATTATATTTTATGTTTTTCGAATACTTAAATATAATGCTGCAAATATTATGACGTCAAAAATTTAATACAGTTTCCTGGTCCTGCTAAACATATTTAGTAAAATATTCTTGTAAACTAATAATTTTTTAAAAAGTTCCATCCTTCTGAGATTAAAATTGACAGAGTTACGAAGATTTAAATATCACTGTTTTTGACGATTTTAGGCCATTTCTATGGCCGCTTCGAGGAAGGTCCTCCAATGAACGCGCAGCTCTTTTTCGATGCGGTTGGTGATTGGTTTAAAATTATTTCGGAATTTTAGTCGCAGAAGAGAGAAACTCTTATCCGTGTAAAATTTTAGTGTGTCAAGAATATTTTACTAAACATGACTAATAGGACCGGGGCCCTTTATAAAAATTTAGACTTCCTAATTTTTTCAGGACATTCATTTACTCAAAACTCACAAAATATAATTCTTTACACCATTTCAAACATTTTATTTGCCAATTGGAAGTATATGTCTACCTCGAACGGTTTAGAAATTAGCTATTGGGGCACGTTTAGAGTGGACACCCTGAATGAATGATGTTTATGTCTATAACGTCAAGATATGAAAATTGACTGATATTGAAATTTTGTTACGTAATTCAGGCGATGATAAATGCAGTGAATATTGAAGCAAAAATTTAGAAAGTACACCACATGTAATGAGATGCATATTGTTTTATAATTAAATGATCCTTAAACCACTTCAGGAGTTACCAAACATTTCATAATTATGATCCCTGGCCCACATTTTAATTATATTATCTGATGGAAATTTCAAACTTATTTTTCCATTTTATGTCGAAATATTAAAGAACATCATATTACATAATATATGATACCAAATATATTAATATTTTTTCTTTATTCTTTATACAAAATTTTATATCTATTATGAACAAGATTCGATGTCTTACATTAAATGAAATGCTATATCAATGTTTCCATGCTATTATACGTTAAGAGTCATTAACGGATTCATTTTTAACAACTCTCTTTTTAAATGAATCTGGCATTATTAAATGCATCTTATGAAGCATTCAGTTTTACTATTATTTCGCGTTTTATTATTATTTTAAAGTAACTCTCCAACGTTGGAGGCTTAACAAAAAATAAGAGAGTATCGCCAGCAATTGCTCGAAATTTATTCACCTAATTTGAGAGTGGAAACTCACTCTCAATAACGGTAATTAAATCCAAGTCATATGAAGAGCTGCCCTAATCTCATTAGAGTGCATAGCTTTAAGTAAAATATATAAAAAGAAGCAAATTTAAAACACGTCATTTCATTCCTCCCTATCTCTATCTATGCACTTATTCTATTTTTAGATGAATTTATTTTTTATGCATAGTTAAATTGTGAATATAAAAAAGAGATTGCTGAGTCCCCATCTGGAAAATTAGTATGGAAGGGAAGAACGAAGATTCAAAAAAGGGATAAAAAAAAGAGAGGAAATGGGGAAAAAAGTGAGATCGGGAGGGGGACTGAAAGCGTATAATCTCCTAATGTAGTGATTGATTGTGCCCTTTAATAACCTTCAACTGATTCACCGACAGGTAAAGTGGCGCAAGACAAAATGCATCGACAGGTATTAAAATGAAGGTAGGGTAGGGTTAAAAATAGCTTTTGACTCACGCGAGTGAAATTTATCACAAAATGTATCTTCAGTGCGAACTTTTTATCAAAACGTTGTTAACTTAGTATCAAGCGTAGCTTCCTCAGGTATAATTAAAGTGCGAAGAAATCTATATAAATGTGTTTTTTCTTTTAAAAAACTAGCTTAAATACTATAGAAGAAACAAAATTCTAGTCAAACTTGGTCTGTATTTGAATATTTGAATTTATTCCACCTATCAGTGCACATGATAATTCTAAACTGGGTGGGCAAAAAGATTGATTTATTACTTGTAGTTCTACATTACATCCCACCACCTCCATCCCCGTGTTAAAAGCTGCGTGACTGTGTGTTTGGAAGGACATAGATGGATATTGATTTTATAAGAAAAATGCATATTTATTACAGGGACAAAAATAGCAATAAGGAGAATATATACACAAGACAAGAACAGACATAAGAACAACGCGGGAAACGAAACAAGAAAATGACAGAAAAAAATACATTAACAAAACAGAGATTTTATAATTTGTTGGAATTGTGTGTCAGTTCAAGAAAATATGTACTCAATGACACTCCTTTACATGGAGATTGTTCTCATCACACATGAAGAACATTAAGAGTCGAAGTCTGGTTCTTGACAAATTATTTGATTCGTAGTTCTACAGCAAACATGGTTGTGCATACGCTTATAGGACGGTGAGATACATTAGTTTACTTCGTGACTAGTGGGACACATACTTCCCGAAAAGCTATAAAAATACCTTAGTGCTCTTTGGGCTAGTGAAAATATTTCCAATCTGACCAACCAAGTTTTGAGATGCAGTTTTCATTTACAGAACATGAAATCACTTACTACCATTGGCTGCTGTAATAAATTATTTCACAGTATTGTATCAGTTTATCTGATAACTTACGAGGCTGTTTGCTATCTCTATCATGAAAATATCATGTAATTTCAATAAAATCTAGATTGATTTGTAAATCTAAACTGCATTTTTTTTACAAAATTATTCAATGAAGACTACAGGACATCATTTTAACGCTACTAAGTTGTTCAAAAATCGCATATTCTGCAGCATTCGAATTTTGAAGAAATTATGTAATATTCGCTTTCAGTAAATTTAAATAATATAGAATTATTAATTTCAAGAGCTTAATTTTGTTAACCTTTTCATAGAGTAAGTTTTCGACGAAGAATACTTAACACACTGACAAGCACCTTTAAAAAATATTCAAACATTTTGATAAGCTCGCAACATAAAATTTTTGATTGAAACATAAATAACAAGACAACCCAAAAGGATCAATTTAAATTAATATTATAGGTAATTATTCGAGCGTGTTACGAGCGAATCCAGATTCGAGAACAAAAATTTATTTCGAAATTCTTCTCACAGAACTATAACCATTACGACATTGGAACGGAGCTAAAACTAATTATTGCACAATGGTTGCCTTAAAGATAACTAATGCTCATTTATTTTGTTATCACCATCTGCTATCGGAAAATATACGTTTAGTAGAAACATTCTAAAAAAATGAAAAGTATGATGCTTTTACTCAACCACCATATTTTCCAGAATGAAATTTTCTTACTTTGATAAAATTTCACAATGATGTCTGGAGCAACACAACGAAATTTCAGTCATGTCTGCTCAGGAACGTATTAAAAAAATTTCCGACATCTATATCATGCAATACTTTCTTATACTTTAAAGCTAAGCAACATTGTATTCATCTAAATGGCGACTTTAGACCATGAAGAACTTGAAATAATCGAAAGTTTTTTCGTCACTGTAAACCAGCGTTCCTTTGTCTTGGAAATAACAAAAAACTTCACAAAATTTTACGAAGGTTTAGTCGATAATGAAATCACGGAATTTTTAAGATTTGAATCTGCCTAATAGACATTATGTAATTTAAGAAAGATGTTCCATTAAATCCTTTATTTAGCCGAAAATTTTGTATTGTATGAGTCTGCCGTCTTCTGGTTTTTATGTGGGTACAAGCTAACAGAGGATATTTGATGATGTTGTATTGCTTAAAATTCAACTATAAATAAGGCAAAAAGCTCTAGTAAATTAATGAAAGCCTTTTAAATAAAGTAATCATAATCTGTTTCCTCCGACTCGTGTTTCTCGACCAAGCTATTCTCTAAGGCAATTGACGATTAGTACGAATTTATACTTCTTAACGTTAATATTTTCGCGAATATCATGAAAACATATATTTAACTATGTGGCATAAATTAAAAATTGAATTCTGATTGACAAATAATTAGTTTGTTAATTTCACATACCTTCAATATTTTTTAACTCGGAATTCAATTCTTCCTCACATTTTGTTCTGAATATATGTGATTCCCATTTAGGGTTTTAGAAATATTTCCCTTTCTCCCGTTCTTTGAAAATACATATGAATAAAGAACAGAATGCTTCTCCGTTACTACTTCTCATACACATAAAGTCGAAACTAATGTTTAAAAGAAGAAAAAAATCCTTATCTGTCGGAAAATGAACACAAAAAGATTTCGCTTCTTTCGCGCCAAGAGAGATGGATACACATTTGGATACTACAAGAGACACGGTTGTTGAAATTTCCAATTTCAAAACAGCAGCAAATGCGCATATTTCAATTGATGAGAAAAATATAGATTTATCTGCAAGAGCCTTCTGGGAGAGATGAGGAAATACGGGAAAGATAAATCTTCGTCATGTTTCGATGAGCGAGGCGGAACTTCAACTTCTTATTTGATCTCTTCTGTCAGCGAAACTTTCTCGGCGATGCTACTCTTTTAGATTTAATTTTTAGCTTTCTTTTTTCAGCGTCTTTACTCTTTTCAACACATAGCTGAAAGAGTACGAAGAAGAGAGTAAGTGCAACAGAAAGTGAGTGTTGCCGCTCTCGTTTTTTTAAAAGCTTCTCTCGCAATAAATATTTTCGAAGTACATTCCATAAATCAAAATGTTTTAAGATAATTAGAAATGTTTTCGTTGCTCGTCTCCGTTTTTTTAAATTTTTCTTGAGTCATTTTCTCTAATGTAAGGTTTCGTACTGCGTTCGAATAGCTATCAATTTCTTAAATGTGGAGAGAGTGCTTCTAAAAAGTGATTTTCAGCGTTAAACAAAAAGCACTTTTAATCAAGAGTATTTGGTCTGTTTTCATTTACTTTGTTGATGTCTAAGAATTAAATTATAAAAAAAAAACGTACCGAAAAATAATACATTGTGGAAGTAGATTTAAAGGGTATTTTTATGCAACATATATTGGTTTCGCTTTCTTACATTTGGATAGTTTGGGAAGGAAATTGTCCACGTAACGTCTTGCTTTTGCTTTAAAAAATTATTATTTAAGAATTTTTTAAAACATATTATTTGTTGCAAAAAAGAATAAAAACGTGATTGTAATGTAAGGTGAGTTAAAATGGATGACCTGATTTCAAAGCCTTTACTGTGTATATAGACTGCTGCTAAAAAAAATAAGCAACAAACACGAAAAGACGGGGTACACATGTAAAACGGTAAATTAAAATACACAATTTACATATGAAGTAGAGGTTGCATCGCCGAATGAAAATAGGCAACCAAAATTAGCATAAAACACAATCTCGCGGTCACACCGCAACGCCTTAAAAAGGGGTTTGCCCGACCTACGATTCAGTTCGCAAGCAGAAATAGTTCCGCGGAATCCGAGATAGCCAAAGCGGAAAGCATGAGCAGAAGAAACCATTTGCACGATGAAATGCGTTGGAGGGCTGCAAACTGATGCCAGACACTCTGCTGTTGCCAGAGAGCTGAATGTGCATCGTAGTGTCATTCATAGGTTGCGGAACCATTACCAAAGGGATCAAAATGCCAGTAGAAGACATGGGTCTGGACGCCGGAGAATCACCACAACGGCAGACGATAGCTACCTGTTGCAATGTCCCAGACGCCGGAGGAAACAAACAGCGCGACATCTGGGCCCGTGAACATCGCAGTTGGACACCAGATCAGTGGGGTCACGTACTCTTTACGGATGAGTTTCTATTTAACATCTCGAAATGCCATGATATGGCAAGAGCAAGGGACACGCTATCGGGCGCTAAACATCGTCGAAAGAGACCATTACAGAGGTGGCGGGTTACTTGTCTGGGCAGGGATAGCAATGAACGGCCGAACCTACCTCAATGTGTTCGCTGGGGGTTCTGACACAGTTCTCCGATATCTCGACGAAATCCTACACCCTCTTGAGCGGCCTTTTATCGCTGCATTGGGTACCGACGCGATATTTATGGACGATAACACCCACCCGCATAGAACACGATTGGTGCGGAGTTATCTGAAGAGTGAAACCATTCCACAGATGGCGTGGCCTGATAGATCACCGGCCCTGAATCCCATAGAGCATGTGTGGGACAAGTTGGGAAGACGGATTACAGGTCGAGTGTGCCACCAGGCACCCTCCTAGAGCTCGAACAAGCCTTACTACAGGAGAGAGTATTACTGCCACAACAAACGATCAACGACACAATTGTCAGCATGCCTCGCCGCTGCCAAGCATGCATTTCAGCTAGAGGGTATCATACCCGTTATTAGCGTGTGATTCCCATTGTACATTCTGCCTACCAATTTGGGCTGTCGCGTCGCGACGGCCGTAATATATGTGTTTTTGCTTATCTTTGATTTATTGTTTGATATGTGGTCTAGTCTTACACCACACCTACCTCGTGTACAACTTTCACGCATATCCATTAAATAGGTTTTGTTTTATTCCGAGTTTCGCCTTTGTTGCTTATTTTTTTAGCAGGAGTGTAGTGGTTGAAGTCCTCTCAAAGGTATAGACTTCCGGAAGTCTCACATGCAATAAATCTTTTTATTTAAATAGAGTATTTTATAGAGATTGGGTTATATTAAACCACAAATTAACAATTTTAACTGAAGAATATTTGTTCTGAAATGGAACGTTAAGGTACAAACGTGTTTCAAAACTCCTTCGGCCCAAGCATTCAAACATCATCTGCGTTAAGTGTTACCTTGAGGAATTATTCATCTGGAGGAGACGGCTATATAAATGCTCGTCACGGTGGCTAAAAGATAAATCTTAATTTCCTGACGCATTTACAATATATTTATAAAGATAGAGCAGTTTATTAATACAAAAAATTCCAATAAGCATTTCATTTACCGAACTACAAATGGCAATAGGAGACAGACAACTCAGCTGTACAGGGATTGGTTCCCTGTAGGCGATTCCGGAATCCGAAAGCATTTGCACGTTTCATTCGACATCTGTGATAAACGAAATCCTCTCTTCCTTTTCGATCAGATGGATGCAACTTGACCAAAGTTCCTCATAACAGCAGTTGTAGGATAGATAATTCTGGATGCTATGGGAGCCGAGCTAAGTACAAGTAAACGAGGTGTTAGCCATAGCAGAAAATCGTCTCCTACCTGGTGGATGTTTTAGGGTGAAATGTAGCAACCAGACCGGTAGTTAAAGCATTGACTACAGCGGCTTAGAACATATGTCTTTTCATGGATTCATGTACCTTGGTACGTGGTGGTATGTGTAACATCCACAATGAGAATGAATGAGCGAATGCAATAAAAAATGCAGATTGGCGGCGGTTTACCATCAGTGTATGGGCAGGAATCAACAGCAACCACTTAAATCCTTGTTCCCCCATTGGTGGCTTGTTTTCTCGAGATCGCACTTTGGGATTTGTTGTCCTTCGGAATTCGACCAGTAGCACGTTTCCCATGACGCGTTCAAAAGCGATAACGATCCATAGGAATTATATTTAGGTCTCTGACCGTCTATTTACTGGCCTTTGATGTCCGAGCATTCACGGACATCTTACTAGTACAGTCGAGCTATCCCCCAAACAGCGATTCTTTGTGTTTCCCCATGGCAGGAGATAAAACGTACTTCAGAGAACGTATCCCAAACCATTGACTATGCGGTATAGGATCGTCGATCACCTTCATAGGATAGTTTTTCTATCGGTATGTCTAGACGGTGGAAAAGGCTTTACTGTTTTGCTGTAGGTGCTACGAAGCTTGCTGGAAGATGTTTCAACAGATATCCGCCGGCATATATGGTCGAAGAATGATGGAGAACCAGTCTAATTTAAGAGAATATGCTACGAAACTATTTATAGTTTACCGATAAAATATGGATTGTGCCATGAGCTCATATAATTTGACTATCACATTTGCGCAATCAATCCGGTATCGATTTATTTCTGTAGGAATTGCTAAAATTTATCTTATATGAGGCTCCTTTGAATCTCGAAAGTAACTTGTTGAAGGACTCTGGTGGGAAAATATAAGATATGGCTGGTATATTTCAAAACTTATGCCAATCTCAACTTCATGATATTTCTGAGTACATTACTATTGCCGATTCCTAATTTAAGCAAATGTCTTTACACGTCATTATTGTGTTTTCTCAACATCTCCATGTTTTCACTATCTTGTGAGCTCATTTGCCCTTATATTGCCTTTGAGATGATGCATTTTACAACTAAAAACTGTTTGATGGGTAGTATATCTTTTCAAATTTTGTCCTATCTTTTTCGAATACTCTGTATATTATTGCAAAAGTATTATGTTCCCATAAAATATTATCACCAATTCATTAAAGTAAAAAATCCAAAATGTTATTTGTAGATAAATCGGAATGAAGACTGTTATGTAGAATTTCTTTGCGTTATTGTTATTTATATTTCATTTTCAGTACTTTTATGCACAATTTTGCACAAATTTAGTTCAGTCACAGAAATAAATGTATTTATTTTTACGGTCATATAATTATAATACAAGAAACTGTCGACATTCTTATAAATGTTTTTTATTTCTTTTAATTTGTACCATTCTTTTCTGGCATTGTACGTTTTCAAGCAATTAAAAAATAACGCCCTCGAAATAAATGATGGCAAAATGACTTTTTAAATCAAATTTTTAAAATTTCTTGGGAATTTGCATGTCAAAAACAATTTTTAAATTAAAATGTCTTGCGACAAATAGAAAGCTGACTAGATTCGCTGAAATTTCATTTATTTTTCTTTCAACATTTTTTATAATGTAAAATTTTTGCAGAAGTATGTAATGTAAATTTTTTATAATATAGAAAACATTATTTTGCAGAAAAATAAATTATTAGGATAGTATTGCTAAAATGAATTCTGTTTACCGAGCGAAAAAAGCATATTATTTAATTCAATTAATTTTTTCTTCGCTCCGTTTATTTTTTTTTTTGTAGAAATCTCTTATTATTAATTAAAAATATATATAAAAATATTGAAAACAGTGGAAGTTGACTGAAAAATGATCCATGTAATTGTAAGAAATCTTAATCATATTTTAAAACTTATAAGGTTATAAAGACAAAATACAAGGATATTATATTTATATATAAAATCGTCGATTGATAAGCAACACTACCTAACTCAATTTTTGAAATTCGAAAGAGGAAGAAAATTCTCAATTTTTTGCAATCAATAACGAATATTTCTGATTTTTTTAACATCTGATATGAATATGAGATGGCATGTTCCTACTACATGTGAAAAAAATTCAGAAATATTCGTTATTGGTTGCAAAAAAGTTAGTATTTTCTACCTCTTTGGAATTTCAAAAATTTGAGTTAGGTGGTGTTGCTCGTTAAACGGTGAAATGCTAAAGTATGTGGCAGCAAAAAAAGTTTAATTTCGTTTCTGCCAATAGCAACAATTGGTTTGTTTTCAAAACAAAGACGGTTACCTTCTGCTCTTAGACAGAAAATATTAGGCATAGCCTGTTTCTATAGTAGTTTTGGCACAAAACAATGTTTTCATGAGAAAAATTAGTTTATGACTTTTAGTTTAGACTGCGCGTGAAACTTTGAATGGAATATCTAAATAACTTCAATTAGGAAGGAAACAGGCAGGTTTAGATGAGCCAGAGAATGTTCAAAATAACATATATGGGGGAGTTTTAGATACTTCTGCTTAAAAAAATATAACTCTATTTTCATAAGAGTACGTACGCAGCACCATTTGTATTCTTTTACAATGTGTATTTGAAAAACATCAGAAAGAATCGAATAACTTTGTGAACATGAAGAAGTTTTAAATATGGTACTGAAATTCATACCTATGATTTCATTGTTGTTTACATTGTAAATTGTCTTACAGTATTCATATTCTTTAATTCCGAATAGTAAACACTAGAACGTAGTTGTTTTGCGTGGGATCAACTAGTTCATGATATTTCTAGTTATCTGAATTCATATTTCTTAGAAAATATTATTGGAATTCTTATAACTGCTACGGCGACGACAGAATTACTTCATAATATGACCCAAAATCTCATTCTCTCCTTTTTAGTGTTTGGGTGCTTGACCGAAAACACCCCACATATTGTTCTGCCTGTTTCTGCTTGGGTTCTCTTTTTTCGGTAAGAACCAAAATCAATAACCTTGAATGACTTTACACACTCATTAAGATTGCTTAAAAATTTGTGAAAATTGAACGAAACATCGCATAGAGAGAGTAATTAAATTCCGTCATTGGAGAGTAACTAAATTAAGTCAAATATATTTAAAGATGTGTAGATATATTACGAAATAAAATCGGAAGTAAAAATTTATCCTTTCTGTTTATGTCCAAAGAAAGCAATATTTTTATTATAACTTTAAAAGTAACAAAAAAACGTGAATAAAGTATTTGGTGAAACAATAAATTGATTTGAATTTAATTACAACAATTCAAACCATTGAAACAAACTGTGTTTAAAATGAATTTTGAAATGTTTATTGAAACTGCGGAAGAAAATTTCAAAGCAATTAAATTTAAATCATTTTTTAAAAAACAATTTTTTTGCTCTTTAAGATGGCATAAGCTACATTTTCGTGTTATATTTCAGACGTTATTGGCGAAAAACTGGGCGAAAGCGACGATAATTGGCTTGACATTTTTAATTTAATTAAATAGTTCAAATATTAATTGATTTTGAAGTCAAAAGTAGCACAATTGACCTGGAAATGGACTCCAGAAGAACATGAACATATTTCGAAGGTGTTATTGTGACAAACATATAACAACTCAAGTATTTTCTGAATTATATTATCGATTGAAAAAATTAATCCTTTTATAGAAATGAACGTCTCTAACTTAGAACATCGGAATGTAGATTATTAATGTATCATTCTTCGAAATGTTACTGTTTATATTTAATTTCCAACAACAATTTTCTTCCCTTATACTTTTTCACGCATATTCCAAAGGGTTTCCTCCTTTAATAAGTAGAAGAGAGAATACTTTTTGGCACGTTCATTTTTTAAAAGGTTCTTTCCTTATATATATTTCCAAAGAACAGACGATAAATCAAAATGTTTTAAGATAATTAGAAATGTTCCCGCTGAGCTTCTTTTTTCTCTTGGAGCGCTTTCTCATAAGGTTTCGTTTGGGATTTTTCTTTCAGCGTAAGGATAGTGTTACAAAAAATAAATTATGTCGCTTTACAAAAAATTCTTTTAATTAAGTCAATTAAGTCTGTCTTCATTTACTCTGGTTATCTAGAAAATCTTGATCATAAAAGAAACTGTTGACAAAAAATAAAATGTGGTATTTCCACATACAAAAACAAATAATTTATATATAGTGTATTGAGAATTCTTAAGTCTATTTTTGAATTTTATCTCTTAAAGCTACAGTTCGTCCATCGCATCAAAAGCTTTTGTAACCTAGCATAGATAATTGGAGTTTAAATTTATTTATTCATTTATTAGTTAAAAAAATGCTCTCTTCTTTTTTTTTTCTCATCACCCGAGTTCGTGTTACACACAAAAAGATATAATAAATAAATTTCCACGACAGATTTTTAAGTGTTTTTCTAAAATGGTTTTATTATTTTATAGATGAAAGAAACAAAAATGATGCTATCAAAGTAAATTCTATTATTTTATAAATCAAAATAATGGCGATAAAATGCTAAGGAAGATCAAGTATCGTAAAAAGTACTGTCGTTGATGTTGGAATAAGAAAATTAATCATCAAATTTAATTATTTGTAATTATTTCTAGTAATAACATAAATAAGATACTTTCTTTTAAATTTTAGAAACGTATTTATCAGGAAATCTAAATAGTAAACATACATACAAATGTACTAAAGATATAGGAAATTATCTATGAAAAAGTTAGGAATTAATTTAAATTCCTTACCTTTTTATAAGATGAAGATGTATAAAATACAGAATATTTTCATACAATTAATACTCCCTCTGTCCAACTGCAGTTGACCGATTTACTAATTTTCAATGCCCAAAATTAAAAATTCTTTTCTCAAATTAAAATAAAGAAAACACTATTTATTCATTCCGAAGTGTATATAAGCATAAAAAATAAACTCATTTATATATATATTGCTTGTTAAGCCTAATAATAAGGTGTATCTTCAGCAGTTAATAACAAAAACATAAATATGAGTTCTGAAGGGAGTTGACGTTTTCTTTACAAGCTCTCTTTTGCCATATAAGGCATCATTTTTGAATAATTTCAGGTTTACTTTTGTATGCTTCCGTATCAACTCGTCCGAGTCTATTCTTATTTATTTATTTATTCACCAACGCGCCGGTACAGCCTACCCGCCTACCCAGAGGGTGTAAGGCACTGACCCGGACGGTGGGGAGTACAAATAACAACAAAACAGAAAGAAAAATATTACATCATATTATAAAACATAACAACAAAACTGAATTACACTGTATGCGAAAGAGAAACAACAAAACCAAAAGTTCTGACAACTAAACAGAAGACAAAGGAAGCGACAAAAAAGCTCATGAAACAACATCAAACTGCAAAACAGGAAACGAAAGAAAAATATAACTTTAAACAAAAACTTAGGATATTAAACACATTACAGCATGTATGACAATTCAATAGAAAACGTTCAAAATTTTATATTCCAAGAAGAAATCAAAAACACAAAAATGTTAAAGAAACAATGATATATTTTTTCACAACGTTTCATCAGTCAGGAAGCTCACTGCAAATGCAACTGGAAATCCTAAAAATCTCTTGCAGTTTCACCTGTCCAAATTGGTCTATTTAAATGACATGTTTTAGTGAATTTACAGTCAAAAACAAAGTGGTCTACATCACCTTGTAAATCTCATTTGCAATTTGGTGCACTGGCTAATTTGAAACAATATAAATAGGAAATAAATGGGGCATGGCCTGTTAAAAAGTATATTACAAATTTGTTATTGATAATTAAGTTAAGGTCAACAGACCCATTGAAATGTTTTACTCGGGTTCCTGTTTCAGAATCCATCCAATATTTTTGCAAGCTGCTTCATATAAATTCTTTAATTTTATATTGTAAGAAAAGGTAGGGTGCTGGGACATTAATTATTTGGCCAGCAGATGTAGGAGCTTTTGCATATTGATTAGCAAGTTCATTGCTTGGTATAGTATATGAAAAAGTTAAGACATAAGTATTTACTTCTATAACAGCGCGATGCCCCGGTGGCCTAGTTGTAAGGTCTCGGCTTTGGGGGCCGGAGGGTTCCAGGTTGGAAACCCGATTCCACTGAAGATCCTTCATGTATTGGGCCTGTTGCAAGTTACATCATACGTAGGTGGTCATTGGTCCTCCCGCTGGTGAGATGCGGAAGCTTGGAGAGGGGTTGCCAGCTCAGGTATCATCCTCGACATCTGACCACGGTTCAAAATGAGGTCCGTTCCAAAATAGCCTTCGTGTTGCTTCAAAACGTGAAGTTAATATAACTAAATCTATAACAGCACATCCGTTCCGATTACATTCACGCCGTTACTGCCGTGATCTGCTTTTGTTGTTATATGTATACTTATAGCATGCAAAGGTAACTCTTCTTTCTATATGAATAAAAGAATTCATTGTAAATATTTTTAATTAATTTCTCAATTTACTAGAATGTACTTACGCTGTATCCGACACGAAAAAATTATTTCCTTATCTTGTACTGCAGTTAGCGTTATTTCATATAGGATGGCATAATCCAGAATATATATAAATTTTTGACGCGGCTTCCTTACCTCATAATTTTTGATTAAAAAACAAGATGGCAAATATTATATTACACATTCGTAAAGTACAAGCAAAGAAGATATTTTAATAATGCAAAGTTAAGTGATTTTCACATGGTAGCATTCCGTGGCACGGAACACATCAAGACTGAACTCAGTACTTGTCCAAGTGTCGATGGATTACGTGACGCAAAGGGCCGTCGTAAGAAAATTACTTAACTTTGCCTTCATTATTGAAAGCACTTTTTGAGTTGTACTTTACGAATATGGAGTAACATTTATCGTCATGTCATAAGGAAACACCAACAATAATTTATAGACCCCCTTCTATATCATTCTTATGACAGGCAATATGTACGACACACAAAAATTTCATATATGAATACTTTGTGTTACATTTTAAAACGAAAACTTCCGTACTTATCTCACAGACCATTCCTTTTCTCTATCATCCTCATGTGAGATAAACTGCAGGTAAACTCAGCGAGAGGCTTTATTAAAAATACATCCGCCCATCCCTCAAGAAAAATACCTTCCCCTTCCCAGATAAGTCCATATTCGAAGACAGTACATCCCTGTAATATATTTCTTTATCAAACGTTCCCATTCCTTTCCTGGACGGCCGAAGGCTGTTTGCGGATACACACATTCGCGAATATCTCTGTCCCCTCAGAGCCGAAGGCAAATAAAACTTTTACTCTTTCTTGACTCGGAACTTTATCTCGGTGCAATACCCCATCTTTTATTTATCCTTTATTTTCGAGTTATGGTTTAAGGTGCTTTTTTCTCCATAACACGTGATTTATATATATTTATACTGATGCTATCTAAAAGGAGAGCTATTTGCTTTCGGTCCTTTTCTCGAGCTGGCACATGGCAAAACGAAACTTAGCTGGGAGATGGAAATATAAGATAAGCTCAAGATTTATAATAATAAGAAGCAGTATTTGAAGTAGTTCAGAGATATATACCGAGAATTCTTAAGCTGTAATCCGCAGTAATTTTTATCTTTTTTAGTGATGAGAATGTAGGAATATCTTTGATTGAAAATCTTCATTAATCTATTGTTTTCCACCAAATATATATATTGGCCATTATTTGAAGTCCTGGTAGGAACTTTCAATTATCTTCCAATGAACAACAATATTGGTTTTTCAGGAAGTCCACGAAGGAATGTTTGAACACAAATCTTCATTAGCCTGTTATCATCTAAGCATTAATAAGAGTGGGTTTTCTAGCTTGCCTACGTAAAAATTGCTGTTGATTGAATAACAGAATGTGTTCTATTCTACTTCAATAAATAATTATATTCCCTTTTCTGCGGTGTCTACGAAGAAATGACTTTCAATAATAATTTCCATTGAGTGTTCACTTTTTATGAATAATTATATTAACTCTTCTATGAAAGCCATGTAGAAATTTCTGAAGAACCAATAATATAGAATAAATAGCTTATTTTCTCTGAAATGATAATTATATTGGTATTCCTAAGGAGACCAGGAAGGAATTATTTTCAATAATAATTTTCATTTGTATCCCTAATAATGTATGTCTTCTATAAATACTAGAACTGAGATTCTTCAATTACATTGTGTCCGGGGAAGATCATATTATTCTAACATTAATAAAAATATACAAAAGGGTGAAATGAGTTTTCTGTAAAAGAATAAATAAATCTAACAGCTTTTTTTAACAGTGCATTCATTGTAGCTTTACGTAAGTTCCTATAGTACCAAGAAGAATCTTCACTCTCTTCCATACCAAATGTTTTTTTAAACGTATCATCGTCTTTTAATTTTTAAATCCACTCATAAAGTGGAGGAACAATTTATTTATTTATTTGCCCATGCCGGCACAGCCTACCTAGAGGGTTTAAGGCTCTGACATGGAAGGCGAAGAGCACAAAATAACAACAAGACTGAAAGAAAGAAACATTACATTAAATTACAAAACATCACAACACGGCCACCATTCACTTTTTCATTACAGCTGCCAAGTAATTAGGACCATCTACCTTAGACTATTGATACTAGAAAAAGTGTTAGACTTCTTCAGTGGTTGCTTTGTATGCGTAAATTTAGGTGTTATGAAGCACTGAAATCGTACTTCTATTGAAGCAAGAAACTTTGGTACGATAAAATCTTATTTAAAGGATATGGGAAAAGTAACGCTTTCAACTCTTCCAGAGCCTGCTTGAACTAAACGGAAAATTGGGCGAGGCATAAAAATTTTTCGTCTGTGAAGACGCTGGCAATGTTTCGTAGAAAGTTTTAAACATCAGGCTCATTGGAGTCAACCGAATTTTAAAGCATTAGTCAATAAGTTTCCTTTTTCATTGAGTACTGCTTCCTAAAATATGAGTTTCGATGCCAAAAATGTCGGAATAGATAAATTAGAGGATTTCAAAAATTCTTTCAACGTAGTTTGCCATATTTGTTGACAGAACTTCTCCCCAATCTAAATTGCACTGTACGAAATAACAATGAAGTTGTAATTCGCTGTTTTAAATAATACACTAGTGGCAAATTAAAGCGCAATACCTTAGATTTTATCGTATTTTATACACGAGGCTAGTGTAATTACTTCAAAGATGGCACAATAGCAAAATCGATGTTGCAGTCATGTGTTCCTATCTGCAAACCAATAAAATTTATCTTCTTTTAATCGTATGACGACGAAGTTTGGTTTGTGCATATGAGTGCCAGTACTAGGTATTTCTGTGCACTATCAATTGCTGCGTTAACAACTGTAGATAAAAATCATCAAAACATCAAGATTGGAAAAGAGATGAATAATGAACAGTATTTGCTTTTTCTAAGCCTCAGTTTTTGCTTTAACTACAATATATAAACACATCGGAGAAAACAAGACTGGAAATGAGATGAATAGAAAAAAGATGATAAACAAAGAAAGATAAACAATCTTATGAAATCCAGTTATTTTCAGTGACAAAGATGTTACCAAAATTTAAATAGTCATGGAAGGAGATCCGTATGACCTCCGTGAGGGGTTGAGATGAAGGGGCCAATTTGAAGTTTTGTAGGGGAAACTGTAGTTAAAATTTTTGTAAGTAAACAGAAACTGAGAACGAATGAGTGGATTCGGTTTATCTAAAAGGCCTGTAAGAAGATTCCTGGCCAGTTTCATGATGTGATCTTCCATCTTCTCTAGTCTGCAAGTCAGAGTAGAAAGCCGAGATCTTAATATACAAGGTCGCATTTGCTATCGTATGAAGAAATTTATTTTTAATTATTTGTACCTCGTTCCGGTTAGTCTTAGCTGCCGCCCTCAGATTGGAGACGCGTACGTAAACAGCATTATTTTTTCAAATTAAAATTTGTAAAGCAAGTTCATAAAAAAATATAAGTAGTGCATTTTCAATAGCCACAACTGAAATTCAATCTAATTTGCACTTATATTAATTTTAAATTTAAGGAAAAAACATTTTTATAGTACAGAAGAACAGATTCATATAGTGGAGACTTTTTCTTATAAATGAAACAAACATTTTTCATTTACGTTGCAATTTGCTTGCAAAGTATTCGTGCTATGTATGACATAAAGCTTTTTAAAGCGGTTACAACATAGTAGTGATTACTACTAGTGATATTTATCCAATATAAAACATGAAAATAGTTCATTTTTTATCTATAGTCATTAGATATAAAACCTAAAATTTCCCACGCGAATGAATATTTTGGGTTGCCTTTAAAATGTTAGCTTTCTAGCTTATCTCCCTTCACCTTTTACGTGCTTGATAAACTGCAGGCAAGCTTAGCAAGAGGCTTTATGAAAAATACACCCACTCATTCTTCAAGAAAAATGCCCTTCCCCTTTCCTTTCAAGTCCTAATGTGAAGACAGTGCATCCTTAAAATATGTTTCTTTATCAAACGTTCCCGTTCCTTTCCATGTTTGCCGAAAGCTGTTTGTGGACACACACATTCAAGAATATCTCTGCCCCCTTCATAGCCGGAGGCAAATAAAACTTTTGCTCTTCTTGACTTGGAACTTTATCTTTACGAGATCCACCATCTTTTATTTATCCTTTATTTTCGAGTTATGGTTTTAAGCTGCTTTTTTCATGATTCATATATATTTATACTGATTCTATCTTAAAGGGGAGTTGTTTATTTCTGTGCTGTTTTTCAAAAGGATTTTGCACTTAGTAGAGGATATATACGTCAGTTAGGTAGGATATTTATTATTAGAAGGAAGAGAAAGTTTAGATGGCAGAAATATATATATAATTCGAGGATTCTGGATCTGTGGTCTTCTGCTGAGTAAGAATTTGGATCCGTTGTAGGTGTTCAAAGTTAAACTTTCCTCCTTTATAGGCATTAGAGTAGCTTCTCTTTATTATTTTGTGTTATAAAATTATCTCTCTCTCTTCATTTTTGATCATTATGGGATTATCTTTCCATTCTAATTTTTATCTAAGTCTTCGAACAATTTACTTTTATTCAATTATGAGAGCTCAGCGATAAATTTTGATGCTTTAAATATTTAACACCGTCCGAGTTACTTTATTTATTCATCTTAACCCCTTACCAATGTAACATTCTGTACTGTCAAATTAAATGACTCCTTTATGTTTTGGGAATATGTTGTCATATTGATTGAACTGAGAGCAAATAGAACACTTGAGATATTAATGGATTACTGGTCATTTTTGCAGCGAATGATAACGTCTATGAATGGCATAATTTTAGATTATAAGGGAAATTAGGGTAAGAGTGCTCAAGGTTTTTTCCCCGTTGGCAACAGTGCAAGCAGAAGCAAGTGTGATCATATCAACATGTGTGTTTTCATCTATCTCAAGAGACCACCATAATTATTTTCATCCTTGCTGTCTTTCATTTATCAGGTAAGATATGATTTCGTTATGTTAGGATGTACTTTTTCTGTGAAGAAATCTTAATTTTTTTGTAAATAAAGGACTAATGCTTTCTTCCAAAGTAAATGTCATTATGAGGTTTGTTCCCTTCCGAACAACGTGGCCACGTTAGAATTTAGCTTCAGTGCATTCGACGGCCATCTATGGGCGATTTCGGGAAGCAATACATCGGCGGCTAAGAGTACGCACAGACCAGATATGCGTACTCTTATCCGTTCTGTAATTTGAAGCAGCCATTCCAACAAAACTTTGCATTTTATTTTATTATTATTATTATTATTATTAAAACGAGATTGGGATAATAATCTGAAGAGCTGTTGTCTGGAGAAAAAGTTTCCAGTCCATAGAAATCCAAATAATTATGGTGCAATATGATTAGGCTGCGAACAAACATATGATGATGATTGGATCCATTGTGGATAACGTAAGGAGTGGTGGCATGAGGAATGTTCCAGTTACGAAGGCAGTGGAGCATTTGTATGCGACTACTGCTAAATCTTCAGGGTGCGTACTCTTGATCTCACGTCCTGCTTACTCTTACCCGCCACGCATTTGGCATTTTTTTCTTGCGTTTCGTAATATATATATATATATATATTAAAGCTAAAATTTTCATTTTTTGTAGTCTTCTTCCTAAGTTAATAAACTATGATTAAGTATATTTTCGAGGCTCTGACTTTTCAATTCTCATTTTTATAACGAAAAATCCACTAGGTGCATACCCTTACCCTCCTTTCCCTCACGTGCAAAAATGCCTTAACTCGATGCACGAATTGAGTTCAGGAAGAACTGGTAAGTCTTTAAAGTATGAGACTATTTTGTGACAATAGAGTGTTCATCGATTTGTTTTTTATCTTTATCATTATGTTTTACTGTATTTTTCATGTCTTCTTAATCATCTGTTTTGTTATTTCGGATTCCAGTAATTAGAACAGTCTAACTGTCCGAGAATCACTGGTTTAAAGAATTCCCACTTCAGTATATTGTCATGGGTTGTATCAGATGTTTCCTGAGAAGTTTTTCTAATTTTAGTGCCATGGTTCCTAATGAACTTAACCTTTTACCCCCAAGTCAATTTATAGCATAGATTTTAATAAATTTCTATTAAACTATATATAATATACTAAAATTAAAAATAACTATAAAGTAAAATTAAAATTTCGAAAAACAATTTGGGAAGGGGAAATTTGTTTATTATTTGTTTTCCAAAATTTATCAAAAAATTGGTAGAAGAACATTTTAAAAATTTCTTACATACATATATATTAAAAGATTTTTTGAAATATAGTAAAATTTCAAAAAATAAAGATTACTTTCTAATTCTTTCCATTTTCTCAAAACTTAATACAATGAAAAAATATTTCAAAATGACTTCAAAACCTCGCTAAATGTTGGTGTATGCTTGTTGGAAAATTGTTTAGGAAATTGGAAATTCAAACTGACTTGTCAGACAAAACGAAAAATAAATAATGGAATGCATTCGGCTTAGACGCGGAAGTGAAATGTAGCTGTCCTATAAATGGGGTGCTGTGCTTTAAAAGGGAAATCCTTTTCTGACTGGACTTCACTTTTACTCCCTAGCCTTAAAAAGATTTGATTAAATCTTCTGAGAGAGAACTCGGATGATTAAAATAAACTTTACGACAGATCAATTTATATTTTAATTTAATACTGAGAGTAAATACTCTAATAGAATAGATTTAATACTCTTTAAGTTTAGTTTAATTAGATTAACTTCTGGTTTTGAAGTTTCACCAGGAGTAGTTTGAGAAGGATTTAGTAAGTTTGCACCGTAGTCAAATGACGAATACGACTCCTCAGCAGATGTCTTCCTCACAAATGCCCCTGTCAGGCCACGGTGGACAAGTGGCAAAGTTCGACTTAGGGGCCAGAGGGACTCAGGTTCGAAAACCAGTTCCTCTGAAGATCCCCGTGTATGGCAAATGTTGCACGGTAAATCATACGTATTGACCAAATGTGTTCCAACTGGTATGGTGCATACATACTTAATGCGGGTAAAAATTACGAGGTCAGTCCCAAAATAGCCCTCTTGTTGCTTCAAAACGGGACGTTAATATAATCTAACTAACTCAAATTCCCACAGTATATCGGGGGGGGGCATTTGACCTTCGACGAGTTTAAGGTGCATCATTCACAGTGACTAAATCCTATCTAAAAAGATATCAGGAGGTGTGACCTTCGACGAGTTTGTGCATCTCATTCACAGTAAACCATCTATCCAAGATATCATGGGGAGGACGGGCCTTCGACTATTTTTTAGCATTCACATCGCGGTGTCCCAGTAAGCTAAAATCCTCTAAGGGGAAATTAGAATTAGTGTAGCTACACACGGGTAGATATTAATATCTGGTGGGTATGACAATTGTTATCCCATTTTTTATTCTACTATCATATTTATCTAGTCTAAAATTCAAGGTATCTTTTCTCCGCTAGTAACCATGGAACTAGCGGATTGAGTTTGCAATAGCAAGAAGGCATGCTGTCTGATGATTTCCAATTATTTGTCTAGCATATCTTGCCAAAATCATGGAGTCACAATTAATTATAGCGTCTTTTTTTCTTGAAACCATGGAAAACCTTATGCAGTAGCAGAACCTGACGTAGTACATAATTATGGAATAACAATGATTTCCTGAAGGATTTTAGAAACTGACCGACATTTGTGGTTCGCTTAGGAGAAACCTCCAGTAACCAGCCCAACTGACAGCTGGTCGTTGCTGAGAGATTTGAAAGAGTACAACCTGCTGTCCTGACATTGAGTTGATGGATGTGCAGCTGACATCAGGACAGTCGTTCCACGAGACAATTATTTCTCAGAGCATCATTTCATGCAGGGTTTGATACGTGTTCATTTGAAATCGGTTGGTAGCCTAAAACAACAATGATTAATTTTTAATAATTATTTTTATTAACTCTGCGCACTTTTGAGTTTATCGTTTTGGTTTGAAAAATGCAAAATAATACCAAATTATAATAAATTCCTTTTCCACATTTTTTATAAAGTTTTTAGTAATAAGAAATGATTATTTAAACTGATTTTTGTAATATATTTTTTGTTTTGTTATTATCTCTTTACCATGAAAATAATATACTTCAGTTTTCAATTTCTTTTAATATACAATAGTTTATAATAAAGGATTCGTTCCTTTTCTTCCTTAAACAGTTTAGTTAGATCGATAAAAAAAAATTAATTTCAAACGAATAATAAAATTATGACAACCTGCAAAAAAAGTGTATGATTGTAAAATGTATCAGGATAAGACAAAAAAATGTATGAATAATTTTAGATACTTTCTTAAAGTATGGTTCCACCTACTAGATATAAAACTAGGACAAACAAATGAATTGATGATATCGTATTACAAAATATGATCAGCTATTGGATGTTGTTTGTTCCAGGTATTCAAACGCGCTTGAAACTTGAGAACAATAGCATTAATTATCGTATTAATTTTAGATACTTTCTTAAAATTATAGGTTTTCACTGCTAGATATAAACTGGACAAACAAATGAATTGATGATATCGTATTACAAAATATGATCAGCTATTGGATGTTGTTTGTTCCAGGTATTCAAACTCGCTTGAAACTTGAGAACCATAGCATTAATTATCGTAGAATGTTATAATTATGATTATTTCAAGAGTCTATTTATTAATAATGTTTTCATTAAGAGTTAATACATATTTCCTGTAAGTATTTAAATGAACGCAGTGCTCCAATTGTTTTCCTGTTGTTAATTTTCAGAAGGGAAATTATCGACCGGATTAATCGATTAGATTATCATGATAAAGACAATAATAGCGTAATGGAAATTGATTCGTTTGTAACAATTATTCGTAATTTTAATGACGAAATATTCAATTAAAAATGTTAATATGTTTGTAGTTCCTTAATAATCATAATATCTTAATAATAATGATCGTAATAAGAATCCTTAATATATCTAAGACAATCTAATAACATTCAGCTAGACATAAACATATTTAGAATAAACAATTATTTAATAACCATATTGCTTTATTAATTCCTAATTAACTAGAGAATAAACAGTAAACTAATGAACGCATTGCTTTACTAATTCCTAACTAACTGCATCATATATCTACATAATAATTCAGCAGAAGGATCAAAAACATTCTTTTCCAAGAGAAAAAAAGTTATTTTTGCGGACATTTTCTCATCATTTTTCTTTTACAAAAATATTTTTTGTTAGTCAAATCAACTACAACGATACATTCATAGGAGACATATTGGCATAAATATCAAAATTTTAGAAGAGTGCTCAGTACGTAAAGAAAGAATTAAAAAGTTCATCTACGTAAAGAAAGAATAAAAATGCTCATCCGATCCTTTTTATACACTAAATCAAGATAGACACATTTTAAAGCAAAGTCCTTCCTTTAGCTTATTAAATGGTCTGTTTTTCAAGTAATGGTGTACCATATGTGGGATTGAAGGTAATATGTAATGAAATCTTTACTAAGCTTATTATTTGGAAATATCTGTTATTAAATATTAATTAATTAACAAATCAAGACCTTCCCTTATGAGTTAAGAAACTGGAGTATATAGGATTTTGTTTCATCGAAAACTTCGGCGAGAATTTATGCCAACCTTCTCTTCAGCATTACATTTGTCAAATTGTTTGTCGTAATTGTAATTAATTTTATAGTTCAAACCAAATTATATTTTAAGGTGTTTATTAATATGTTTGAATTTTCTGAAGTTACTAAGAAATAGCAGCTCTTATAAGATATAGTAAATTAGCTTGTCATGGATAGTTGAAAACTGGTGAATTAGGTGGAAAGTATAATTCCCACGGTCTTATGAAAAGTTAAAAGCGAAAATGTAAGCACTTAAATGTAAGCCATAATTCTCCCTTCTCTTTTAATCGGATATGAGAGATTGAGTCAATCACTGATCTATGAATTTATTTATTTACTCACGCCAACACAGCCTACCCAGAAAGTGTTAGGCAATGATTCAGACGACGGGGAATTAGAAATAAAACAACTATAGTACAGTTAAAATCAAAACATTACCACAAAAATGAATTACATAGAATGGAAAAAAGCAAGAAAAAAGTTCTGAACAAGCACAGAAGGCAAAGCAATTATTAAAGAACAAATTACCAATTCTTGTCACAACATCTAATTAAAATACAGATGAATCAAAAGTCAAATAAAAATAAAACTTTAAGATATTAAACACTCTACAGAATGCATGTCAAATGACAAAAATTTATATCTTAAAAAGAAATCCAAATTTACACAAATGTTAAAAGCAACAAACATATGTTTTTTGACAAAGATCTTTCTGTAATTCAATTCAGATACAGATTTTAATGATAAAAATATCTTTCAGTTTCAATAGACCTTATTTATTATTAACTAAAATCTTAAACGACGCGATTTTGTTTGTATCAGTAAGTCTATTTAATTCGAAAGTTATAGTACAGTTAAAAACATAGTGGTCTATATCATCTTGAGAACCGCGTTTAGGAATAAATGGACCATGACCTATCAAAAATTATTCGTATTTTATATATTTTTAGTAATAATTAAAATTAAATTAGGGTCAACAGACCCAGAGAATTAAAGTTATATTGTACGATATTACCGATACCTTATAATACTATAGAATATCATATTGCAGGGCAAATACCTTTCAGAATCATAAAACATTTTATGCTGCTTCTATTTTGACTTTAATCTGTATAAGTATTGCTCTCCATATCTTCTTTTGAATTCATTTTGTGATATTTCTTCCATTTCAGAAAGAACCTGCTGTATCTAAATTAAGATATTATTAAAAGCATTTTAATCCCGAAATATACGAACAAGGATTTTTCATATTCATTGTAGCTGTTTCAGTCTGTCAGTTTCTCCCAACCAAAAAATGATACTAATACCTTTTTAAAAAAATCTAAATTAACCTTTTTTTTGCAGATATTAAACTGTCTTATGCACAAAAGAAAAAAACAAAAAATGCGGAGAAAGATATTCTCTCTTCCAAGAAATGAGTTTTATAGGGCACTCTATCACCGTCAGTGTCAGACCCCGATCGTTACTTCGTTCGAAAAATGTTCGAAATTACTTCTTGTCCGCTTTATGAGAAGAGAATAAAAACGGATCACATCGAGAAGGTTGAGGGCAAACGCAGCGTTGAAAGGTATTAAACTAATTTCATAATGAAGTTAATTAAATATAAAATAGCTTAATTATTCTTAATTAACTTTGTTCATAGCAAAGGCATAAAAATAAAATAAAGAAGCATTATCAAAATACATGTTCTTATGTAGCAGCATTCCTTCATATGGTACTGTTATGAGCCTGCTTTTTAATGAATCATTTTTATTTCAAGGCTTTTTTTGTAATCCTTTTTCTTAGATGCTTGTAAGTCCACCATATTTTCATCGGTATGTAGACGATCTAGATTGTTGGTATTTCAGAATTTATTTTTTTTCCTAATTACTTCATTCTCTCTTTTATAGGAAAGAATAAAAATGAATTATACAGTGCATGTGAAGAGCTATTATGGTGTTGAAGTATTTTAAACTTTATAATGAAGTTAATTAAATATAAAATGACTTAATTAACTTTAATTAAATTCCTCACAGAAAAGAAATAAAGATATAAATGTAGATCTTTAAGAACTATCGTTAAAAATTAATGAAACTACCTTTTTTTTCATTTCGTGGGTTACAGATACTACACTAGAAGAATTTTCTCTTGTGTTTAACAATTGTACCTCTAAAAGATTTAACTCCTTAAACCTTTCCTTCCTATGTATCTATTTTAATAATCCGACATTTATATTTTCATTTAATCATTCGTTCAATTTTTATATTTCCACATTCCTTCCGTAAAGGAATGAATCCAGCTTTTAGGTAAACAAAGTCGGCGTGGGCAATATAAAAAAGCGGGAGTGGCATTCCCTAAACTTTCTCGTATACTCCCTAACGCAGGTGGAGAAAAAATAAGCCAAACAGTAGTAAAACGTGCCAAGCTGTCGGAAAATTTTTGTGTGTCATAGTATGGTGAAGAAGACAAAATATGAAATTTGAATGCCTTTTTTTCAACAGATTTAAACGAAAATTGGACAAAGATCTACAATTAAGATTAGAAGACGGCACACCTAATTTCATTTAACTAAGTCACTAGAGGATTTGAGCCCGTCTAAAACGGGTTTTTAGGTAGGCCATCATTATCTCAGATGTCAAAATCCACTAAGAGCAAAAAATGCATTACCACATACAAAATAAAACTAAACGTAAATCAAATATGCAACTCTTTTCGAGAAAACGTTTCTTTATGATTCACCGCAATGAAAGCAACAAATAAAAATTATAACAAAATCACTCGAAGAGTTGGAACAGAATTTGGCAGTGAGCCAAGACAGAACGTAATACGGTAAAGAAATGCGTGTATGTGTCGAGCCTTTATTTCCCGCCTCGTAGAATGGTGAAGAAAACGAAAATGCAATTTCAACGCCTTTCTTTCACCGATTGAAACAAAAAATCGGACGCGAATCTACAATTAATGTTAGAAAGCCATATACTAAATTTTATTTATCTAAGTGATTATATGAAGGAGTTATTGTGTTTATACAAATATGCGATTAAACAGACCAACAGACAGTCACCCCTTTGACGGATTTGGCCAAATTTGAGACGGACCTACATTCCTGATGATAAAACTGTGTACTAAATTTTATCCATATATCTATTCAAGTTTTCGAGTTATAGTTTTCACGTGAACGCGGACAGACAGAAAGACAGACTTCCCGTAGATGGCTTTTGTCCAAAATTTGATAGAAACCTACAAAATATAAGTCAAGATCACACACCAAATTTCATCGCTCTAGCGTTAATATTTTTTGAGTTATCGTGTTCACAGACAGAGAGACAGACAGACATAATACCAAAATTGAATTTTTCGGACTCGGGGAGGTCTAAAATGTGGAGATTCGTCAAAATCGAGTTCGAATTTTTGTGACGATTAAAATACTTTCTCTTCGTATACTTCATATGCGAGAAAGTAAAAAAGGAATGAATCCACGTAATATTACGGTCACGTGACAAGCGTAACTGCGTAAGTCCTTCTGAAAGATGTGCGATGAATTTCGAAATTCAATTTTCGCAGTGTATTTTATGAGTATAACTGACCACCTTCGGCAACCAGCTGGTTCGCCCGTTTATATTAGTTTCAATTTTTGTATTTCACCTTCATTAAAACATTCCCCGTCGCAGTTTCACCTGCGATAACTCAGGAAAGATGAATAAAAAAGTGATTATTTTATTGTATTTTTCAGATAGTAAAGTATGTAAAGACGTAAATTTTAAAATACCAGCGGTACAATTCTGTATGATGTATCACAGATAAGGAAACTTAAATATTGCATTTCAAATAACTCTCACTCTTGGAAAGCTAATTCTTTTTATCTTTAAGATGATGTAAAAATGAGTTTGTGTGATAATAGGTTCCGAAGTTATTCCGGAAAAACGTTAAAATTTAAGGTTATTTTTAATTAATTTAAATTCTAATTAAAATTTCGAAAAATCCTTTCTTAGCGAGCTCCTACTCCCCAAGAAGCAACCAACTGCCAAATTTCAAGTTTCTAGTCCCAGTAGTTTGGGAGATTTCGTGATGATTGGGTCAGTGAGTCATGGTGTTTGCCTTTTATATCTAAAGATATAAGGGTGAATTCATTCCATTTCCACACCATTTATTTAGCCTGGCATCATTCATGTTTGTAAATTTTATGTCTCTAAGGATGGGATTTTGTAATTGCTTTGTAGCTTAAGCACTCTGAAGTTTTGTATATTTATGTATTACGGATGACAATACAATATTTTAAAGACTTAATTTCCAGGTTTTAATTTTAATTAAATTTTGATTTCATATCAGAAGTGCTATCTGGTAGGGAATTTGAATAAAAAATGGATTACATCATTCCATAAAATTTGTAGTGGTGAATTAGCAAGTACATTAAATAATAAAGACAGGAAATAACAAAGATGAAAAATATATTTTTAAAACTACGTTCTCATTAATACGATAAAAAATATAATTTTTTTATATCACATATAAAGGTCGAAACAGAATCGTAAAAACGTAAAGATCTGAAAAGAATACTACAAGGAAATTCACCCGCAATGTGTGTTATTAGAACAAAATTCCCAAACATTAATTAAAATTGAATAATAAATTATAAATGTGATTAAAATTCTAATTAAATTTTCAACTTTTTCATTTTCAGCATTTATTAAGAGTTAATCATTTTTCTATCGCTATTCTTTCAGTGTTTACCGTTAATGACTTTTTTTCTTTAATCGTTCATTTTTCACATTTTATCATTCTTATATTATTTTCATTTTATAATTCCGTATATGTATTTCATTATTTACATTTTATTAAGCATTTTACCATTCCTTTATTACTCAAAATTCTTCTTCTAGCTTTGGTTCTCTGCTTAATCTTTCTGCCATTCTTTCATTCCTTACGTTTCATAATTTTTTCAACAATTCTTATAATCTTTCTAAATTATGGATATTCGCAGTTTGCACTCCAGCATTTACACTTCATCATTTTTTTCTAACTTTGCTCATTTATTCTTTATTATTTACATTTTTATTATGCTTAAGCTAGTTTTATTTGAAATTGCTATAATTATGTAGATTTATTTCACTTCATACATTTTAATAATCTGTATGCCATTCTCTCTTTACTGACATTTCATCATTATTTTTCAGCTTCTTAAGTGTCTCTCGAGGTTGGTAGATATTCACTTAGCACTTCAGTTTTTACACGTCAACATTATTTTGATCATTTTTCATTAATGTTTCATTATTCATAATTTATTATCATCATTTTATTTTTATTCTATATTTTTAAAATTTCTTTTATTATTCTTTATTTCATTTCTTGAATTTCAATGATGTGAAACTTTTTCATTACTTACATTCCATCATTTTTTTCTGTAAAGTATCAATATCGTTGTAGAATAACGGATGTTCACAGCTTGCACTTTAATATTTACACACCATCGTTATTTCTGTCATATTTCTTTTGTCTTTCAGATTTTTAATTCTAATATTATTTTCATTTTATATATCTTATATAATTCTACTAGCTGAACTCGGCAATTTGCTATTGTTAGATTTAAGTTTATATTTATAGATTAACTGAACAAAATTGAAAATTTGATATCAATTATTGTATTTAGTTAAAATTAGATATTTACATATGCATTATTATTTATGTGTTTTGGATTACATAAATTGCAACTACTGTTGTATTTATCTTTAAGTTCATTGCAATGCTCTTGGATATAGAATGTTTTTGGAGATTCTGTTTGGCACAATGCAAATAAATCCTTTGGTTCTCCTACACGGGAGCATGTAAAGTATTATTGTTCATAAGATAAACATGGATTCTCCAAATTCAATCCATATATTTGCAATGATTGACCTTGAGATTTGCTTATCGTTATTTCAAAAGCCATTTTAAATGGATACTATAATCGTTTAAATTGGAATAGCATATTTGCTGGTATATTGGTATACGAGGTATTAGCACTGCCTCTCCTTTGAATTTGCCAATTAAAATTGTTGCTTTGATGGTATTGTTTATTAATCTTTGACAGCCAACCTGGTACTTTTGCAAAGACCGGGTGGGTCAATGTTTCTAAGAAGAATGATAAGAAAATCAACCTTCAGATTATTGATGTTGGGTGGCCATTCAGATAAATAAAGTGAATTTAAGAATTCAGTTGGATAATTTATTGCTTCATCTTGACCTATAACAGTATCTATTGATTTGTAAGTAGCTATTTCTCCTGGTAGCACATGTTGAATGCTGATATTAAAGAAATTTACATCCAAATTTTTTACAGCTAATATTGCACGTTTACTTAACCACTGATGATACTTGTAATTTTGTTTCTTACCTAGAAATGTGCATTAAGCCAATTTTCCCATTTCCAATAATTGTATCGCAAAATGCTCGTTTTGTAATTTAACATGCATGTTTGTCGTCAATGTAAATGTATTAACATGCCTCCACAGATGTGATGCTTTTAAAATGCATTTAGTTCATCAGTTGGAGTTGAAGAACGTAGAATAACAGGTAATGTCTGTCGAAAATTGTCAAAACAACAGCACTCGAGCTTACTTCTACGCATGCGCGAGAGCATTTCTTACCTCGTGAATTTCAATGTGAGAAGAACTGTCTCGTGGCGCCATCTACATTTAAATAATAGTACTGTTACTATTGATATTATATTATTAGGCCTTAACTTTCTTTCTACTGGTCAGATCGAGGATTTCAATAGCTTTAATCCTTCTTCGGACAATGAGGATCATTTTGCAAACCACCGCGAGTAAATCAGTAAAGTATATTTTTAGTATATAACGGACACACATACGAACATTGCCTTTTATATATATACATATATATAGTTCATTGCTTAGATTTTCTCAGCTAGCACAACATGCTGCGTGATACTGGGTAATATTATACGATACAGCAATTATTATTGGACATCAAACAATATTGTACAATATGTTTATTAATATGTATAAACAATGTATGCTGTTGGGTTTATTAATCTTTCTTTTAAAACTCTCATTTCATCATTTTTTCCAGCAAATTTCATCTCTGTACGATAGTGGATAATCATGCCTTGGACTTAAGTATTAATACTTAGTCATTATTTCTATGACTGTGCGTTAATTTATGATAACTATTCGTATTCTATCTATCTCTTCACATATTCATTTTATAATTCTTCTATATTTCTATAAATTTATTTCATTACTTACACTTCGTTAATCTTCCTCTCGTTATTCATATTTCATCATTTATTTTTTCAGCAGCAAATCATAGTGTACCTCTATATAATCATAGTGTCTCTCTCATGCATGTTAGCGAATATTCGCCGAAAATAAATCCTCTTTTCCACGATCCTTTGCAATAACCTCTATTATTTAGCTTTCTGCAATTCTTTCATTACTCTCATTTCTAAACCTTTTTTCAGCAAGTCTTAATGTTAGCGAATATTCAAACCTTGTACTTCAGTATTTACAATCCGTCATTCTTCCTATCATTGTTTAGTAATATTTCACTGATCATATTTTATAATTCTTGTGCAATAGTCATTTTATAATTCTTCTATGTTTCTATAAACTTACTTCATAACTAAAATTTCATTAATCTTTCTCCCATCAGTCATATTTCACCACTCTTTTAGAGAACAAGTCTTAGTGTCTCCCTAGCTTAGCGAATATTAGGCGAAAATAAGTTCCTCCTTTCCACGATCCATTGCACTGACCTCTATTCGTGAGAAATATCTCGACTCCCTCCTTGACACATGGCTCCTCGAAACGCGGGGTATGAGAGACATCGAAGTACTTAGCTTATCATGTCGAGTAAATGGCACTGAGAGTGTCTTCACTGCAACTGCAACGACCCGTGGCTGAGGGCACGTCAATCCATTTGCATGGAGGAAAGAAAGAATATCACCCCTTTTCAAAAAAGCAGATGATACACTGGGGGAGATTTCGGACGAAATCATTTTTCATTCCAGCAAAAAGGCTTCAGGATTTTCCTTTCGTAGAAATTTCACGCGGCGAGTCCTGTTATCTTTCGCAATTTTCTGTTGAAATATATTTCTAGGAGATGCGAGAGTTGACGTGATGTGAAATGAAAGGGTTTCTCTGTCACGAATAAAGAATTATGAATTAAAACGAAAGAAATCAGATTTATGACATTTTTTTGGATGTTGAAAAGGATGAACCTTTCGTAGAAATTTTATACTGGTTGTCTAGTTATCATTTGGAACTTTCTATGGGAATATGCTTCTGTGACTTGGTTGAAATAGCTCAAAGAAAAACGAAAATTTTTTTTGTGATTGTTATAAAAGATTTTTTTATTGCCCACACCGACCCTGCTAAACCAAAGGGTGTAAATAATTATTATAAAGGTTTACCATTTAAAACTAAGGAAACTATTTGAGATTTTTGGAAATATTAAAAATAAAAAATTCTTTTGCCAGATATCAGAAAACGAATTCATGGAAATTATTTATCTCCATAAATTCGATTTTTGTTATATTTAATAATTTTTTCAAATTCAGACCCTGCAACCGAAAAAATGTTAAACCTTTAATATTTTGTTAAAAATGTATCTAAGTTTATTGGTTAATTGAAATACTCAATTTAAAATAGCTACTCCTTTCCATACTTCGCATTCACCAATGCATGTTGAACTTATAAACATTTACTGAAATTGTGAATTTATCATTTTTGAAGTACTTAAACTATTGAAGAACTTCTACCGAAAGCATGGTTGCAGAAGTTTCTCTCTGAGGTGTTAAGATCATTTATGAAAACCTTGTTGTCAATTAACTTTAAAACCGTAAATGAATCATTAAACCTTGAAACTTGCTGCACGTCAAATATGTTGTCAAGAGTAAAATGCCCTCATGCTGTTGGGACACGGAAATTTGAACAATATATTTTGGCCATCAGCCGAAGATTTAAATTTATAAAGGCCGCCCACAATAGCCTTTGTGTAGTTCTTCAACAAGACATTGGTTTGACATTTCCACCAGTCAAACAATAAGCATAATTTACGGTACGGAGTACATGATATTTCATTCTTAGTTATTTCTGTAGTGGTACATGAATCAAATGTATTGAACCGTTTGTAATGAATCGGGAACAATATAGTTCGGAAAACGTAGTATTAAGGTTAAATTAGATTTGTTTAATTGGGAAGTTGGTTCTATAGATGTTGATTCAATTCTTTATACTAATTTAAAAACGATTTTAATAACACACTTTTATTAATAAACTAAACAACAGTTATTTTTTATTTTGATTTTATCCCAATTTTTAATCTCCAGATATATTGCTTCTCCAACTTGCTACCAGATAGCGCCACGGGTACGGAGTCAAAAATTAATTTAATTTTTGAATTAATGATCAACTGACATCTAAATTCTGAAACATAGAAATAGTTTATTGTCATCGCCAATACACAAGTGTATAAAGTTTCAAAACTCTAGCACATAAGGAAGTGAATGAAAAAGGGATTTAAAAATTCCATCTTTGAAAACATGAAACAATTCTAGATAAATAAATGCATTTAAAAATAATTACTGCAATCAAATGTTTTGTTGGGACCTAACAATGCAAACCGTGCTTATAATGCATGTTTTAAAAATAAAATATGCAGTCCCACTCAGATATTCTGAAATTCTTACTATTAAAATTACATTAACGAAATCATGAATCATGAAGCATAATTTCGTAACAAGTCAATGACAAAAATAGCAGTTCATACATTAAAACGAAAAAAGTAATAATGAATATTTATAAATTTTTAATTTCTAATCATTCATTTTAATGCAAGACTTGACTATGGAAATTACATTACAGAAATCGTGAAGCATAATTTCGTAACACGTCAATGACAAAAACAGCAGTTCGAACATAGGAACGAAGAAGTAGCACTGCCTTATAAATTTTAAATTTCTAATTATTCATTTTAATGCAGAAACATTATTCTTATTAACAATATTTATTTTTCCTACACAAAAGTGTAAGTAAAAATTTAAAACTATTTTAACTACTGATTGTAATTAATGAATAAAGGGAAACTAAGTTTATACTATGCAGGAACTTCAGAGAATTTAAACCTTAATCTTATTTAGTTTGCTGTCTAAAAAAACAGTGGCTTATAGAAAATGAGTTTTGTGTGCCAAAATTAATTAATGGGTATTAGTGTGTTAAGTAGCTGTTTTCAACGAAGTGGTTTGCTTTCAATCTAGAAATAGTGTCAAAACAATTTCTATCAACTTATCTAAAATATATTCCTCTTTCATAGCTTAATCCTTAAAAATGGGTATTAAAAATAATGATTTAACTTAGGGTTAATATACATAATTAAAGGATTAGACAATAATTGGAATATTGCATACACCCGAAAAATATTAATGAAATTTCACATCAACGATTTTAAAATCAAAAATTGGATTATATTTATTATTTAAATGCAAATATATTCATGTGGATATTTATTATATTGGAATATTAATAGAGCACTTACTTGAATTTTGATGTCAATTAGTAGAATAACAAAAATTAGAATAAATCAATTCGTAGAATAACAAAAATTAGATTAAGTCAATTAGTAGAATAACAAGAATTAGAAGAATGTAAAAAAGCACTCTGTGATAATTTAACCAGCGGGAGGTTTCTCTTCTCTCCTTTCACCATATGATGCTAATTTTTGTTTAGCTTCGTTGTAATTGACAATTGGACCAATTTTCGTGTATGGATTAGGTACAAAGTTTGATACAAATGTTGATTTTGTTGTGAAGTCAACTTTCTAAACTTATGTAGTTCATTATGGGTTGGAGTTATTGAGTTCACATACAAACGGACACAAAGTCCAGAAACTATCTATTATTTGAAGGATTCTGCCTCAAATTTGATGAAAATCTACAATTTTGGTCGAAAGGTCACATAAAGAAGTTCATCCCTCGAACTTTGCTACATTTTTGAGAAATTGTACTTACATATACTCGGATATACATAGCAATCATCCATCGAAGAATTTAATCTACAAATTGATAAATCAATTAACCAGGTTTCATTTATTTAGCTTATTCCGTTGTCGGAAAGTTGAAATATCTTTGTTTGCTCTTATTTAAATATTACAATATTACATTATATAAAATAATTATTTAACTTAGCGCTAAGAAATATATGCAAAAGATTTGATTTTAAAAATACTTTATATACGTTAATACTCATAAATGTTCGTTAAATAGTTAGGTTACTTCAAGTACAAATGGTATGGTACTAGTTGTTAGAATAGTACGAATTAATCACGCTCTTACGGAGACTGATAAATTAACTCAAGTTATATTTGAAGCATATCTTGATATCCATTATGTAAACTGGTTATTGATGCAATCAGTTCAATTAATGTTTAGGAAATGTACTTCAAATATACATTAATGATACTGTATTCACTAATATATTAAATTCATTGGGATATTTAACGTTTCTCATTATTCCAGATCTACTATAAGTCATCTATTACAAGAAATATTAAATGGCATATTAAATATTTGCTGTAAATTCATTATTATTAAATTAATGAGATTAAATCTAACATAAATTTACATCAAATTGAGACAGGTAATTAATTTATATATAATTTAACATTTATGACATTGTTAAGAAATGAAGTAGGTAAATATTACTATTGATGCATGAGTTAATTACATGACGTGCTAATCATATTCATAAACATAAAAATATTATAATAAATAACTTAGTGTCATAAATTTTAATGATAGGTTTAGGTTTTTATGGTTCGTATTTCATAAGTAAATATATAAGTGAATGCACGATTGATAAAGTGGAGTTAAATGTTAAGCACAATATGGCGATTTCGAAGAAATATTTAACTTTAAAAGAAAATCAACATTTAACAAATGCCTTATTAGCAGACGATAAAATTTAATTATCTTCTATATATTTTATGGGATTTATTGATTTCTAACTATGCCTCAAAAGGTAATGAGGTAAAAGAAAAAAAATTGTGGAATTCTTAAAATTTTAAACAATTATTATGGTTTTTCAAATAATAAGAAACATTTTGAAAACTGTCATTAAAAATATATTTATAATTACAGTTGCTTAAAACCTGTTATTGCTGAAATATAAGAATCTTAATATGAAAGCTCATATTAAGATGTGGTGGCTCTTCTGGATATAAAGGCACGAATAGCAAACTGTCATTGCAAATGCATCATATGCAGATGCATCAAATGAATCATGTCAAATGCATTCAATGCATCATATTCCCATAAAAATTAAAAAGGGAAAATTTTTATATGAATATATTGAATCCGAAGCAAACAGCTGGAGTTATGGAGTTGAACGGGCCTACTAGACCCAGTGCACTTTCTCGTGTGTTACGTTAAACGATATCCAGAAAGAGAGATATTTTTATGTTAATAAATATATATATATATATAACGACAACGAAAGGATTCCATAATTTGCTAAAATATCTGGTAAGCTACTCCAATGTATTTTTCAGGCGAATTTTACAATCAGCCCCTTTCTTCATGATTGGTGTTTAGAGACAGCGGTTCACATTCCAGCAATTGCTTCTGGGATTATTATTATTCCTACAATATTAATCGCAACCTAATCTTCCATGATTATCGCCCATTCCCTTTGTCCCTGCGAATCTGAAGGAATTCCTTCAATAAATTTATGTAGCTGATGGGAAAACCTCTCTGAAATATATTTCTTCAAATGTCTTCATATACAATCACAAGAAATCATCTCGGTAAAATACTCCCTGTTGGATTTCATACTTTATTCCTAAAGATAAGACTTGAGAAAAGAGAAAAAGAGGTGTTAAAATGACAGGATAATCTTGCTTCGAACTATTTACTGGTCTCAGATGTTTAGAAAGGTTTTATTTTAAGCATCATAAAATATTCTGTCATCTCTATATTTTTTAATCTCAAAAGCTGCATATTATCATCCAACCCAATGATTTTTTGAGTAGTTTAATACATGAAATACACGTTAATATACGAAATAATTAAAAATTAAAATATATTACCATTATCTATATATCAATTACTTTATCAAATGAAACAACTATATTATGAATTTTACTTTTGAAATATGCTAAGGTGAGATTAATGCTTTAATCCAACTAATTGTCAAATGTCAAGAATTCAGAGTCCGACAAAGTATAATGAACAGCTTGTAAAATAAATTACCAAAGAAAATGAATCCCTTTTATATTCTCATTATCAAAACCTTTTTGGTAATCATTCAAAAATATCAATCAAGTTGAAAATATTTCTAACATTGTTTAAAATTATGTACTCCGTTATATATTAGATTCTGCTGAGACTACTTTTATGAGCTTTCTGTTTGTAAGCAATAGCTTTTTGCTTAGAAACAGAAAGCTCATAAAAGTATACTAATACTGTAGTCAGTATGCTGTACTAAATGAAAATGTATTTGTATTGTGTTTCAAAATATCAATTTGTTCCCTAACTTCTTTATTCTTAGATATTCGTTTTCGCAAAACGCTTATGAGCCTCACCAAGTAAACAATATATTTATTTCATAATTTTTGGTACAAGATTGAAAATAAGCATTACAAATTACAGGAAATATAAGAGGTGCTTTACAATTTAAGACCATTCAAAGTTAATTACACTCAAAATATCATATATTAAGGAAGATAACTAAACATTATTTAAAATATAACTGTTACATTTTCCAAGCGACTAGCATCATTAGTTTCACTTTCGTTTACCGTGTAACGAAATATAAGAATTCAAAAAAAAATCAGAAAAATATTCTAGTAAATTTTAGATATTCTTGAATGCAAGACACACAGTATAAATAGTTTGAAAGTCACTGGAGTAAGTTTGACCAAAAATTTACTTGGCAGATGTTCAAAAATTACAGAACGATTTTTACTTGTTTCTGAGCAACATTTACGTGACTTTTTTGAACCTGATCAAAATAGAAGTTTAGTTTTGAAATAATGGAGAAATAGAAATGTAAGCAATTAGTTTACTAACAAATTAGAAGTTGGTTACATAAGAAGGAAAAAAAAAACAGTAGTGATAAAATTTTTAACGAGCCAAAAATTTTAAAAAACGAAAATTAATTGCTTTAGATTTCTCATGGGCATTTCCACTGGCCGTTGAATCAGTTTAAAATGAGCAGCATTAAGAATTAACAATGTTTCACATCAGTCAATCATAGTGAAGAGCAAGAAACCACAATTATGATATCTCAGATCGCATTGCTCAAACTCGTAATTCTAGTTTCATTTTAATTTTTAATGTTTTATTTACATATCGTAAATTGTATACACTTATAGTTACGTAATACAAAATGTATTTGATGTGGGGAGATAATTTTCATTAGAAACTGTGAATAATTATCTATAATCGGTAGGATTATTAGTAGTTTTTTTCCAGGATTTCACGATGGTTACTTTAAATACAATCTTTGTGATGAGAATCAATTGCAAAAAATATTAGGTATGATTTAGTAAGATTGTGGTAATAAAAATAATAAATAACAATAAAAAACATTGTTGCACATACATTTGTAAATTACAACAATGTATATTGTTACGACTTCTCTAATGTTAGATGACACTGGTGCCGGAGAGGAAGGATTTTATAAGAAGGTCACATTTTGTGTCTGTATTAGATTTGCTAACATCTATCGTGATGATCCACTTTCTTCTTCGTTAAATAAATTTTATTGAGTTTTCAATTCGCCTTGTATTTCAATTGCAGCAAGATAAAATCAACAAGTTCCAGAACAAACGAATATTTTTATCTATTTAATTACAAATATTCCAGAATAAGACGTGTTATAGTATAAAATGTGAATCCGAAATTACAGATTGCCTTGTCTAATCTGAAGTAATAACAGCGCCAAAATAGCGAATAATCAAGAAACTCATTAGACTACGAAAATTAAGAAACTGAATAAAAGGAAACTCTGTGAAGAAGTGAACAGTTTTCGGCTGTTGACGAGAACTGTTTACGGAGTTTCATCCAGAAAACATCAATTTCGTTTCCTCGAACGTCTGTTAAGCGATTTAAATCCAATCGAAAACAGAAAGTCCTCGAAAAAGATTGGAAAACTTAACCAAGTTGAAATCTTTTTCTCCCTAACCTTCCCTCGCTTTCTACCTCGAAAGAGCAAGCGAGTTTTCCACATTGCCATCGGTGATTCCGGTGTGAGAATAGGGTTAATGAAAGAGACATCAATCGGTTGTCGATGCAGAAAGCGGTAATCGTTGGGGCGAAAGTAATGGACTGGTAGGCTGGTCGATTTTCCACCGAAATCGATTGCATCTCCTATGAGTGATGGCCGACCAAAACAAAAGGATACCTTTTCCACTGCCAAATGAAGAACAATGGTTGTAACTTTTTCCTTTCATATATCCGAGGTTCTGTTCAATCCCAATATTTCCACTGTGGATTAAATATTCTTCTCATACGATGCGGACATCCAGAATTAAAGAAAGGGATCAAAACAAAAGAATGGAGAAACATTTGACATTAAGCCTCAATTCGTTTATGTAGTCGTTATTAATATTATCAATATATGATGAATAAAATAACTATTCTTTTGACAATCATTATAATCAGAATGAATATGATAATCATTTATATATACAACTAGCTGATATGCCCGGCGTTGCTCGGGATAAAAATATTTTCAAGAATCACGTAGTCCTTCGTACTCCATTTTCCCCTCCCCATCATTTCTACGGCAACAGCAGAAACTCTTTCATATCTTATCTTGTATTCTCTTCATATCTTGTATTTTTTGCCATTATCCGGAGTACAATTCTCTTGTCTTTAGTGTTTTTGTCACTGACCGGAAAAAAACCGCAGAGTGTTTTTCTTTTTCTCCTTAGGACCTCTCCCTCCTGTAGGAAGTGGGATCAACAATCTTGAGGGATTTTACACACTCATTATGATCATTAAAAATTTGTAAAATTAAATGTAGCATAGCGGAAAGAGAGTAATTAACATCATTGTGTTGTGGTGTAAACATATTGAAATATGTATATGCTATGAAATAAAAGCTAAATAAAATTTCTGCCTTTCTGTTAACATTGAAACAATATTTTTATCATAACTTTCACTATGGTGAAAATACCGGAATGAAGGATTTGATAAAACGATCAATGGTTTTAATTTAATTACAATAACAGAAAACATTGCTACAAATTGCGTATGAAATAAATTTGAAATGTTTATTAAATTAAGGGGAAAAAACCCGTGACATTTAAATTGAAATCATTAAAAGGATAATTTTCTGCTCTTTGGGATGGTATGTAAATAATCTACGTGCAATATATTTTTCTGAAATTATTGGCGAAAAACTGAGATAAAACGCCGATAATTGGCTTAATTTTCGTTATTTAATTAAATATCTTAGAAAATAATTTTTTGAAAGTTTGAAAAAGCAGAATTAATCTAGGAACGGACCCCAGAATGGTGTGTGCAAATTTCATATGAAGACTATTCACCGTTTAAGAGGAGTTCTTGCGACAGATAGACCATTAATACATCTTTTTTCACCTTCGCTTTTTTCTCTTCCTACAATAGGAACCGGACTAAGTATTCTGGAAGGTTTAGAACACACTCATTAGGATCAGTTAAAAATTTGTGAAAATTAAACAAAACATCGAGAGAATAATTCACTAACGTCATTGGATCACTGTGTAACCGTATTAAAAGCTGTAAATGCTACGACAACAGGAAACCGGAAGTGTAAAGTCTCCTTTGTTGTCTATGCTCAAAGAAAACAATTTCGTATATTAACTTTAATACTGGCAAAAGCCCGCGCGCGAAACAGTAAATTGGCTTAAATTTATTTCTATAAGAATAAAATTATTTTTAGAAATTGCTTTAAAATATTTTTTTAAACCTCAATAACAATCAGAGTAAACACTTTATAGCAATGGAATTAATATCATTGAAAAAGATAATTTTCTGCTCTTTAAAATGGCATAAAAATAATTGTTGTCTAATAAATATTTCTGAAGTTATTGGCAAAAAACGTCTAAGTATTAGGCTTAACAGCGGCTAATTTTCGTTAGTTAATCAAATATCTTAAGAACTAATTAACTCTGAAAGTTGAAAATAACACCGTTGACCTAGAAATTTTCTCTAGAATGTCGTGTGCAAATTTCATGTCGCTACGGTTCACCGTTTAGGAGGAGTTCTTGTGACCGACAGACAGACAGATACATGTATTTTCTGCTTTATATTATAGATATAAAATAAGAATTTTTAACATGATAATGATTATAGGCAGGATACCAGTATTGCGTGGTGTGACATGAGATATGAATGATGCAAAAATCGTTGAAAACTCTGAATAGGGCAGACCGTTAAACCCAGAACTACCAAATGTGGCAGGTAGTAAATTTTTGGGTAATATGTGCCATTGACAAAGGAGGTCTCGAAATATTTTTAATTAAAACTTAAACGAAATTTTATAGGCTTTTTCTCATTTCATTTCATCGCATACTTTTGCAATTAGCATTTTGTGAATTAATTTAAAATTAAAAAAAAAATCTGTCAAAGATACCAATTTTATTTTCGCTCAAATTTCCCTCTTCAAATAAAATTTCAAAATTATTTTAAGCTTATTTTACAAAAATACTTTTCATTTACTTTAGATTGTCTCTACACACACACGTTTGCGAATATTTAATTTTTGCGTGTACGTTATAATTGTAATGCATTCCGTTACAATGTTTCATACTAGAGGCACGAATATCCTTTGTTTTTTTATTAATTTCTCTTTCTGGAACTATATTTAGCTTACCAGATCACATTTCTAGATATCTGAATGTAGAACTGTAGGTGGATAACGAGGATGCGTCTGATATATAACGCTACTCTACGGCGTTGCAATTAAAGACCTGAAATGCATTTTAGCAGTTTTGAGAATATATCTGACGCAGCTTCTCACTCTCAGATTTCGGCATTTCATCAGCCAGGGTGGTTTGGACTCCCAGCAAGACGCTCAGAGTGTTAGACCTCTAGACAGTGCGGAATTTCGTGGAAATCATATCTCAAATCAGCGACCTGTCAACGAGAAACCAACCTTCTATTCCAGACAATCTCAACTAATAATAAAGGAGAATGTTTGTGTGTGTTGGCGTTCTACAGGACAGACGGCTAGACCTAGAGCAACGAAATTTGGCACAAATATGCTTTGGAGGGTGGGAATGTGCACCTCGGAGACGTTTCTTTTAAAATTTCAATTGATTAAAAATTAAGCTAAATGTTGACGCTTTTTCTTAATAACTTCCGAAAATATTACAGCACAAACCTTATTTTTAAACTAAATCAAAATTTAGAAAATTATCCTTTCAATCATATCAATTAAGTTTTCGTACGATTTTTTCACTGATTTTAATAAATTTTAAAAAATATATTTTGGCATAATTTTCAACAATACATTTCATTGTTTCAAAGAAATCCAAGCCGTTTTCATTGTTTAAACAAATATTCAATTGCGTGTTTCTCTTCTATTGTTGAATGCTAAGAAAATATCTTACTTTATTTTACTTTCTTTCTTTATTTGATCAATTTTTCTGTGAAATATGTAAAGGAAGTCCTCAAGATAGTAAGTACATAATGAAATAATCCAGTAAACTGAAAGACTATCGTTTCTATGTTTTAATTCTTTTTATCAGTGTGTTTTAAGCCAATTAGCATGCTGCTTGGCGTAAAATGTGCCGCCCCAATTTAATATTGAAATCAAATGCGTATTTTACATTAATGTAGACAAGGAAGAGAAGAAGTGCAAAGCTACAGAAAGAACGTAAGTTAAATATATATAGCAAATTGAAGTTTAAAACTACTTTAAGGGAACCATGAATATAAAATTATGCACAAGAGATTCAATTGAAATTTTATTTCTGGCGAGTAAGTTGGTCGCCGAAGGCGTCTAGTCATATAATAAAGAAACAATAACATCAACAAACATCTTACGAGTACTGATATTTCCTAGTCTTTATCTATGTAGCAATAATTTTGATTTAATTTTGTTGATAAATTTAAAAAGCTCTCTGATTTAGTGTCACTGTCTTGATGTTTTAGTGAAAAGTTTGTTCCTTCAACTCTCTCCACCGAAGATCAACTATGGATGTGAACGTAGTGTTAATCATTTAAAATCTGGTTCCTTCTTAGCGTAGTGTGTAAATTAACCAATATCGCCATCATTGGATTGTGGTATCACCAGATCATTTGCTAAACCTAGCAGGAATAACGAACGATAAAAATGGCTGTATTTTCCTTCTTCCAAATGAAGAAACATACAGCCTGTTTTTCAGATTTTATTTCGTTGTTTATTCTATCTTATACCAATACTAACGTGGGGGAATAAAATATTCTTTTCAAATAAGAAACAAAGAAAGGTATTGAAAATATGGGACAAAGTAGCATTTGTCGTTTAAACTTCATTCAATCATCTAGATGTTATAAATAGTATTAATATTTTGCTTGAGAAGTTATATATTAAAATTAAATATGTAGTAGAGAGTGTTAAAATGCAGGAAATTGTCACTTAATTGAACGTATGAAATAAATAGTAATAGAATCATTAAATTTCAGTCAATAATAGGCCTTAAATTGTGTTAAAGTGATTGTATGCCCAATAGAGTTACACTAATATGAAGTTTCCCTTTTTTTACAATCACACCGTGTAACCAATGCCCAAGGGCACGCGTAATCAACAAATTAAAAGGTATGTATTGTGTACTGTTCACATTTGTGAAACATTGCTTACTTCACTGTCTTCAGTTATCGGAGCGATTTGTCTGAGCTACAAAAGCGGTTGATTTTAGGAATACCGGACAAATGAACATTGTGAAGGTACAACTGTTCATTTTTGAAAATGTACAGTTTGTGAAGGCACAATTATTTGCTTGCTGTTAACTATGAGCCTTAAGACGAACAAACGAAATTTAAAGGGAGCCCGTAGGCACAGATCAGTGATATGAGCAACTCTACAACGACATGTTCGGATCGAGCAATCCTTCTGAATAGCAACCGAAGGCCCAAATGACCCAGGGTGTGTGGAAAACGACGTTTCAGCAATCTTGACGTTGTTCGCCGAAAAAGACTGACATTTGCTAGGCAGCGGGTATTAGGTGATTGGGAAAAGTTTGCCTTCTTTAATGAATCACGCTTTCTGCTCCATTGGACGAGTTCGTATACGACGAAAAACAACTATAAAAACCCCGAATCCACCAGTTGGCGACTGTGGTCCATCAGAGGCAGAGTTTTACGGGGAATGTTTTATTGCATGCTGTAGCTTCAATATTCACTGTGGAAGGCGTTATTGACAAATTTATGCACGCCGTTTAAGTGCATCCTTTATGCAGATGGTCTTCTGTGGCAGAAATCGCATCTTTCAATGCGATTAGTCACACAGCATGTGAATTAAACTATTTGTGAATGATTGACGATCTTGATGACCAGTTTATGATATTTTCCTGTCTCCCGAATTCCCCAGACTTAAAGACAAAGGATAATTAATGGTTCCATTACGATCGTGTTATTCGCTCTCAAGATCTTCCACCAAGTTTCCTGAAGAACCAATCAGCGGCACCGGAGTCAATAAAGCTCCATAACCTCATTAACACCATCCAGTTCTTCGTTAACTCACTTCCAGACCGTCTACCTGTGGTCCTCGTCGCATATAAAGAGTACTTTGGATATAAATCGTTTATCAGATTGATGTGATTCAACTCTGTGTAAAGTCGTTCTCTTGAAGTAAGGATGTTTGAGCTGTAATAGAAGAACTCGAATATCATTTGCCATTCTTCTAGAGAAAAATAACAATAGCGCTTTTGTATTTTCAAAACTGAAACTGAACCATCTGTTGAAATGTTTGCTTTTAATAATTTGTCGAAAATGATAGAAATGATTAACCCTCCCTTAGTCGCGTGGAGTACAGGTGTTCCCCATTAATTTTCAAAACGCTGCGCCTTAAATTCCATTCATTGTCTAGAGATAAAACTTTCAATACCTACACTTGAAATACACAGGAACCATATGGCACAGCTATTCAAGTTCTAAAAGTTAGTGCACAGGAGATAAGAGAACACAAAGGCACATGGGGGACTAGTGTACCCTCCGCGCCTAAACGTGTAACAGAAATTCGCTGCTGATCGTTCTTCTTCTTTCGCTGGTTCTGTAATAATGATTACTTTCTTAACGACTTATTATGCTTCCCTTGTGAAATTCTGGCCCTTTACCTCATTAATTTTTTTTTATATATTCTTTAAATTTTAGTGAATTTCATTCTAAAAAAATAATAGAACTAGTTTAACAGCGGATAACTGATTTTCTATCTTCGAATTTGTAAAAACGCCTTTAACAGAGATCTTAACTAATTTATGTCGATTCAATTGATTTAAATAAATGGGAATTATTAAAAGAACTTTTACCATATAAGAAGCAAGAAGTAAAGTCTTGAATATTTGGCTATGCTTGTGTAATAATTATTTGCAATGGGCTTTTCAGTTTCCAATGATGACAGGTAATAACAGAAAACCTGAAATGTTGCATTTTATTAGATTCCAAGAGGGTTCATATTCTAATTCATCTATGGCGGAAAAATTATGTCTCAAGAATACTTCTCATTGGATTACGGTTCTTTCTTTCAATCTTTGAAACAACCCTACTATTAACGCTTTTGTTATTTTCAAACACAATAATATCGTTAAGGATAGGAAACAACTTGATGCGATCAAACAATTCAGTTTCATACTTATTAAACTTCGCATTATATGCAGAGTTCCCCAATGCCTGCCTTCCGATGGAATTAAAAAGAACAGAAAAAAATATTTTAGGAATCAACGGTACAGGACCAAAAACAAAAAAAAATAATGGGTGATAAAAGTAGATGCAAATATTGTGGGCGATATATGGACAAGACTAACCAAAAATATGGTAACAAATTCCATAAATAAGCCTGTACTGAGCAATTAAAAGATGTATATGCAAAATGTTGTGATTTTTTACAATATTTTTGTATTTTTTATAAAAATATTCAAAATTATCCTATAAAATTGTTTTTGCTCTTTTTTCATTTCGTAGATGCTAATTCCTTCTTAGCTGATATATCTTTCCTCAGAAAAAATGTATGTAGACAGAAAGAGAAAATAATGGACACATGTACCCAGCGCGCCTAATCGTGTAACAAAATTTCGCCCGCCTAACGGAGGGTTAATGAAAAGACAATTAAAAAAAGATTCTATGAATTGAAATCAAATTCTTTTTCTTTGTTTTAAAATTGCTGTGTTGTAATTCGTGTTTGGAGTAATGTTTGTGTCAAAGCTCTTTTGTTTCTTTTCCTAATAAACAAGAAAAGATTAGAAAATATATCCTTTGCATAGTAAGGCATCGGCAAATCCCCCATTAGGCGTATTATTCCGCCCCCTTAACTTTTTTCCACCTCGATTCTTTAATGGCTTGGCTAAGATGAATGACAACAATAGCAAATGTGAACTAGAAAGTAGTGTAAGTAGATTATGTTCTATTAGACGTAAAATTTCGAAACTATTAAAATATTATCTTGTCAGTATATAATGTCAAATTCTTCCCGCAAAATTAGTGTATCTCAAAATAGCCCTTTTATAATTTCAAAACGGGACATTAGCAAAACATAACGAGAAATACCTTTAAATTTAAATTTTAGTAGCGTTTCGACCACAAACTTAATCTCTTGCGGTAAAATGACGAATCTAGTTCTCCATTGGTTTTTCATGTCATACCGTAGGATAACGAGCTACAGTCGTCATTTGAGTAAAATTTATTTTGAATATGATAATGATTTATTTAGTTTAAAATTTCTAGATTATTAATCTGGAACTATTATATCCACATTCAATACATAATTCATTTGCACCTATCAGAATGTTTTGAAAAGTACCACACGACTGAAGACTATTAGCTAAACTTTATTTCAATTTTGCTATGATTTTTTTTAAAGTTTTGACAATTTTTGATATTCTATAATCAATGTTAATTCTGTGGAAATCAATAATATTATGTTTTCTATGAACAAAATTTATGAATTATGAAAATGAAATATACTTTATAATTAAAAATTAAGTGGTTATTTTATTCATATTTTTCATGATTATATCTTACCGGAAGGGGCTAATTCGACCAATTAAGAAGTTAACTTGAAAAAAATCTGAATCATTTAAATAATTATTTGTTATCCCTGAACAAAACTGGTAAGATTTTAAGGATTTAAAATAACTTGTAACTCCCCAAATTTTAACAAAGTTTAATAGAAATATATCAGAAACACCCGGCTAGTTATTATTTATTCTAGAGCAAAATTTATACATCGTTAATAGATTTAAAATCATTTATTTGAACAACTCCAATGAAAAATTTAACTATATACAATGTGAAGAAGCAATTCAGTTTCTGTTTGACATTCGCGAACCAATTCCATTCAAAAACAATTTATTGTCTCCCCTGAACGTCTGTTAAAAATTGAAATCCGACAGAAAAAATCAGAAGAATCTTTAGATTCGATTGGAAAACTTAACCAAGTGGAAGACTATTTTTATTATCTTTCTTCATGTATCACCTGGAGAGACCAAACGAATACTCTACGTTACTATCGGTTATTGCTGCGTGAAAATAGTGTTAATGAAAGAGACATCAATTGGTTGTCGATGCCGAATCCGGTAATCACTGAAGCGAAAATAATGGACTGGTAAAGGAGGTCGATTTTGGACAGAAATCGATTGCATACTCTATGAGTGATGGCGGACCAAAACAAAAGGATACCTTTTTCACTTCCAAACGAAGAACAATTGTAGTAACTTTCACACTTGATTTATCTGAGCTTCCTGTCCAATACCAGCATTTCCGTTGCTGAATGAAATATTCCTGTCACGTAAGAAGAAGAAATAACTGGAAGTAACAAAATGAAAATATGCGACCATCATTAAAGCTCCATTACGTCAGCTTCCCATTTAATCTGTCAAATGGGAAACAAAATAAATATTGCAAAGGCAGATGCGAGAATTCTGATGACTGTCTTGTGATTAATTACTTTATGTAGTTTAAATATCCATCAGATCTTGGGACATTTGACTAGGTTGTTAATGCAGTGGCTTGGTGGTGAAAAAAAGCTTAGCCATCGGAAGATAACGGATGGAGCGCAATTCCTTGGAAGATCCTTCTTGTATGTAACCCCTTACATATCTTATATGCTATCATCTATCGTTCTGATATTCATATTTCGTTTATAAAGTGTAGTGCCGGTCGTTTGTCATACTATTTATCTATGCAAGATTTGCAATTACCTGGATACCCAAATTCTATTATATTGAAATCAGTATACGATGTCGTATGATAGCAAGCTATATCAAACAATTTTGTCAGATAATATCAATCTTTTGATGCGTTATATGATGTAGCCCCATGTAGTACGATATTGAGTAGTCTTATACAATATTGGAATAGTTTGTTTCAAGTCATGAATATCGTACAAAAGCATAAATAATCTTTGGTTGGTGTTTAATGCTTCTGCTAACAAAATAAGAATGTTAAAGGAATGAAGAAATAAGTTTGCCAAGTTTTGACATTATAGTCTTCACTGTGCGATAGAAGGATCTCATATTTGATTTCAATTCCATCAAAGAACTTATGTGTATGTTCGACTTGCGTGAGCTTTCTTCTAAATCCAAATGTATACAGTTAACGCTTTGAGGACGACTGTCACGCAGGCGTGCCAGCTGCTTTGCACATTCTCTCCCTACTGTCACAAATACCTGTCGCCTCTTGCGGCTTTTAGCTACCGATTGTCACGTCGGTGCGACACCAGCTTTACTGTAATTTGGCTTAAATGCAAAAAGTGCGCCGGACCTGAGCATCCATGCGTGTTAGGAAACGGCGGCACGTTTTGTGTTCGGCCGTCCTCAACAGGTTAAAGAGGTGATGAAGTATGAAATGTAAATTAGCATTGGTTTTACCACTTAACTGATAGTTAAAGATTAAAAAAATCATCTCTCTAGACACAGTTGTAAATTTTCACACACCCAGTTGTAAATTTTGCAATTGATTTGCCTTAGTTTTCAGTCATATCTCATGTATGGTGTTGATAAAAGTAATAAACATGCCAAATATTCAAAAATAGAACTAAAGAAATGATTTTAAGTAAATAAGGATTAACTTTTTGTAGTCAAAGATCTTTGATCCCTAAATAGAAAAGTACATTTTTTGAAAATTTTTGAAATACTTGACAATTTTTAATCTTGTGAGTAAATTTACTCTACTTTCATTTCAAAACTATTTACCATTAGTAAACTTTTATTTTAAAACTATTTGTCATCAATGTAATTTCATTTCAAAACTATTTACTATCAGTGGAATTTTATTTTAAAACTATTTTTCATCAATATAATTTCAGTTCAAAACTATTTACCACTAACGAAATTTTATTTCAGAACTAGTTGTCGCCAATATAATTTCATTTCAAAACTATTTACCATCAGTGGAATTTTCTTTCAAAACTATATGTGATCAATATAATTTCATTTCAAAACTGTAAAGCATCATCAAAAGCCTATTCAGTTATTTAAATTCCATCAAAAACCAGAAAGTACCTCTTCAAGGCTTGTAAACCATTTCCTCTTATCTTTTCCGGAGTTCCACTAGCAGCCAGTACGCAAGTTCTTGACATTAACATCCGTAATTCCAGTGTTAGAATAGGGCTAATGAAACAGACATCAATCGGTTGTCGATGCAGAAACTGGTAATCTTTGGGGCGAAAGTAATGAACTAGGTGATTGGTCGATTTTGGATCGAAATCGATTGCATCTCCAGTGAGTGATGGCCGACCACAACAAAAGAATATGCTTTCCATTGCTGAACGAAGAACGTCAGTGATAAATTTCGAATTTGATTTATGTGTTCGTCCTTTGCTATTTCTGTATTTGCATTTCTGAATGAAAATATTCTTGACATATGATTTTGACAAGAAACAAAGGAAAGGATTGAAACAGCAGAATGAAGAATCATTTGTCTTAAAATACTATTAAGTCAACTAGTCGTTATGAATAATACTAATCTCATTCAGGAAAAACGAATGTCGATAATTTAATGAAAGAATTCAGCTATGCTTATTGTAATGAGTTGTATTTGATATAAATGAATTATCTGAATTCACTGAAGCATTTTAAAATTGATATTCGTTAATTTATTTACCAATAATATTTATAAATTTATAATATAGGTATTGAATGTAAATTGAAACCATTCTGTCTTGTGTGTCAAAGTATGGGCATGGCGATCGGATAAGAGAAGATTTGATTCCCTGATTCCAACTACACTCTTTATGTGACTAAAGTTACTTTCGATGATGTTAATGATTTATTAAGTTTTAATTTCTATAGTATTGAATTAGCCACTATTGTATCCCTTTTTATCACATGTGTAAATATTACTGATCATCATCGCATACTGTTCGCCTATAGAACTACTATGTATAAGTCACAGCCAAATTTTATTAGTCAGTTGGATTTCATTTTTGTAAAAATTAAGTGGGAGCGTCTGCCATTTCATGCACTTTTTTATAATTAAATCGTACCGAATGGGGATAAAATAAATTTAATTAACCCTTTTCCCTCGTAAAGTAATAGTATGCATAATTATCCACATGTGAGTGTAAACATTTTATCGCTTAGGAGGCTAAAAAAATCGATTAGCAATTAAGGGAATATTAAGGGTATGATTAGTATTAGGAAGAAATTTTCCTAAAAATTAATCTGAGATTTTTGCTATTATATGACTTTTACGATAATCATTATGTAACAAGAACGGGAAAGCGATGCAATATTCAGAACGGCGAGTCAGGCTCGACATACTTGCCAAGTATTTTTTTTAAAAATTGAAAATACACTTCTGTTAGTGTACAAAGCGGAAGAATTCTTTTCTCTTTTAATTACTTTCGGCATTTCAATCTTGAATTCTGTTGTTTCTCGTACTCATCAACAGATGGCGCCACAGAAACGGAAACCAAAATTTATTTATTTAATGAATAACTGATAATTAAGTTATGAAAATAATAGAATAATGTATTTCCAACAAGAATATAGAAGTGTACGGAATTTCAATCATCAAGAACATCAGGAAGTGATTGGAAAATTGATCAAAAAATTCCATTTTTACAAACATGAAGCAAATTAAAATAAATGAAAGTTTTTGAAAGGAATGACATATAAGATAAAAAAACTTAAAATAAATGAATTGTATTGATTTAATCTATTTTTATTACATTACTTTTCTGACCCATATTCGGAATTATCTGCTCATTTGCTTTCTTGCACTTTTTTATTGTAACTATTGTTGCTTATAAATTTGATGAACAGAATAAGAATTCCCTCTATTTAGATAATCCATAACATATGGCATATTCTGGCTTCTTTCTTCAATGCACGGTCAAGAACAAAACACCAAAATAAAAGCTTATAAATTTTGGAGTCCATTATATCTAATCATTATTATATCTATTCATTATATCTAATATATTCTCGTTTGTAAAACCCAAACAATTATAAAAAATCATAGACAGCAAATTATGCAAAAATATACTAATCCTTAATTATGAGGCCACTATATTTTTTTTCTTAAAATGAGGAATTTCAATGACTTTTCAATCTCTTCTTTGTGTAAGACCAATAAAAGCAATAACTATTGAGATATGCAGAAAAGCTGGGTATTAGTAACTAAAATTTTCACAATTCATCAGTTTTTAAGTCACTTGATGAGATTCGATATATATACGATTTAACATATAAAAGTATGAATATTTTTTCAAGAAAGTATTAGAGTTCGAAAGCAAATTTTACACAAAAATCTTTCAAAACAATTAATTTCACTTCATAAGACGTCTGACCATCAATTTAAATCTAACTATTAAAGGAAAACTGCACAAATTAACCAACTTGAAAACTTTTTCTTCTGTTATTTTTCTTTGCGTTTCACCCACAGAACACAAACAAGCTTTTTTTATTACCATTGACAATTCGGTGTGGGAATAGGCTTAATGAAAGAGACATCAATCGGTAGTCGATGCAGAAGCGTAATCGATGGGGCGAATGTAATGATCTTGGTGTGGAGGGTCCATTATGGACAGAAATCGATTGCATACCCTTTGAATGATGGCCGAAAAAAACAAAAGGATACCTTTTCCACTTCTAAATGAAGAACAATGGAAGAAACTTTCGCTTTTGATTTATTTGTGCTTCTTGTCCAACTGCAGTATTTCCCTTGGTAAATGAAATATTATTGTGAAGAGATGAGAAATGCCAGAAAGGGCAAAATAAATCGAAATGTAGTATTGAAGAAGTGAATGGATGGTGTTTCCAGTTAAATCTCCATTAAGTCAGTTATTTACTGTAAACACTATTAATCTGCAATATAAAACAAAAATGCTCAGATGGCAATTGACAAAATTCTGATAAACGTATTATAACGTTATCCGTATTGAATGAATTATTTTTCGATTTTTTTTAAACCATCACATAAATGAAGACATGATTAGAATGCTAGCAGTTGTATAATCTTTGAGTCAATGATATGCTAACTCTGTCCCAAGTTGCAAAAAGCCATGAAGGTTTTCTGATGATGTATATATTATTTTACGTTTTGGAAAATCATAAATCACATTTCATTTATTGCTGTACACATTACGTTATCATGGTACATTTTGCAATATTATATGGTAATGACAGACTTTTACCTCCCTTTAAGATCGCATGAGGTAATCTACGCTAGAATGAAAACTGTACGAAAATCCGCAAACTCTACATTGATTGTCGGAAGAGTGACAATTTTTAAAAAGTTGAAATTGTGTTCGTTGCTGACTGTTAAACGTATTATAACGTTATCCGTGTTAAATTAAGTATTTTTCCAGTTTTTTTCAGACCACCACACAAGTGAACGGATGATATGAATGCTAGCAGTTATATAATCTTTGCGTCAATAAATGGTGCTTCGCCCATGTTGTAAAAATCCATTAAGGTATTTTGATGAAGTGTATTGTACTTTACGTGTTGGAAAATCGTAAAGCACAATGCGCTTATTGCTTGCAGAACACGTTATCGTAGTAAATTGAGCAATATTATATAGTAATGATAGACTTTAAACCGCATCTTACGATGACAGAAGGTGTTCTAAGATAGAATGAATATTGTGCGAAATTCCTCAACCTCTACACTGTTGGAAGAATGTCTAATTGTTATTATTTTAATTTTTTCGTTTCTGAATACAACTGTTTGAGCTTCGATATCGAAGAACTGTGTTTTCGATTTTAGATTTTATCGAAGAACAGAGCGTATGAAAGAGTAGGTAATGTTAAATTTGATCATTGGCTAAAAATGTCGTATAAGTTTTATGATAAAGTTTGAGGGATGGCTCATTAGGTCAGTACTACAAGGTTCATTCCAAGTAGCTTTATTAACTGTATAAATATTTTTGCTAAAAATACTGATTTTGTTGCGTGTAATTACGAATTTTCGTGAATTTTAACCTATCCCCGCATTCTCTACAGGTTTACGTTTAACAGCTGTAAGAAAAGAAACTTTTGTGATAATGCTGATAGCTTCAAATGTTCAGGCCAATCATATTTTTAATTATATCGCTGAAATTTACACAAATTTGATTATTTCGTATTGAAACCTATTTTGCCAAACACTTCTTTGTTAACAGAAATCTTTTAAATTACAGACTCCATCTTAGCCAATAGAAATATCTTTTTCAGTTTCTTTTTCAAAAAATTATGCTTATTTTTTGTTTGCAATTAAAATTGAAATTGATTACTCACTAAATTAAAGCATTAAAATAGTAAAAGAGAAGCGATTTTGAATTGATTGTGCAAAACAATGCTACTTTATTCTTGCCATTGCTGGTATATATGAATGTCAATATTCCATAATTCCAAATTTGACTGATCATTGTTGGAGAAAGGTAATGAAACTAAGTCCAATTGTCTCTCCGGAGTTAAATCCGAATACTCATAACGAATGAGATGTTTAATTGGATCCGCCGTGTCTTGATTAGTGAGAAATATCCCATTAACTTGTTTCAAAGAGAATCGTAAAGTATCGAATAACCAGCTGCAGATGCTAGGTTGTAGCGGCGAATAAAGTTTCTTCTTAAATGTTAAATTGTGTGATTCGGGAATTCTTTCGTAACAGAGAAACTGTCTTTTGAAGTCAATGCATAAAAGGGAATCTGAAATTGTATTTGTGTCTAAACTAAAAATAAAAGAAGATTACTTATTTTTGCTAATCACAATTGTGTAACATACACCTTTTCAGTATGAGCAAAGTCATTCTGAAAATCGAATGGAAAAAAGTGTATACATTTTCAATAACATTTATAATTTACTCAAAATTAAAATTATTTGCTGCTTACGTTGTGGATTTCTCAAACAAGACTTCATATTCCATGGTTTATTTTACAGTATATACGAGAAACAGAAGAGCATTGATGTGTTTAAGTAAATTTATAAATTGTCCAATCAAATGAAATTTTACAACAAAATCTGTGCATTGTTATGCTCTATATATTTTTATATTCCTACAAATTTGCATATAAAAATAATTTTTGAGCAATATCTCTTTATATAAAAGTCATAGTATTTTCCGGCATTAATAAGTTTTTGAAAATTTTTAACAGAAATTTGAAGAGGCTCATGGTTGAATAGATTGGCAATATATCCAAGTTGGAGTCCAACATCATTTTCAAAATATTGAAATCGCAATGTCGGGCAATAATTTAAATCAAGACAGAAGTTTTCAAAATAAAGTAATACAAATTTTAAAAATATAGTATTAATTGCAAACAGACATTTAAGTTACAGCCTAGAAGAACTATGCTTACAATATCGGTGGAGTCTAAAAATGTGATTGGGGAAAATTATTTTCCCTAAAGCAATTGAGAAGAAAATATATTCAGAAGTTTCACAGAAAAAACTGAAACCTGTTGTGGAAGCCCTTATATTAAACTAGAATATCACCCGTCATGGTATGACGGGTGATTGCCTCTTCATTCGAGAGATTTCCCGTCAAATTTGAAGTGTTTAAATAGATATATATGCGAGGGAAATGTTTAACATTGATTGAAAACAAGTAAAATAAACATATGTTTTATGACAGGAAATATTTATTATTTACAAATTTTTTACATATTTCTTTATTTAAAAAAACCCTCTTGGTAAACATCATTCCGCGTGAAATATTTTTCGTTGTTTAACAATTTTCCTTGTACTTCAGAACTCTTTGTGTAAATTTTAACGTTGCCAAAAAATATTATCAAATTATATCATCACGATTGCAATAAATAATCAGATGCATCGTGGCGTCCAAACTATGTCACGCGTATCATATACCACTGACGTGATTTACTACTATCTATTAGAAAACGGAAATTAATTTGAAATATAAGATTATTATAATTTAAAATTTCTCGGAGCTATTGATCATAGCGAGATAAATTTTATATCAATTGAAATAAAATTTTATTTCACTATTTTAGAGCTATTAAATTTGAAATTAGAACGACAACTACTTTTTTCAATTCCTACTATTAGTTCACACTCTCCCTATATATATTTATTTATATATCTTGTTCAAATGTTCAATCGTTAATAAAATACTTTTTATTCATCCACTCAAGTTCAAATACATTTTTTTAAACTTGTAGTGGATGACACTTGATGTTAATACATTTTTTTCAAATATTAATTCATTAATTAAATTTAATTAATTAATTTTAGTTTTATATGGGACAAAAGATTTCTAAAATAAAATTTTTCTTTGTCGACCTAAGTAGGAATTGAATTTAATTTTTTTATATTACTTGTTAAATTTAAAATTACTGAAATTTGGGTGCTCTAACAATGAAATAATGCTGTTTAACGTCTCGCAGTGCTATGGCGCGAATTTTATTGTTGCTGGCGTCAAAGCATTACCGGATCAGTGAGAGACAGATCTCGGCTATTATATCGGTAATGTTGTTGGTACATCTCTATTATTAATCAAATAAAGGCTTCACCAATCCTTTGTTTGTAGGCGTAGTAAGTAGAGACGGGTATACTAATAATTAAATGCCGACCATTGTTAAAGATTTTCAAAGCCAGTTGGTCTAAATTCGCCTTTTGATAGATCATTCTTCGCGAAGGAATTTAAATAAACGTGAAGCTTGTCCAAGTGTCTCTCCGGAGTTAAATTCGAATAATTGTGTTGAAACGAAATGTTTAATTAGATCCTGAGAGTCTTGATTAGTGAGAAATATCGTATTAATCTGTTTCAAGGAGAATGGAAAAGCATTGGACTGTCATCTGTAGATACCAGATTTATTTCACACGTAAAGCTTAGAGGTTTGTGTTAAATTACATAATGTGTGAGTTGTTAAACAGCCGAGAGTGTGTGTTTTGAAGGCGATGCTGAATTGCATGAATGGGCATTTAGAATGAAATTGTAACATCAAAGGAAGCTCAATTATTATGTTGTTTTTATTAATAATATAATCTCAATTACTCAATTAATATTAAAAGTTACAATGCTATATAAATAATGCTATATAAAGCAAGAAATATATGATGTTGAATACACTATGCTGATGCCATAAGACTGAATAATTGGAATTACTTAATTAAACTCAATCAAACAGACATGTGATGTAATTTTATTAAGACAATTTTTGTTATTGTTTTCTAAAGACACATTCAACTTTGTACGGACACAAATTAAATTCATTATGTTTTGCTAAATATATCAATTTTAAATCCAGTTTTGAATGCGACGACAAATATGATCAGAATAATTTTACAGAAAAAAATCTTCGATGATAATAAAAGAAAATATGTATGTTTATGTGTATGGGTTTATCCAAATCCGTGTCTATTTGCTGGCATTTCACAAGCCAATTAATAATTATTGGGCTTATAATTACCAAATATGCTAGTTTAAAATTTGACAAATCTAGCCCCAATAGTTGCCAAAAATTACAAATTACCACAAATTATATAATTAAGTAAAATTTGCGGCAATTCTTTTCAATGCAACGAAATTCTAATTGTTTTTTTTTTGTTCCTTCAAATATTTGATCCCCCGTATTTATTTTCTCACTTAAAACTAAACTGAGAAGGTGCAGTCTATTTATTTATTTTATTTGCTCAGGTTTCATTAAAAGATTTTTTTTCTTTCGAAAAATATAATGTCAGGGTTAACTTCAGAAATATCTGACGTTGAAAAAAAATTTGTAGTTTTCCGTTTCCAAACATTGATGTTCACCTAATATTGACAATGAAAATATATTATTACCTTATATGAGCTTCAATTTTTGCTTTTTTTACTGTAATGCATTGAATTTGTATGAAATCAGTTGAATGGAATCCCTTTAACATATTAACAAAATTTAAGAATCATATTTTCTTGTACACACAGTTCCTATGCTGTATGATTCTACTATATTTTTTATGCATCATTTCAGATAGCACAATATACCAGAATAAGGGGGATGCTGTGCCAGGTTGGGTGCTTCAACAAAGTCATAGTCAAAGTCTTCATACCACATAGCAGTGTCTTCCTAATATTTTAGACACTCAGCCCATAAATACATAGGCTGAATTTCTTTAAAAAGTTAGTAAAATAAATAGCTGGAAAAGAATTGTGATAAGAATCCAATGTACCCTTTAGATGCATCACAGAAGTGCCGAAATTCGAAATAAGGAAGCCATCACAAAATTTTATTTGAATGTGTTGCGAGCAAAATATGAGTATCAATATGTCAGCACTCTTAACGGTTATTAAAGGTTATAATGTTGTGAATTCCACATTTGATCGATTATTCTTAATGACAGAGGGCCAAGCGAATGTAGTCTTTGTATATCTCCAGAGTGAAATCTGAATACTCGTTACGAAGTAAATGTGCAATTAGACCGTGAGTGTCTTGATTAGTGAGAAATATCCCGTTTATTTGTTTCAAACAAAATCGGAAAGCATAGAACGTCATATGTACGTGACAATTGAAAGTCTCGAATGTAGTTCATTATTTTCGTGAGTGTATCCGTCATAGTATTTGTGTCAGAGAATGATTTTGGAAGTCATTATTTGAAGTAGAGAAAGAGATTTGTTCGTAAACCAAAAATCAATCGTGGCTTTTTTCCTCCTCAAGGATTAATCAAAACTAAAAGCGATTTCTTCGTGCCAGAATGAAACATTGAAATAATAATATATTTATGCTTGCAAGTTGAAAGTAAATATTAGAATGTCGCCTGAAAAGTCTAGTATCATCCTTAAATCAAAGCGGTAAGAAAAATAGAATTTTTTGACAAACTTCGCTGAAAAACGAATCGCATCAACCAAATAAATAGCGCCTTAAAACTGATTTTAAAGCACGCTAGCATAATTCTATTAACCGCATTTATAGCGTAAAATTTGATTGTACGTCTTTTAGTAAAATAAAGTTATTGGTTCTCTGGATGGACATTATACTTTTTTTTTCTTTTTGAGATTAAGATCACGTAATGATGCTAGAAACAGGTCATTAAAACACATAAAAGAATATATATATATATATTCTTTGCAATGGCATAATTACATGATATTAATGGCTTATACATATTTATTAAATTACATTATATAAATGGATAACTAAACAATTTAATCGATTTTAGTTTTCTTATTAATTCCATTCTAAAGTTAATTCCATCTGGAATCCTTCACAAATTTGGTGATTTTGTAAAGTTACAATTATATGTGTAAGTTAGCATTAAAATTCCAATTGCGAATTGCCAAGTATTTTATGTACTTAAAGCTTATAGTTTAAAAAAGTAATATCTTATTAACAATATGCGCATTTTTAATTTAGAGGTTTATTTGAACATGCATATATTCATCCGATAGTGCTACTCCCGTTTAATGCGATTTTCTATTACGAGGAACACAACCCCGCATTATCCCATTAATGCTCAAATTAATTTAAAGCATTGATTTTAATAAATAATAATAATAATCTTTTTTTTAATCTTTTTTACGTAAATAATGAATATTCTTAAAGTATAGTAAAACATCAAGAAATAAAGTCGACTTTTGAATTCCTTGCAGTACCTCAAAAATAAACCAAAGGAAAAATAAAAAAAAAAAATCAAAAAGACAACACTTTTATTTCTAAGTCTGGCTGAGTGGTGATACATGCCTGTTGAAAACTGTTGAGGCATCATAGACAAAAAAGAAACAATGGAATATATTTAGTTAAGCCACGGAAGCGAAATGTAACTGCCCTATAAATAGGACGCCGGGTGTTAACGGCATTTATACAATAGTTCACTGTATTTAGATTCTTAGTATATGCATGCCTTCGAGTATCTATCTTGGCCATCTTCAACCGCTCACCTACTACAACTAAAAATCTATGCCAATTCATGATTTTGATACAATGTCCTATATCGTACATGTAATTACGTTTACGTTTTTTTATACTAATTATGTTTTTGCTTGCGTATACAACAAATTGATACAAGTTTGGCCAATACAAAAACTTATTCCAAGATTACGTACAGATCTGCAATGAATATTCCATCTCTTTAGCACGTCGCATCTTTGTGTTATCCACCCATGGGCATGCGGATGACATTGCCCATAGATGGATCAAGTGCGATACAAATTTTGTCCAACATTTCATGCATAACACCACAGAGTATGTTTGAAACTTTATTGAAAAGCAAAAGCAAAAAAAAAAATTAGACCATTAGATATAAAAACACTTGAAAAGGAACATAATTATACATGAAAAAAGAAGAATAAAATGAAAAACACATAGAGGATTACAATCCGAGTATAATATAAAATATTTAAAAGAGGAGTTATCATATTTGAGTGCAGTGAAAGGTTGAATGTTTCCTTTAGTTACATTGTTTCATACAGTTGCAGCTCCATGATTCGAGTATGTTAGTGTTGTTCGATGCGACGAAAAAGAAGAATTGAATAATGTATTAGAACCGGTTATATTAATGATAATTGTCATAACCATCCTAAAAATCGTGGGACTGGTTTTTTGTTCTGTCTTGATATTTATACTGAGTTATCGCTGAAATTGTTACTCCAGGGTTGGCAGTGATGTGAAGTGTGAATTTTTCGAATGAATTACGGGAGAATTGGTGGTGGCTGGTTGCTGCTTTAAAGCTAGTGTGCTCTGCTGCACAACTGGGTATTCATCGAATTTCTGGTTCTAGGATGTGAATCGTTGGAGGTATCTATTTCTAGACTGGAGTATGTGACGGTGTTGTATTTTGACTTTTAATTAGGTCTTCATTAGTCGCTAGGAATGTGATTAATTATATTTCGTCTTGAAAGATTTCTGGATAGGACGCTCTTCCACTAATGGACTATGAATTGTGGATCTGCAATGAATATTCTATCTGTATAGCTAGTTACATTTTTGTGTTATCCATTCATGGGCATATCCCGCATGCCCATGGATGGATCGTGATCGAGCAAAATATTGTAAAAATTTCATACAGCTCTGAAATGATGTTAAGTCTGTAGCTCGTTGCATGTTGTGTCATGCAAGTTCGCATGCGATGGATGGATCGTGAGAGAAATGTTGTACAAAATTTCATACGGATTTAATAATTCGGTGAAAATATCACAAATGCCAAATTTTATTGGTCTCACTCGTCGAATTTATTTGGCGTGATGGCAGACAGAGCAATAGACAGACAGACAGAATTTTAAAATATTTTCCTCGGACAAAACAAAGTAAAAAAGTGGAGATTCATCAAGATCCCCAGGTCTAATTTTTTGATGATTACAATAATTTCCCTTCGGGTGCTTTGTACAACGGAAAATAAAAATATTGTATCTTTTGATGTTTGAAAAGTTATATTTTGTTTTTCAATAAGCTGCAAATATTCTTTCTTACACAACAACCTAACAAAAAAGAAATAAGGGCTTCTTCAATAATCCTCAATCAAACAAACAATTAAATTTTCTTAAATGAAGTTAGAAATCGCATTTGATAGTTCAAGGAAATTAAATAAATTTTTAAAAATATATTTAACCAAATGAGAATGTGAAATATTAAAAGTTATTGTATAATATTAACATATTTCAGAAAAATTAGGAATTTTAATTTGAAGATAAAGAAATGTTTTTATAAACATTTCGCCCACATTTGATGTTGTAGCTGATTATCTTGTCGTAGCTCAATATTTATAAAATTATCAAGTATCTTAATGAATAGTATAGACAAAAAATATAACACTACTGTTATCACTATTTATTACTACTGTTATTATTAGTATTTACTTTATTACTATTTACTGTTAATTATAGACTTGTTAAATTACGCTAATAATATTTTTTAAGGCTGTAAAATAGATTTTTTTATTTAGGCTTAACGTCTTGAACGACGAAGGCTTCTTCTAGTTGTTTGGATTTAGTTCTTTATTGCCTAATAATAAGGCGTAGACAAGCAATGCATAATTTGCAAAGAAGTTCATTCAACCAATAACAAACAAATGGGACAAATACAAGAAAAATAACATTGCAAAAGTCATTATTGCAAAAAAAGAAATAATCTAATCCGTCGAAATCCTAAGACTGATTAAAAAATAAAAGGGAAATGAAGCAGACGAAAAGAAAATTAAAAAATTCCTTTCCAAAGAATGGCATCGGAAATCGATAACAGATATCCCAAACGCATAACGCATTACCCGTTCTGCCATTTAGATTGTTGCAATTCTAGGTAAATCGTCCATAAAATGACGTTGTGATGAAAACTAATCGGTTTTCAGTAACTTCGCGGTTACGCAAAATGCAATTACTGTATGTATAAACAGATTGATTTATTACTTGGCTGTTATATGCAAATTAATAGAGTGGAAAATAAGTGATAATCTTTCCTTGAGAAAACGAGTAAGTTTTTGTGGTGCTATGATTTCTTATTTGACTGAAAAATAAAATTCGTATAATTTTGGATATTGTACATTTAATAAAATTAGAATTCTAAGTTAAGAGTCCTATAATAAATTAAGGTGTCACGGTGGCTATTGGACAGCTTCGGGACTGGAGGGTTCCAAGTTCAAAACAGGATTCCACTAAGGATTCGCCTTGTATATGGGCCTTGCGCACAATTCTGGCGACGTGGGCCAAACGTCTTGCCGCTGCCGTGGTGCGGAAGTTTAGAGAAAGGAAGCCAGCTCAGGTATCGTCTGCGTCATTCGACCGCGGTTGACGAAATAACGAGGTATATCCCAAAATAGTCCTCGTGTTACTTCAAAAGTGGACGTTAATATAACTAAATTATAATATAAATGGCGTTTAGATTGGCTTGCAACGTAACCTACATTTTTCAAGTTGTATAAAGGATGCTGGGACTATGAAATGCATATTAAGATGGTAAGGAAAAGAAGATAAAGCCTAAATTGGTTTACTATTCCTCAGACTTTTACTCCTCGAGTCATTATAAATTGTCACCATAGATTTAGTGCACCACAACCATACATACGAATCGTGTATTTTGTGGAAAATGTCTGCTGCTGCTCCATCGACGTTAATGTACATGCGTTATAATGCATACATATACAGGGTGTCCCAAAAAATTGAAACAAGCGTTTATTTCCTTAAATATTGATTTTAGACATATACTTCCAATTACAAAGTTTCATCAAATGAGGTAATAATTTGTATGAAAATATTTTGACTTCTGAGGAGATTGATAATAAAAAGTTAAAAAAAAATCAAATTTTTATACTGCCCCCGTAGTACAAAAATATCAATTAGGTAAATGCTTATTTTCATTCATCTATTCACATACAAAGTTTCACCCTTGTACCTACAAAACTTACAGAGATATACGAAAACAAATTTATAGACTTAGACCACTTTTCCATACCTCTCACTGCTGTCTGATTCATAGTTTCGATATACATTTGAGGGATAATATACATATTTCAATGTTATAAAATGGGCCAAATAAGGAAATAACAATGTACTGTCTGTCCTCCACGAGAAATGTCGCCGTCAAATTGTCTAGTTTATGACGATGGCAATAGAAACAGGTTATCGTAGGAAGAATCCATTTCTAGTAGGTAGAAGTTCATTGAAATGTGTTCCGCCACAAACTGGCGCCAAGACTTCCGTTGGATTCCTCCTATTCGAAATGGAACTTCCCTATCATAACCAGTTACTATAGCGACCGCGGTAAACTAGACAATTTGGTGGCGGCAGTAGTTCTCGTGGCGGACAAACAGTAGATGTTAACTTTTGTTAAATCTGAAAAATGGTCAAATAATACATTAATAGAAGTATTTACAAAACAGTTCATCTTGTGAATCTTCAAAATATATCCACTGTGATATATCGTCAGTGACAGCTCACTTGCTCAGAAACAGGAAGTACTATAAAAATATAACTAGAATGCAACTGAAATTCAATTTTTCAAAAATAGCTTTGTCTTGAAATAGTCCAATAATAGTTGTAATTATCTAAATTCTATTTCAGAAAATTGCAGCCCTTTTTTCTCAATGAGCGATTTTTAACATTAGTAACCGTTATGTAGTAACCATCCAAGTTCCCGTTGAAGCAACATGAAAGTGAATCACGAACCTAAAAACAGCTAATCAAAGAGACATCGAAGTAAAACAAATCAAGATTGCAAAGGCGAACCTTGGTTGAGAACGAAGGGAAAAAAAAGAATATTAGTTGGCCTAGAGCCAAGCAGAAACATCCGAAAATCCTGTTCTGGCTAAGTTCAAAGACAGAAAGGACAGCTATTCGCCTTCGCTCATTATGTCACTTAGTTGTAAGCAATGAGCGAATTTTGGTTCTTGCCAAAACTATTTGGTGTGGAGCCCCATCCTATGTCCGGATTACTTTTTCATTCATTTAAAGTTTTCTTTTCTCATTTTTATCTTTTTTTTGTTGGTAATCGAAATCTCAGAATGAAGAAGTAAGCAAATAAGAATAGAAACGAAAACACGGATTTTTAAAATAATTTTAGTAAGTTTTGCAACTTCGCAACCCTGAATGACGAGTCACCACTGCCTTTAGGTATAACTTAATAATACGCGCAACGCTGAGAGCAAATAATTTAAAACTCTTGTCCGATATTAGGTTATTTTTTTGTTTTATGCTAAATTTCATTTTAAGTTGTCCTTCCATTCTTTATCAAGTCGATGGTTTCAACTATCTGCCAATGAAACTGAGTAACAGTATGCACCATTCGCAAAGTTTTTCGATCCTTGATGATTGGGTAATGTACTCCTAAACAAATATTTGCTTTTAGCAGTTTTTCTGCGTTGATTAAATTTTCATTTCTTCAATAATCATCTCGATATAAATTTGTGAGTAGCTGCTTTAATTTTAAAAATTAATATAATCTTATAATCTAATAAAATTAATATAATAAGTTTTGCAGATAGAATCGTGAAACGTGTTATGAAAGTTAGATGAGTGTAAGGGAAACATTATACTCATTGACATTTTTGTTCTGTGAGATGCTCTGTGGCGTAAAAAATGTTAATTTTCCGAACTTTTGTTTTTAACTTCCACGGGAGTCAAAGTGTTTTCACACAAATTACTACCTTATTTGATGAAATTTTGTAATTGGAAGTATATGTCTAGGTGCAATATTTATAGAAATAAATGCTTGCTCCACTTTTTTGGGATACCCTGTATTTTGTATGATGAAGATAATTTCGCATATTTATTTGGTGGATTAATGTCTCACTTTCAAATTACACTGAGTGTATTTCGGTTCAAATCTCTAATTTTAAGACCGTGATGAAATAATTAAGATGTCGTTAATACCTCATTCCCCATAATTTCATTCCATACTAACAGAAGTCGATTGATGCACTAGAGAATCAAAAACATATATGGACAAATTTTGGTTGAATACCGTATACCTAAAGATTTAAAGAATAGTGCAATCACTTTAATACATATATATTTGTAAATCCACTTATAGATTACTTTCGGTTGAAATATCAAAACAATTTAAACAGATATTTCAGCGGAGAGAGAGGAAAGTTGTTCTCCTTTCCAAGTCTTCGGATGATAAGCTCTATGATTTCTTGATATAAAAATTCTTGTTTTCTCTTATTGGCTATAAAGTTCCTCAGGCAGTTTGAGGAGATGCAGTGAGACAGGGAAAGAATGAAACTATCTATAGGTTGATTGGATCAGAGAAGGTTAGTTTCACGAGAGGGTCGGGATACTCCTCATGGCTTCCTTGTCCAGCACACCAACACGTAAGCACAAAAATTTTAATAACCGCAAGAGGAAGGTTAAAACTTTGCTTTTACTGTCTAAATGCTGCTTGAACAAAAAATAATATTTTCTTACATAGCGATGTGCATACATGCCATAAACATTCATCATGCAAAAATCAATCTTAAGTAATAAATAACATTTTTGTCCATGCGTTAAATTCACTTTAAAAATTAACCCTCTGAGCGGTTAGCTATTTTGATGTACTAGCTTTCAAGTCTTGAAAATTTGCTTCTAAATTGAATAATTTGATATTTATTGCATTTTGTTAAGTTTCTGAAATCTTAAGAATATTTTATCCATGGTAGTTTAAGAAATTATACACACCGACATGAGTATCTGCTTCTGAACTCAATATGAGAAAGGAAAAATACGTATGAAACGCTTAAAGGGTTAACACAATTTACCAACCGACCTTTAAATGGTTGAAGGCTGATTTGAAGGAATTCTGTTTGATATTTATTAAAATGATAAAGGTTTTCATATCATTTAAATAAATTCTACCTAATACTACTTATTTCGCTTGTTTTGTGCGAAATATTTTATTTTCAACGTGCTGACGTTCAGAAGATACATAATTTTTATAAAAATGTATAATGGTATATTGATTTATATAAAACACTGCTCTAAAACTTTTACCTATGAAGAAAACACCATGTCCTGCAATCTCGTTTATTCATGCCCATGATGAAGCACACATACGTGTGTGATTGCTTTCATATTTATTTACGCACATTTGTTGTTACGTAAAGGGAATTTATTTACTTTATACATAACTCCACGAATTTGCATCCAGAACAGGAAGAACGTACGCGAACCGGCTATGACATATGTATGATAAATTGACTAAATTTCTTCCAATTGTTGAGCAAAATGATGAAGTGCTTACTATTTTAATGCTGTTTAGTATCCCTATTTCATCATCATTCTAAATTGTAAAATAATAGGACACCAGTAATCTATGCCAGTATACTAACAATGTTATATCTGTACCTCAAAGCTAAGCTATCTTAAGTCCAATTAGCATGATTTTGAAATGTTTACTGAATTTACATCCTCTCGACAGAATCTTGTGATAGGCAAAGTGCCATAGATGTTGATCGAAAAGGAAAAAAGAAAAACTGCTCTGAAAGAATGAGTTGCACATACATTGCGCTCTGGAACTTATTTTGCCTCTCCTGTAAAATCTTAAAATTGCTGCATAAGATAGTTTTCTTCTATCTTAATCAATAACGTTTAAATAAAATATCCAAAATATAAATATATTTGAACCTTTTACACTTTAAATATGTACCGAGTGAAATATCATCACATTGGTGTGACGTAAATTTTGAGTGTGAAGGACAATCTCAGATGCCGTCCCAATCATTCCATCACGATTTAAAATTACGAGATCTTCTCCAAAAATTTTATCACGATATAAAATTAAGGGGTCCGTTTTAGTCATTTCATCATGATTTAAAATTATGAGGTCTTTCCCAATCATTTCATCATGATTTAAATTTACGAGGTCCGTCCAAAACAGTCTTCGTGTAGTTTCAAAGAGTAAGGACAGTCTTAAGTCATATGATGACTAACAAAGTTATTTTTCGATGAGACATAAACAAACAAGAGAGAACTCAGAAGAAACAAAAAAACCAATAGAAAAGTCATTATTCCAAAAAAAAGCATTCATCTAATCTGACAAAATTGGAAGAATTACTTAGTAAAATAGAAAGAAAAAAATGGAGCAGACGAAAGAAAAATTAGAAAACTTTCCTTTCAGCGAATGGCATCGGAAATCAATGCCAGATATCCGAAGCGCACAAGGCATTATCCGTTCTTTTATTTAGATTCTAATTCCAGGTAAATCGTCCATAAAATGGCAGTGTGATGAAAAATAATCACTTTTTAGCAACTTCGCGGTTACGAGAATACAATTACTGTATCTATAAACAGCCTGATTCATTGCATGACTTTTGCATGTAAATTAATGAACCGAAAAATAACTGTTAATCTTTCCTTTTCGAAAAAAAAATTCTTTTCCTTATGTCATTATTCCTTTCTAAAGTTAAAACAAGCGCTGTTTTTGGAGCGTTCATGCTTTTTTTCTTTTGTTTGCGAAACTATTCTGTTGTTTTGCTTGTTTAAACTGAAAAAATACTATTACAGAAAGATGTACAGTAATTATACCCGTAATTGAAAATAGTTGAAGCATTTTTGTGTAGGTTTGGCCTATGCAGAAAGACGCGTTTTTAGCAATAATCTTACGTTTTTCAGATTTGTCAAAGAACACATGAATTTGCTTTTTTCAGTCCTTTCGGTCTATCTTCCCAGACTGCCTTTAATTGTATACATTTAATTAATTGTATCTATTTATACATTTGCACAGGGTGCTGATAAGGATCAAGTTTTTGCAGAGAAATACTATACAGGGTTCCCTCCTAAATAAGGACCACCCCCTCTTAACTTGAGAACTTTGGCAGCAATAGTCATGAAAGTAGTGTCTAGGCAAGTAAAACGTCTATGCTATATGCAATGAGCCCACTTACAGCGCCACCTGTTGGCAAACTCTGGAGTTGGCGTTACTATCTCGAAAACGGTGCATAATAGGGGGAATGTCAATTATAAAGTTGTAGAGCGTTATCTATTTAGTACAAGAAGGCACCTTGTGCACATTAATATGAAGAACAGAAACCTTAAAATCCAAATTTGTGTCTGCATTTTCCTAAATTATGACCTAACAAGACATGGACAAAAAGGGAAAATGTTATTTTTCGGACAGAAAATGACCCCATTATAGTTTTTTCCCAGTGGGAATAACTGAAACAGCAAGTATATACAATCTTTCCCTCAGCATTGCAGGGCTTTCGATGGCATATTACAGTTGCTTGTGCTAGCGCAGCAACTACATGCTAAAACGTGTGCAAAGCGAAATTCAAACAAGAACTCAAATCGGTATTGTCGATGGCGATTAGCACTTTGAATATGGAAAGTAAAGGTATTTTGTAATAACTAACTGTTTTATTCTCTTTTTAACCCACTTTGCGTCGTTACAGTTTCGAAAATCGCGAAGAATCAAATGTGCATCGTAAGCGTTCTGTTCTTCGTATTAATGTGCACAGGATATCTTTTGTACTAAATCAATAACGCTCTATAGCTTTGTAATTGACATTTCCCCTCTACTTTGCACCACTTTTGAGATAGGAAAGCTAGCTCCGGAGTTTACCACCAGGTGGCGCTGTAAGTGAGCTTGTCTCATAGCGCATAGACATTTTACTATATCAAGACAGTACTGTCATGACAATAGCTGCCGTCGTTCTGAAGTTAAGAGGGATTGATCCTTATTTAAGTGAGAACCCTGTATAGATGAAAGTGTAGCTCGATGTATCAAACATATTACCAGATTTTCGTAGGAGTTATAAAGGCAACAGAAGACTTCTGTAAAAACACTCCTAATTTTCACATAATTATTGTAGAATACATTTATAAGTTAATAACACTGATAGGAATATTCCTGCATACTTAATTTTCATAATATCGAAATATCTTTGTTTTGATGGTAAGAATTCTTTTTAAATGTAAGTAAATGTCTGTAAATCCTTCATAATATACATAAGTACACGTAATTAATTCAGAAATTTTCATACTCAAGGTATCTTATAAAAATTTAATATGAAAATACTTATTTTTTTTATGAAGGATTAGTTCATGTAAATGGATATAAGGAAGAAAAAATATTAAAATGTCTGATTCCCATTATTGCAAAAAAACATTTTTGAAAGAAGCACACATTTCAACGATTAAATCTTTTGGAAGTTCTAAGAAAATAACTTCCTAGAAATGAATATACTTATATATGTTCCAACTTTCTTTTTAAATCAAAGTATCCTAACCTATCACCATAGCTATCAAGCCAGGAGGCATAAATATCCGACTGTAATGAGAGGCACAGACTGATATTCTAGACGATACTGTGAGTCGAGACATTTTATGAGACTTTCTTTCGTATTCCTTTCACGAGGAAAGAAATTCTGCCGCATTAATAGGCTTGGTTTACCACGAGACAAGCATGCCTGAAGAAAAGGTACGAAGTTTTCTTAACGAACCATATGTTTCTCAGCAAGTCAGGAAGGATAAATTTCTTGGTTTCAGGAAAAAGAAGTAGGTACCATGTATGTTTTTAGAAGAAAGATAGTTATAATGTAGCATTTGCTTAGCATATGAGGAAAGATCAATATCCTTTATTTGGATTCGTATGTTTATAAAGAAATGGTCTCGCTGAAGTCATTAAAATTGATGTATGTTTAAGAATTTCTATTTTTTAAAATTTCCTTTAAAGATTGCAACTGTTTTAATCGTTTCAACGCTTGGAGAGTCAATGGCGAGTTTGGAAACATTCAAACATTTGAGTATTTTGGTAATTTTAACTTTAAAAATTTGAATATCTTGGTAGTACTTAATTGTAATTTGGTTAATACTGATAAAAGTGATATTTTATAGAAATTTGATCAATACTGATAAAAGCAGATATTTATTTGTAAATTGGTTAATACTGAGAAAAGCAGACATTGAATTGTAATTTGGTTATTACTGAGAAAAGCAGATATTTAATTGTAATTTGGCTAACATTCATAAAATAAGATATTTAATTGAAATTTTTGTGAACATTGATACAAATAAAAACTTTTTTTGGACGCATGATCTACTGTTCACAGAATTACAAGTTAATCCCAATAGAAATGAAAAGTTTGATAATAAGAATAAATGCTTTTGCAGAAAAGCACATTTTTATTGATATGCTTCGCGATTATAACATTGCCCACCATGCTATACGCGATTTCCAAATTAAACAATAGAAAATTAAAAAGAAATTTTTCTTCTGGTTCCATTCTGTACCTGCGGTTGAAGTGAAATGGGAAAAGTTATGGCGGCAAAGATATGAAAAGATGGGTTACAATTTTATAAAACAATTTATTTGTACCGAAAATATTCAGATACATTTACCTTATAAAATTAAAACCTTAAATTGGACATATTTTCCTTCAAAATAGATAAATACGAGTCCGTATAAGTTACTTACAGAGTGTCTTCACTTTCTACTATTCTGAATATTCAGGGAAATTACCGCAATCGTCAAAAGTTTGATTTAAGAAATTGACGAATCGCGATATTTTAGACCTCCCAGATTTCCAGAATTCTCTTTTTCAATAATGTTTATCTATAAGCCGTGTATATATTAACAGAGTAAATGAAAATCTCTACATGCTGGATGAAATTTTGTATGTCATCATAGTAGCAAACTTTACATATATCAGATTTTGTGCCAAATCCCTCTACAGTAAAGACTGTCATTCTATCGGTTCATATGAATGTTCAGACGATAATTCAAAAACGCAACAAGATCATTTTTAAAAGATAATAAGAAAATATTTTGCATGCCATTTCATCTTCAAATTTCCAGGTATCTATCATATTTGGGACAAATCCGTCGTAGTGTAGTCCGTTGGTATTTTGTAAAAGAAGTGGAAAATAAAACGTCTGTATATAAGCAAACGCAAAAACTCAAAGAGCTACGCTAGAAAAACGCAAGAATCCAGATAAATGAAATCTGACATATTATTATGAGAATTTCGGATCATTGTCAAACTTTGAACTGCTTCCGTCAAGTATCTATTATGATATGTTTGTTTGTGAATGCAAGAACTCAAAAACACAAATGCTAGAAAAGCGAAATTTGATACCAAAATTTTAGATATGTGGACATTTTATACCAATAGGTCGATTCGATCATACTCGATTCTCTTCAATACGCTACGAAAACAAAGCGTACCATATTGTGTAAATATTCGAGGAATTCAAAGGAAGAATACTTCCGGTGGTTTTAAATACAGTGGTGTGCAAAGCTTTAGAAACGACGGTTTATTTGCAGTAACTTCGTAAGAAATTGTTTGGGAGACATAAATTTATAATACGGAGACGGTATTTTGTATTCTGATGACGAAGAAAGTATACTAGCACAAAAAGAAATATAACGCATACATTAGGAAATTATACAAGAAAAGCTTTATGGAAAGAGTAGCCTTATTAAAAATGCTTGTCTGCCAAAAAGCCAAAAAAAAACAAATAAATTATCCTTAGTAAGGAATATAATCTCCCTCAACTGAGAATATGATCTCCCTCAATGAGCTTCCCTTTATCTGTTGGGAGATTTCTCGTGGATATAATTGTACCGAAATGTACCTTCTCAAAACATCACACACATGCTCTCTAGAATCTAAATCAGTGAAGCACGCTGGCGAATCAAAAGCATGTTCGGGAAGATCTCCTGCTGACATCAGCGATCTCTGGTAACAGTACATCCGTCAAAAATTCGGAATTAAGGCAACCTGCACATAACAATGTCTTCCCAAACCAGCCTGTCATGATGACCGTAACGGTATCTTTTCCTGGTATTAATTATAATTCAAAGAAAATAAAAACCACAAAATAAACTCTGATAGAATCGAATTAAGCAGAAAAGGAATCCATTCCAGTCCACTTTTTCAAGGGCTGTAGACTAAATTCGAAATGGATTCAGATAAATTGGGAAATTTTTCTGTAAGAGGCTTGCCCTAAGTCCAACCAAAGCCTCTTCATAGCCGAAAATTTCCCAAACCACGAGACCAACAAGATAAGTAAACAACAAAAGAATTTTCAGAAAGTAGAAACAAACATAATACCTCTAACAAGATTGATTTAAAATTGATTAGCCTTCCGGCAGAAAAAACCTTCATAAAAATATCAGTAAAGAAGAAAAATTCAAACTTCAGAAAACAGACAAAGAATACGAATAACCCCGCCTTAAATTAACAATCGTAATGTAATCAACTAAGATGTTGTTCCATCTATTATTCGAAAAGAAAAAGAGAAATAGGAAGTGCAGGCAACAGTATTTTTAAGATTAAAAAAACTCACAGTTTCAATTAATACCATAATAAATAAAAGAAAACGGTAAAATAAAAAAAAATATTAGAAAATATAGTAGCAACCATTAATTTTTTTCCTGGTATTAGTGGATAAAACAGTGTCCCTACCTCTCTCCATAACAATTCGCGTTGAGAATCTCTTGTGACACTTAAACGACTCTCATCTGTAAAGAAAACTTAACTTCATTAATGAGATGACCAATCTTTGCGTCCCGTGCACCAGTCTAAAAGGTGTCGCTGGTGGACAGCTGTCAGTGGGATGCAGCGTTCAGAACGTTGGACGGATACAGTACCTTTAAGGTATCTGATTACGTGCAGGAACGAATTTTTGAAAAAGCGCTTTAATGTGTAATTTCAGTTCATTTTCTGATTCAATATAATTCAAAACAACCATTAATACCAGCCAGGAAATTTTATGTCACTTGAGATTCAGTAAAATGGGATAATTTAGGTAAAAAAAGGGGTAAAATTAGAGCAAAAAGCAAAACACTCTAGCAGAAATTCTACTCCATATATTCAAATTATTTCTCTACACAGCACATTTACAGCTATGGTGAAGGCAATGAACTAGGATCTAAGAAATACTTGCATTTACAGGAAAGTTATGGCTAGTCGAGTATTCTCTCATTCAAAATTTCACAAAATGCATAGGTATAATCCACATTAGGCAGCTCTAAATCAAAAACTATTGATCTCAAAACTATATGTCTAGTTCATTGCCTTTACTACACTTAAGACAATATATATACAAAATTTCAAGGAAAATATATAGATAATGTTTTGAGATATCGTATTTTGCGTAAGTGACTTTTGACGAAATTTAAGTTTTCCAAAAAACACGTTTAAAGTTTTAATTTGCTTTTCATTAAAAATATATTTATTTAACTTCTTTTGAAATTTGTCACATTTGTAGGATATACCTTCTTTATTCAGAATTTTATCACATTTTTTCATTCTGAGAGCCCGTAATTTTTTTCTAGCGTTTTTTGTTCCTGCCAAAGACTGTCTATTAGAAGTGACGATTCTATGGTTATTGAGGTTAAGATATTATTTCAATGTATATGTTGGCCATGAACTGTTCCCAGTTCATGAAATACTCTTTTAAGACCATAAAATCAATCATTAAAAAAAATTAAGCTATCGATAAAACGTGAATTTTGTAACTCCACAAATGTGCATTTTGGCAAAAATGTTCATAGTAGCTTGTCGAAACTCAAAATCTTATTCAAATTGACATGACTTGCAGATAGAGTGTATAATTAATCGAAATAAATAAAAAGCAAATTAATTTATACTTCAGTGTGCGGTGTATTGGGTATAACGAGGGAAAACATCTAACTTCCGGTTTCGTTTTCAGCTACCGTGCTTTATAAAAAATTCTATATCTCCGTTTCTATTCATCATAAAAATAAAATGAACCCAGATTTAGAAAGCTAAATAAATGGGCTTTAAAGTAAAACCATAAAAATTTTTTTGTGAATTTCGACCCAAAACCGTCTTTTAGACGTAGTCAGATACTTAAGAAGGCATCTGACCACAGTAAACCTCAACGTCATCGTATGGAGCTACTGAGCAATGTTACCCGCTAGCTGGTATCAATCTTTTTTTCGCCTGCAGGACGATATATGGTCATCCAATGGCGTTGTTTTCTGAACGCTTTTACTACGTTCGAAATGTTTCATGTTTGTATGTATGTAATGTTTGAATTTTGTGATCGATTTTTCACTCACTTCTTAATTCACTAGAGTTCTGAAATTTTGTATAATTGGATTTTGATGACAATGCAATATTTTAATAATTTTAGAGCTCTTAATCATCAATTTAAAAAAAATCACAAAATTACGTTTGTACTCGGTAGGTTTCAGTGGCGCCATCTATAGTATTTTTGAGAACTAAAATACTTTACACAGTAATTTAAATATTTCAATAAAAATAAAAATAAGTATATCATATTATAGTTCTTTTCAATAAAATAATTGTTGGAATTAGTTCATGAAAAATTGATTTTAAGATCCCAAAGTATTTATAATGATGAATTATGACATAAATTAAAGACTAAAAACTAGAAAATAATAAATATAAAAAACATTTAAAAAGAAACGCTTTTACCAATTCATTAAACAAGAAAAAATATTTTTTCTCAAAAATTTGGAGGTCGGAACAAAAATCGGAAAAGCGTGAGGCGCAGGTAGAAAAGCTGTAAGTAAATTAGAATTGTAATCACATTAATAATATATTTTTTTATGATGAATGTTTAATAACATTTCGTTTCTTATGATAATCATTGTGGTTTTATATTTTTTCCTATTGTTTTCAGCGCCTCAAGCTTTTACGATTTCTGTTCCTTACATCTCCTACAATGTCTCGATCCTGATATGATCCTGCACTTGAAACACCTTTCTAAGATACTGTGTACTCATTATGCTGATCGCAGTATAATCTTATCTACAATTACTTTAAAATTATTTTGTTGTTTAAGTTTTGCACACCAGAGAGAATTGACAAATGAATCCTATGAAACTGACTGTGCCACCGAATTGAAAATGCCAGTGGAATTGATTGACAGGCAAAAATGAAAAAGACAACTTGAGCAATTTGTGGCTCTCTCCGTTCTATGGAATACGGTTTCCGGGGCATCGTAAAATAAGAAAAACGTGATATAAAAGGGATTTGTAGTAAGAAACAGCTTTCCTGGTGTTACTTTTTCCTTAAAGATAGCAGGTATAGATGACGTATCACTACGGCCCGATGCAAGCATCCGACATGTGTGGAGCAAGTAATTAGCAACAAAATTGCGGAAACGTCATTAGTGGCATGACGTATCATTAGGTAATACACACGTACCTCTTTCCGAACGAGATGAAGCATCGGACAAGTAAATTAGTAATGTCTTTGCTCAGAAATTTTCTCAGAAGCCAAATGAAAATCGAAGGTTTGTGTGCAATACCCAACTGCTATCATTGTACTCTAATATGTATGCCGACATTTTGTGTCGCTAATGACTTGGCCGACACAAATCTCATGTTTGCACTGGGCCTATTCCATTGAGTCTTCACTCTCTCCGTGAAAGAAATAACCCATTTATGCTGTAATTTTTGTGTACATGGGTGTATTTCCTTGTCCTATTGTATCATTCCTTGTGCAATCATTTGGTTGATTATTAATGCCGGAAGACAAGAAAACAAAGTATTAAAGATCTCCCAATTATATGAAATAAGGTAGGGAATAGAAATCAGTTCTTTTTCTAAACCAACATCTTCGTTGTAATGGATTATTTTGAAATCTAATTCGCTTATAAACTAAGGTTAAGAATTACTTGTTTATATGCATTCATAAATAAATGAGAGGAAGTGAGAAAAAATTCAAGGCAATTTCAAAACACAAATAAAAACAAATAATCCTCTTAAGTATTAAAATCAGGTTAATTAAGAAATTCTTTAATTCCACCAAAGTGTACTTATCTTTTATCTTTAATTTTTAACCTGGGTTTTCTTCTACCGTGTAATCCGTGTTAGAAGTAGTTTGATAACATCACTGCCTCAGTCTGAGAACATCATTATTTCTTTCCGCAGTAGTGTTTTTGTGGTTGGCCGTTATCCAAGAAACACTTGACCTGGTTTAAACTTTATATAATCCAGACTACGCTTTGCTTCTTTGTACTTTTTCAAGCGAGATAATGAACTTCTTTTACTAGTCAAAGAATAACTCTAGTTGTTTTACTCGTGAGACTCACTTTCTTTTAACAAGTATACAGAGTAAACTTTTTCACACGAAAATATTTTAAAGAGATGTTTGCAATTTTATTTCAGAAAGAAAAACATTCTACTCTTTCTATTGCTCCATAATTTGACAGTTGTTAATTTGTTCATTTCTTTTCTAATCTACTGCATTAAATTATCACAAAATAAGAAATTTAAATGCAATTTTTAAATTGAAAGATAAATATGTAAAATTAATTACATGTTGTCGGTGAATTATGTGAAAAGTGAAAAATTCTGTTTTGTAAACGAAGAACCATTTTGCAAGCATAATTGACAATCCAAAATATGTAAGCAAAAATAATAAAACAAATCTAACAAGAAACCCAAATTCCAGGTTTGGGTCTTCAATGTGTGGAATGTAACCAATTGGTTTATTTATTGTAAATAAATAAAATTTCGAAACTCGTTCTTTATCCAGAGTAAGACATTTATTGATATCTTAGTTCTTGCAATTAGGTCCATACTTGTACTAAAAGAATTAACCTCGCTAGATAAAAGCACTTTAGTCAATTCTGCCAATGCAACGATTAAAAAATAAAATGACATAACCAAGAAGTCAACTCTAACAACTATCTTAAATAAACATTTTTCCAAATGAAGACAAACATATGGGAGAATGGGAAAAAATTATTGCATTAGTAACTGTTTACTGGCAGATGATTTTAGTAAACGTAAAAAGAAGATAAACCAGATAAAAGAATCGAAACAGCTGCGCAGAAGAAAATCGTTGTTTAATTCCCTCAACCTAATTATGTAGTCATGAAAAAAAATTCAGGAGACAAAATATCCGACCAAAAGGAAGCACAAATTTTAAGAAATGTAGGAAATGGGAAGGTGAACTATTTCCGAGGACGCACTAGAAAGTGTTTTCATCAGCACAAGATCATTGTCTATCTTTTCAAAATCGCTCTTAGTACGTCTTCACCGCAACTGAAGCTCTTATTTTTTTATATTCCTGCATCTAAAATATATCTTGTGTTAGGTCGTTGAAGGGTGCGTTGCAAAATTAAAGGGAAGAAAAATAGAGTTTTCACTTTTCAACTGTTTATTTAATTTATTTTTGACCATTCGCTAACAATACTGATAATTCACTGGAAAATAATTTTTGATGTCTTTCTGTATTTTTATATATTTTGTATGAAAGACAGCTGTTCTGATAAAAGTATATAAATATATAATTTAAACTTCTTTGCAGATATTAAATGTTAGATTTCGGGATCGAAAATTATCATTTTCAATTGAATGTAAAACATATTAGCACTTCTATTGATAGAAATTTGCAAACATAAATTCATTAAGGACACCTTCTTTTAAATTAAGCCCATGTACTTGATAACTTGGAAGATTTTTTAAAATTATTTCCAGAAATGGCAAAAATCGATTTTCTGTGGTATTAAACATAGAGAATATATCGCTGTAATTCAGGCAGAAGTCACTAAATTCAAAAAATTTTTTGACGAACTACTGTAGTCAATTCGAATTTGCAATTAATTATTTCGTGTTAGAAAACTTGTTATCTAAACATTAATAAGTCAATAGTAGGCGACAGAGATCTGTAAAATTATTTCTACTATTTATCATAACGACTCAACATTAGGTAAGTTAAACTGACCACATCTCGAAACTATAGTTTTGGACTTTGTAACTTTTGTCTGAACGCACGATATAACACTCCGATCTGCACGGGCGATCTTTCGCATCTCTGGGATATATTTTACATTTCTCCTGGATATCAATTGGCAACGATTGCAAGATCTTTTAGCTAGCATCGTAGATCTTCAAGGAGTGGGTATTAACGAAATTTCTTCTGTAATCATCCATAGAGAATATAATTTCTATGCCTCGAATTCGTAATTCCCAAATTCGTAACACAGGAAACATCGAAGACTGGACTCAATTTTCGGCTAATTGATTACATACCGCGTCGATGGATTACATGCCGCGAAAGGTTGCTATGTGGAAATTACTCTGTTTCTGTTATTAAAAAGAACATTTTGAATTGAACTTTATGAATATGTGATAATACTTATCCTCAAGTTCTTTAATCAAATGCTAAGAGGTATGTGAACCCATACAATAATTTTGGGCACCCTATAATTTCCTTAGATACAAAATAAAACTACTAAAAAGAACACATAAATAAACACCTTTACTTAACTTGCAAAAAAAATTATTTTCACAAAATACCGAACGAAGAGAAAATACTTGGGGAGTTCATGTTTTCCGAACATCGAATGGAAAAACAAATTCGTGAAGCCAACCCTAACTCGTAACTTAAGTAAACATTTTTCTAAACCAAAAGACAAGCACATGAGGGAAAGAAAAAACGAGTTTTGTTTTGAAACCGTTTCTGGCAGATGATCGTGAGGAGAAAAAGGGAAGCAGGTGGTAAAGAAGGGGAAACAGTGCAAAGAAAATCGTTGTTTAATTCCCTTAACATAATTATCCAGTCACGAACAGCTACAAGAAACAAACCGTTCGGCCAAAAGAAAGCAAAGAGGAGTGAAACTGTTATCCCCAGTGGACATTGGAAGGTGGTTGCATCAGCAGAAGTGCCTTGCCTATCTTTTCTTTAATTATAGAGCATTGCTTCTTGTAAGTCTTTAACACGTCTTTTGCTCACTTTTTACTTGCTTTCAACTGCTTTGGTTTCTTTTTAATTTTCTTAGGAAGTATAGGTATAAATTCTTTCTTTAGTTTCTTATTTTTTTATAAGAATAATAACGAACACATTTTAAGATTTTCTTTATGGTAATACCCGAATATGTTGAGGTACTTATTTTAATAATTTGAAAGTCGTTGCTCAAATGAAAATTCCTTTATATCTCTTCAGAAAAACTACAAAAATTTATCATTTAAGCAAGGTTTAATTGCAGATTTGTTAGATTGACCTTTTGATTTGGCGGAAGTTCTGAAAATAAAAATGTTGTTTGCTCTGTACGGAAAAGCCATTGCGTTTATAATTGTAAAATTTTCTTTTTGATCTGGCAACACCGCTGAAATTAAGAACTACTTTAAAACTTCATATCTTTGCGTTCTTTGGAACAGCACTCAATCGGTAAGTGATAATTACATATGTATGTGATACTATATTGCAAACTTAGTATTATGGGATATAAAACTGAATTTTTTACAGCTACTGGCACAAGACCAGTGTCGCAGATCAATATATGATGCGTGCCAGAAACACTCGTATCTTAATGGTGAGAACACTCATTCAGTGGCCTTAATAGAGGATATAAATGATACACGCAATTCAAAAATTGCACATTCTGCAACATACTATTATTGGGCCTTCACAAAGAACGATATTTTCTGAAAACATCTGTTTCCAAGCAGCATTATTAAGGATCTCTGATTGCTTCTTCATACAGCTGAGAAGCAATTGGCAATGAAATGATGCCGTATTAAAGCTGATTTGATGTATTGCAGAAACGCCAACTCAGAAAAGGTCATAAAGGACTGCATAGTATAACAAGCTAAAATCACGGCACGTTGGTCGGCTGCATGTGATTTTCAAAGAATATCTTTGCTTTGAATCTAACACATAACAAACAGTATGTATCAGAAATTTAAACAAAAAAGTTCATTTTAAGCTAAAATAATAAAGTTTATTTTACGTTATTATTAATAATAAATCAATACAGTTGGCAATAGCAGATTTTTTGTGATTTCAAAATTTTGTAACGACAGTGACTTCCGACACGTTCCACTTTTCCCTTCTCATATACGCAGTATGCGCAAAGAAAGTAAATCGCCAATAATTCATCTAAGTTTTAGTTCTCCTTGGGTCAGGAAACACGGCTTGTTTGAATATGTCTGTTCATCTGGAGGTAGTTTGCCCATCTGTGAAGACGATAAATAAAAAATACAACAAGCTAGACAAATGTAATCTAGTATGGGGAACTTAGTACACAAATTTTAGATTTCCTTACAGTTTTGGAGGAAATTCATCAATATTCAGACTGTATGTTCGTATGTCTTTCCTTACATATGTGAACACGATGACTTTCAAATAAAAAAATTGGATAAATGACATTTGGTAATTATTTTTCACACTAAATTTTGGACTCATATCAAATTTTTGCTCCAATTTGATTTAAATGGAATTGCCTTATCTCTGGCAAATGTTGGATACCATGAAATATTGTACACAGTTTTAAATTCAAATTTAGAAATTTTGTATATGGTATACAATTATAATAATCCGAAAAAGGTCATTATAATGTTTATTTACCTTAAAATATAGCATTATGCAGTATCATATTTGTTCAATATCGTTACATTTTTTTTTCCAATATAATATAAAATTTTTGTTAGTTTGTATACTGGTCATGACAAAGCAATTTACGACATTCGTAAATGATGTTCAGACTTACTTTACCATCAGAAATCGAAGGTAGATCGGGCACACAAATAAACACTTTTTTCACAGAAACCACGCCTCTATCAGTCTCCACTTAATTATGTTGCCAATTTATCAAGCAAATTGACATCACACAGACCGAAAATTGCTATCGGGACGGGATCCAATTACATCGATCGTGGAAGGGTGGAGTGCAACATTAAGGTAGATGGGAGGGGGTGGTCGAAAGAAGTTCTGTCGTTGTCCACTCCTCACATATGGAATTGAAAACTCGATAATTCGTCCATGCCATGGCCATTACGCTCCATTCGCTCGTTTCAATTTTTCAGCATCTGATTTAATAGAGCGAAAATCAATCCAACTGGAAGTAATTGTTACTAATAGTTGGTCGCTTCCAAAAGCAATTTTCTACAATGCGCCAGAAAAGCATTTCCAATTACTCCATGCAGGCTTATTTATCACTTAAATGCACATCTCCTTTTAGGAGGAATAGAAACTGGGTGTTAAACTGGACTTGTTATTATGAAAGGGAAGGATTCAATTATGCATAAATTATGACGTTTGGAACTCTGAAAAGGATGCAACGCTTTAAAGAATTTTCATTCCATTTCTCTTTGATTTTCAAAGGATAGATTTTCTTTATTCTTGCTCATATCATTTCTTCATTCAAAAATGTAATGCACATTTTTAAAAAACATAAATTAAAATCTTTTCTCGTTCCATTTTTTCCTTTATTCATTTCGAAGCGCGAAATGGTTCAGGTTTCTTCGAGTACTTTAAATAATCCAATTTTATTTCAATTTCTTTTTCGTATTGCATGCAAGAAAAAAAATAGCAACCTTGGAAGATAGAATTTAAATATCCATTAAAATAACTCAATAGAAATGGATTTATTTAATTTTTCTTCAATTGAGGATTTTTACTTCAAATGATTACTGTTCCCCTGAAATAATATTAGCTGTTTCAAAAACGCTTAAGAAGGATATTAAAAAGTTTTTAAATAATTTGCAATAAATGCATTAATGTTTATGTAAGTGGCATAAAGATTCTAGGGAATTATATCTATTGTCAACATCTCTTATTCTCATATAATACAAAGTCCACAGCATTGAATAAGGCATCAACGGATAATATCTTTAGCGACATCTTTTTTACAATAACACGCAGTAGCACAAAAATGTTGTACAATATTCTACGATATTGAACAATATTCGCAATATTGTATAATGTTGTACGATATCATATAATATTATATAATATCGATCAATATTGTACAATATTGGGAAACATGTTGTGCTACCTGGGAAAGAAATTTCATTTATCATTCTTCAATAAACGAGAAACTGGATTTTAAATTGGGCGGATTTTTAAGTATGAAGTAAAGGATTCAGTTATGAAGAAATTATCCTTTATCAAGGTTCTAATGAATGTATTTTTATATAACTCTTGTTACCTCAACTGCAATTGACAGTTTGAAACAATATCATGTATTTTTAATTTTACTTAAAAAAGCCTTTTAAATGTTTAAAGATTAAAATTTGCTTTTGTTATATATCCTGTAAAACAAAAATCTGTTTGAATATTTGAAAATAAATTCATTTCTCCAACTTTTCTTTAATCCAGAAGTTATATTTAGAATAAATAACGCACTCCCTAAAGTTTTACTATGCCTTGTAAAAATTCTCAGGACGTTAGTTGAAATTTCATTGAAGTAAGAGACAAAGAGACAAAGTTAAAAAATATTATTTTTCTTTGAGTTATTTACATTATAAGGATATAATAAGATTATACGGATTTTTTAAAATTAAACCAAGAGTTAATTGAAAAGATATAAAAAATCTAATAACTGTAGAATACACAAATCTGTATTCAGATGCTTTAAATAAAGAAAGTTTATTCGGATAATCAGATTAATATCAAATTCATGCATTAAATATGTGCGAAGAAATGCTTGAGTGACACAATCATTTTTAACCGTACTTTCGTTTAGGGATCAGCATAAGATTTTTAACTGAGCTACAGATCGCAGACATATACTATGCACGTGACAAACAGAAATATTTTTTATTTACTTCCCTCTTCTAGAAACATAAATATATTGCATAATATATAGCGATTTGGCAAAATATTAGCAAAACTATACAGCATCGTATGACATTGAAATTTTATGACGTACAATATTGCAGAGTATCAGTACATTTTTGCCATTTTACGTTTTGCAAAAGCCCTATTTTTTGTCAAATTAATTAACGTAATGCATCAGGATATTAATTATGCTTAAATACTAAAAATAAATTATCTTACAATTTAGAAATCAAGAAATTTAAGTCTCTTTCTTTCGCAAGATATGAGAAAGAGAATTGCAGCGAATATTCGAAGCAAAGTCAAGAACCCTTTGTCGGATTTATTATTAAAACTCATACTTAATCTTTAGAAAGCAAATGGATGATATCACAAGATATCCTCTGAAAGCGAGGTTTTTTTGGAGAAAAAGTGAATGGCTTTCTTTATTTTTCATGTCACTGAAAGATAATATATCTCAACATTTTTGACAATGCATTCGATAACATAATCTTATCTTCCTTCATTAGCAATAAATAAAAAGTTTGAAATCTAGATCATAATCACAAAGGACTCAAACCATATATAAAATGATTACATCTCGACACAGATTAGTCCTTCGAGAGGAAAATGTAATCCTATTGAGGAAATTGTAAAGTATTGGTACTAACTAACTAACACTATAGACCCGCATCTAAGACTACATTTGTCCTTTACCGGTTTGAAGGGGCAGTCGTAGACAGATGTCATCATCACCCGCACGAGGCGCCGCGGTCCCGCAACAGAAGATGAAGCCCCAACAAGTCTAAACAAGCTAACTACCTCACCATTTCCACTCACCCAAGTCGCCACCCGACATCCCAACCAATCTCCATACCACTTATAGAAAATTAAATAAATACAGAGTATTACAAAATAATGGAAGATAACAGTCTCTGAAAGAACAATCCATAATAAATGTCCAATTCTTTAGCAGTCCCTCATCCGGAGCAGAGCAAGGATGCTTGACGTTGATTAGCACAGAAGATCCATCTTTTTGTAATTGGTGGGATTTAATTCAATCCTTATATTCGCTTGCTTTTCCATAGAAAGGCTTCAAAGTTTGGCGCAAAAGTAAGTATTTTGAAAAGGCATAAAAGCGTCAATTGCATATGTAAGTATGTCTTTAGGAACTTAACCACAGAAGAAAAAGTCGCCAATTTTGGAAAAAAAGCATCGGTACTAGATCTTACACAAAGGAAGCCACTTATTTGGTACGGCATCTGTACCTCGAAATCCCCCACCAGTAGCATAGTAGGCTAATGCATGACATGGCATGACATTGCAGAGCAGCATGAATGTGAGGAAAAAGGTTATGTATTCTGTTTGGCTTTTCCATTAAACAACATTGATTAAAAAATCTGTTACTTAAGTTTCAGCGACAAATTGTTCGCTGCAGGCGGATTGGCTGTTTGAGGTTTTCCTGGATTCTCTTCAAGGGGAACACAAATAGGGATCACTTTGTACTGAAACTCCAGGAAGACAACTTATCGCAGTATATCGTATCTAATTCAGATTTCTACCCCAAGTGATACCTGATTACTCCAAAGTCGTTTAGGAACGGAAGATACCACACTGCCCCTTTATCATGAACCGTTGATACATGAACGAAACTAGATATGTTAGTTGATGTAAGAATAGAATCACATCACCCCCACTAGTAAGGAATCAGAATTACTTCAGCGGAAGAACAGTGTAATCTTCATGAGTAAATGGCAGAAGACTTGTATGTATCAGATCGTACGCAACGGGGAATATTCTTCTTTTTGACATCTACAGAGCGTGGCTAGAAAATAACCGTACCTTTTACGTTACGGCCACACGACAAGCAAATCAAGGACAGATGACGCATGATTATGACTCTGTTAAAGTCTCAATATATCGCTGTTCGCTGCAGCCTCAATTGGAAGTTAAACATTAATGAAAACCCCGTCGGAAAACAAAATGCTAAATCTTCAGAAGTAGCTTGAATTCCTCTTTAAAATGTAGGAGATGGATAACAAGAATCATTTGTTGTTAGAAGAAATATATGTAGGTGAGTATTTATCACATACACAAGTTTTTGACTGGTTTAAAAGATTCATAAAGGATAGAGGAGTGATTGATGACGACCCGCATACTGGATGACAAATTTCACCCAGTCTTTAAAAATACGGAGAGATTGTGCACATTGATTGTGAACCTGAAAATCAAACAATCAACCAACGATATTACAAAAGTGTTCTGAACACTTTATTTGAATTGGTACGGATAATAGGACCTGATCTGTAGAAAAAAAAATGATAGCTTCTTCACCAGTATAATGACCCATCCAACAATTCAGAATCTAACATTCCTCATTGCAGAACACCAACCCTGATCTTGTCCTGTATGACTTCATTTTTTCCGTATAGTGAAGTAAAAGCTAAAAGGAACTATATTTAAGAAGTAAATGGAGTGAAAACTAAAGTGGTGGAGGTAATGAGAGGACGTTTAGAAAATCACTCGAAGAATCACGCCTCGAACAGTGAAAAATACTAATGGAGGGTTGTCCGGATCAAGGAAAGATAATATATTACATGTAAAATGAAAGTTATAGCATTGAAATCGTAAAAAATTAAAAATAAGAAGTTTTAAAGCATTAGACAGATTATTTTAACTAATTTAATAAAAAAATAAAAAAGACATCATTAAAATTTGATATGGCATATGTGCAATCTTCGTATTCTTAATTGAATTTGCAGGATTTCGTACTCTTTTTTCTATTAACCAATTTTGTCAAATGTAAGTGCATGGCAAACATTTATAAAGAACAAACATAAATAAAAAAAAATATTACTTATAAAAAATTTAGTGTATCTTGTTTTATTTAAAGCATTTTATTTATTGTTTCGATAAGATGGCGATATTTTCATAATTATCATTTTTCCTGGAGAAAAGAATTAATGAATGAGCGTTAGCAAGAAGTTTATTATTTTTCCCGTTGAAATTAACTAATTTTTAAGAGACCGATGAACATTGAAAATAACGTCAAATGCACGCTTCGTCATTACTACCATATTCCATTAAATATCAAAGATAAAAAAGGGAGCTTCCTTCGTTCTTTGTTTTGCTTTTGAGATTTTATAATTAAAACTTCTAAGGCATTAGGAGAACTTTATATTGTCCCCTCAGGGGATAACTTCATCTCATTTTTTGTATATTTTTTTCTTAATTTATTCGAAGGGAGATAAAAACTTGTGCAAGAGAGGTAGAATCAAATACCATACTTCTTAAACTTTTCGTCATTAAAGAATCTTATTATCATTTTTAAACAAAAGATGAAAGAAAAAAAGCAGTTCCAAAGAGGGTATGAAAATGACCTTTATAGATAACGCTTTTAGCGATTTTTTTTCTTTTCTTTATGGAAAACAATTATATTCCTTGATGGATTCATTCCGTTATTATCATTAACACATTTTGTTTAGAGTTCCCGTGAATTTAATTTCAGGGAAGAAGGCTTAAAAACTAATGAACCATGGCCACGGATGAATTGTGGTTATTTTATAAATTATTTTTCTTTTCGAAGCGTGTGAAGTAAGAAAATCTATTATTTGAGCCCTTAAGGACAATTGGAAAAACTGTTTGGATGATTCGCTTTTTATTTATGTGGTTTAAATGGTGTATTAGACACTTTAAATTTGCGTTTTTCTTCATGTATCTTTTCTGACTGTCATATGATTTACCTTAACCCGGGAGGACGCTCAGGGTTCATTTTATGACCCTAATCTCTCGGAAAACTGAGATTCCTAGAAGACTAGACAACTGTTCATTGCTTTCTTATCAGTCACCCCCTTTGCCTTTTATGGGTATTTAGAAAGTATTTCCGGAAATTTTCTTTTCCTAATACTCGTTTGGTCATTTATGTTATTAAATGACCCTGCGCGTCTTTCCATTTGTTCCACAGAAACTCCACTTATTAAACATAGCTGATATGGTCGACTCGTTATTTTCCTTTACGAATTTAAGCATTTAACTTTTTCTCACAATGCCGACTCCATAAAAAAAATAAATGGTGTGGTTACGTCAATTTCTTGCTCAAGTTGAAACTGATGGAGATCCAAACTTTGACAATGAAGACAATGGACTTGAGGATGTTTCAGAAGAGATTTTTTTTTTCAGATCATGAAAATTTCTAAGAACATGATACGGAATAGGCAGAGGACGGATATTCTCGAAATGAAGATGTGAAAAACTTGGTATTGTTTTCATCAAAAGAGGACATTAAGTGGAGAAAAACAAAATTTAGGCAGCAAAATATTGGTTGTCATAATATTGTGTCGCGCTTACCTGGAACACAAGGACAAGCGATAGATGAGACAAGCCCTGCGAAGAGTTGGAAGTTATTCATTAACGATAACATGATGCATTTAATTGTAGAGTGAACAAATATATTTATCGAGAAATGCGTACCATACTTTTCACGTGAAAGGGATGAGCGAAAAATAAACCTCTAGAAATTTCTTCTTTATTAGTGGATAATAATGGAGTAGATTTGATTTGTGTTAACCATTTTATTCTTAATGTTTAAAAGTCAAAAGCGTTATTTTTCCATTAAAAATATATTGATTTTAACAGCGCCGGGTTGAATTTTGGTTTGGGCTCATTCAAGATCCCCGCGCGTCTGTAAGGAGGCGCGCGTTCTCTCGAGTTAAAGAAGTTTTGTTGCAGGAACAGGGACATGGGGGAGGCTTTCCGTCTTATTGTATCGTTTTATTTCTGTATGTTTGAGTCTCGTTTATTCATATCTAGAATGAGGCATCCTGCGGGTGGCAGAAGTGTACGTATGATCTTCTATTTCAATGTCTTGAAAACACATAACTAATATTTTCGCTATCGTTTCTGGGGTGAACATAGTTTCTTGGCAGAGTCTTGGTACCAGAGGGTTGAGAGTTTGAGATTCGATCCCATTAAAGTATACGGGCCTGGTGATGTTAAATCTGTTGAAAATCAAATGTCCTTATGCTGGCGTGGCGTGGACACTTGGCGATAGAGATTCCATCTCTATTGTCGTCTGACCATGGTTTAAAATTACGAGGTCTGTCCTAAAATATCCTTCTTGGCGCTTCAAAACAGAGCGTTAATTTAACTAAAGTGTATCAAATTAAATCTAACTTTTTGTCCACCATTATGTCTGTTTCTTTACTCTGGAATGGAAAAATAGAGTCATAGTGAATCCAAACGTCACTCCAAATGAGATCCCAACGCTTGCAGTATGAAATCATGATCTTGTAGAACACCAAGCACCGTCCATAAGGGGGTCAATTGTGCCCAATTGCTGGAAATTTTCCTAACCCTACGAATTATCATGGATCACAAATATAAGTGACACTGAACAATAAGACCATAGGAATTTCGCAGCAAAACACCTGAACCATCGACAGTATAATTTTTATTTCGAAAATAAATTGCAATTATACAGAAGTCAAACAGCAATAGTTTAAAGGTTTCATATGTTATCGCGAACTAAATTATCTATCCTAAATTAACATAATCGTCAGACTTTTGCAGAAAATAGTATTATAAAAACTTCATTTAACTGATTAATAGAAAAAAAATTACGAAATTTTAATCTTACTATAAACGAAAGAATTTCAAAGATTAACTCTTGAAAATAAGTTAAATTATATGACTTTTTGTTATTTCTCTTTCACAAAACTGATAAAAGAACAATGATAAAATATTCCTTTGGCAAAAACAGCTTTAATGCTAAAGAATCTCAATTGAAACAAATTATGTAATTAATTAAAATAAAAATTGTTTCGTACGCCCATTTTTTTACAAATAATCTCTGAATAACAATAAAAACAATTATTGTGTATTGTCTACCATTGAGTGTTTCTTATTCCATTAACTATTCCTTTATTTCTGCCGCGTATATTCATCTTAATATTTTACTGTTGGACAAAGTATAGAAACATGTCGGTTGTAAAGCACTTCAAATATCCTTATATCATGAATAAGAAAATAGATTTCTTTTCAAATTCTGAGGACGTGAAAAAAGAAATTCTTTAAGATTTAAAAAGACTACCGTTAATTTTTTTGCTATTATTACTTTAAAAAGTAACAATGAAAAGTTGCTTTCAACAGCAATGTGAAAATAACGATAAATAAAATTTTAAAAACTTAATCGAGATTAATTTCAGTACAAAAAATTTTGTATTCTATTCTTGTGCAGTTTATGTACATAATAAGATTCGCAAAAAGGATTTCATTTCAAATTCTGATCCTGTAAAAAAATGAAAATTTCTATGAAATTCCAAAAAAATATATATTGTTGCTTTTTTCTTAATACAACACTCAAAAGTAACATTGAAAAGTTCCTCTGAATATCGCAGCAGAATAATAAATATTAAAATTCATTATAAAAGTTTTAAATACTTAATAGAGTCCAAATACAATACAAAAAATTCTATTGACAAGTTATGTTCAATTTTTTCTAAATTAATGTATATTACAATAAATAATTATCACACTTAGAACTTTTTTCAATGCAAACACTCCAAAAGAAGATTATACTTAAGTAGAAACAAAAAATTATAACCAGACTCCTTAATTATGTCTGTATATATACAAGGGGAAAAAATGGTCCGTCTGGAATAGAAATTCTTCTTGTTGCAAATATATATATGCTGCTGACATTTGTATGAAAGTACTTTACTACACAATATTCGTTCTTCAGTTTACATCTTTTCACGAATCTGAATGGCGATTTTACGAATGAGTACTTTTGTACTTTTCTATTCTAAAAAGAAGTTTTTCTAGACGCCATTTCAATCTTCTTTATAAGACAATAAAAGTTATGGAAAATAAACCTTTGACTAGCTGAGGAAAAAACGGTCGTAAAAGATTTGATGAAAAGAAAGCGCAGCATGACCTGATATTAAAGAGCTGCAAATCGTTTACTTTTTCAGGGAATTGAATTCGTTTTTGAAGGTAGTTTGATAAACATATTCTTGCAAAAATGTAATGTCACTTTCCTGCCTCACTAGTCTTATGCTTGGGAAGAGAGTTTTACCGGGGTAAGTATGGGAAGGCCGGGCCTGGACCCCTGACTTTGGCGACCCTTTTTGGCGACAAATTTGGTGACCTTGGCGACAAATCGGTGGTACCAGAAAATGAGAGCCTTTTCTCGATATCTCTATTAGGGAAGAAAATACGATTGAATGTACGAGAAAACTCCACGTGACGTCACTGTCTGTCGAGATGAGTGTATAATGGCCGCGCTTGGATCAGAGAGCAGTGTGTTGATCGATTGGAACAACTTTGGAGTTTCGTCTGCTGTGCGATCTAGATATCTGGTTAGCTGAGCGCTATTGAAAGTACTGTTATTGTCGATATTAGTGATTTGCTGATTGTCTGTGTTGCTAAATCTCAAAGTGCTGAACTGTTATTACCTGCGAATTGTTGTGTGTTTATGTTGCTAATCTGTGCAAGATCTATTGTTTTCTGTTACCTATTCAACGTCTTTTTCCTGCATATTTGTGAATAAACCGTCATTCTCCATTATCCTACGTGTTGGACTTTTAACACCATACACCCACAGGAAGTTTTTTGTAACAATACTTTAGCCAACTCATAAATTCTAGTATGCTAGTGTCGTAGACTTCCATTTATGGAAGTTAATGATGAACATGTTGACATTTGCCAGTTTAACGATCCATTTTGCAGTTGCATGGGACTACTTTGGGACCAACATTCTTTTTTTAAACCACGGATAGGTGGTGCGGGAGATACTTGTGATGACGCAATCCGTTCAACACATTAATACAATGCACAATTATTTCAAAGTGAATTAGATGAAACCATAGTCATCTCGGTGAAATTATGGGATCCGTTCTTAAATGACCCTTATGTATCTTAAAAACAAATCGGATATATAAATGCGAACCAATGAAGACTGCAGTTGCCTTTTTGCTGTTTCGAACTTGTGAACATAAGTTAGTGGGCTCAAGACCCATTTTCACCAAGGATTCGACATGTAGGCTTGCTTGAACCACTTGAATTCGGCCGTCGTTTTCCAAATACACTCACTAATGCGGAGTGAAAATTTGGAGGGTAGTGTTGTGATTAAGGTGTTACCTTGTCATCTGAAACAGGTTGAAATTCACGAGGGCCAAGCCAAGATTTCCCAGAAGATCCGACATGCATACTGCCCTGGTGTGTGTTCAATCATTCGAGAGTCAAAGGAATCATATATATAATATCTTCACCGATGCGAAATGGAAATTCGGAGAAGGGAGGTGATCGTCGTCCTACCCATTTGGCCACGGTTGAAGTTAATGAAGCTCAAGCCAAGACTTCTCCAAAGATCCGTTAATGCTCGTTAAATCGGTGGAGGGTTAAAGACACAATATTTCAAATAAACACACTGATGCTGAGTAGAAATTTGGAAAAACGTGCTGCATCAGGTGTCGTTCCTGTCATCTGACCACGCGTCCCATGTCCATTCAGAAGGTTCGATTGCCGTAATGGCATCAGACACGGGGGCATGGGGCAGCATTCTGTTATCCGACCGCAGTCGAAAATTTCGAGCTTCTTCCCTGAATAGCCTTAGTGCAGTTTCACAACGGATTGTTAAAATAACTCAATTGCGATACAAATTAAGGATGTGGATTGTAGTGCGCATTCGCCGGTGATAGTTGCTCTGTTGATGTCGGTTATAATTTAATGGTTGTTGTGGTACAGAAAATATACCAAGGATCAAATGTCATGAATGCAATGGTAATCCAAAACTGTAATAAGTTCGAAGCGGTATTAGCAGAAAGGTGGCGCAGAAATATACCAAAAGCTTAAATATTATCAGTAGAATGATAATACAAAAAAAATATACCATCGGATTTCAATGAGTTCGTCTGAAGAAGAAATACCCTCCAGCAATATTAAAATATTGTTTTAAAGCTATAAATACTTAATAGCAACAAAACCCTACTGAACCAAACAAGTACACTTTATGTAGATAATTTTATGCTTCAGAAAAATATAAAGCAATTGACATTTTAGTAACAATAAAATAGAGAATAAATTTCTTATTTATGTTCAGACAAAGAATAAAGAGTAAGTATAATGGAATCATTTTCGTTTCCTTAGCTCCATTGTTTCTACTATCCATTTGTGTAAGAGTTCCTTACAGCAATATATTACGCATTCCACTTAAATCTTTTCATGGGTCTGAATCGCTATTTTTCGAAAGGATGGTTTACAGCAAAAGGAAATATTCGTCGATATCGTTTTGATCTTCTTTCTAAGCCAATAAAGTTATAGAAATTATTAAAGAGACCTTTGAGAAGCTGAGTAGAGATTCTATGAAAAGGTTTGTTGAGAAGAAAACATATTATGGCTTGATATTATCTGCCAATGAAATTTAATATGATTTTCGATGCCTTTTGAAAATCTGAAAGCAAAGAACTAAAATTTCTTTAAAGAATGCCCATTTTTTGTTATCAAAGAATTCTTTAAAGAATACGCATTGTTTGATGTCAAAGAATTTAATAGGCTCTCATGAAAGAATGTTTTCAGATAATAAATTTTTAAGTGTTTTTTTTTTTAAATTTTAACAATTTGATCACTCTGTTGATCCGATTTCAGAAATAATGGTAAATTGTAATACATTACAATATTAAAATTAGTTAATCTTTATAATATGTAATTTTTTATGAGTATTACTGGATTTTTTTGCTTAAAACTAATACGAATTTGTAGTAGATCTGCTATAAAATAAGTGCAGTGTAAATATTCTTCATTTAATGATGTATTTATCTAAAAACTGTTCGAATTTATATCAGTCACCTTTCTTTTTTAATGAGGATGAATTTCTTTTAACGACAATAAAATCCGAAAAATTTTCGCATCTCCTTCTCATTAATCTCTATTAATAATAAATGAGAATGTGTGTGTGTTGGCGCTCTACAGGCCAGACCGTGGGGCTTAGATATACGAAATTTGCCACACAAATACTTTGGAGGGTGGAAATGTGCACCTCGGATCCCTTTTATTGTAATTTTAATTAGAATCTTAAATCATTCAAAATTAAACGAATTTTTTTCGTTTTTCCTTAATAACCTTCGAAAATATCACAGCACAAAAATAATTTTTACACTATCTAAAAGCGCAAAAAATTACCTTCTCAGTGATATCAGAAGTTGACGTACAATGTTTTCTCTAATTTTAATAAATTTTTAAAAATATTTTTGGGCATAATTTTTACAATACTTTTCATTGCTGCAACGCAATTCAAACCGTTTTCGTTGTTTAGACAAATATTTATTTGCATTTTTCGTTTCCATTGTTGAAAGCTAAGGTAATATCTTAATGTTTAATGATATGTTTTAATCAGTATAATTTCATCGAGATAACAAGCTGCTGGACGTAAAATGTGCCGCACCATTTTAAAGTTAAAATCAAATGCATATTTTGCAAGAGAAATAAGAGAGTGAAGTTGATGCCGATAACGGGCAATTGTATGCTGCATGACGCAAACAGCTACTTGACCCCCATTAAGGACGTCCATGCAGACAACGAACAGAATAGGTGCAAGGCTATTAAAAGAACATGGGTTAAATATCTATCAAAATTTGAAATTTAAAGTTACTTTTTTAAGGGGACCATGAATATCAATTTATACCAAATAGATTCAGTTGAAATTATATTTCCGTTCTACAAACTAGTCGCTGAGGGCGGCTTGTGGATAATAAATGAACACTAAAAACCTGGTTTCATTGTGACTAAGCTATTGATTGATTTGAATGGTGTTTTACTCGCGGTATCAAAAACTCGAAATAGTTACCAAGATTCCGGATTTTTCTTTCAGTTTAAGTTCTCATTCAACAATCGTCATGTTTAACTGTTATTCCTAATGTCATCAGATATGGGCACTAATTTGAAAGTGAATTCTTCTAAATTTTGGAAGAAGTTAAATATTCTTCTTATTTCTTTTGTAGTTTTGGATAGAAACGAAATGGTAAAATAATACTTACATCAAGAATAAACTTCTACCCGATTTTGCAGGTGTTTGGCTAATGGTGCTTGCCGCATAAACCCTTCCAAATGAACGATATTCGATCTATGTCTACGGATTCATGAGAAATCAAGAATCGTCGGTACGTATGTCGTATCCAATGCATCTCCAGCCTCTTTCACTTACTTAATTCAGGGACTAACTAATCTACTTTTTTATCTGTAACTTTCGTTATTGCTGATTCAAATGACTTCAGCATCTATAAATTAATTCACTTGACCATAAAAGTCGTAAAAGGGGAATATAGAGTAGTGTTGGCCGAAAAAAAGTCAAATGTCATTTAAATATACAGTGTACCACGGAACTCCAAATACAAATTTGGATGGGAGGTAGAGAACATCGTTTAGAATCATAATCACTTAGGAATGCATGGTCCGAAATGCCACCCTTAAGTGACAGAGAGACATAATTAAACAGTAAAGGCACAAGACAGAAAGCGGAAAAAAGCGCTTTGTTACCAGAAAAAAGACTATTATAATAAGTACAAGAATCACAGGAGGCAATCAAAATTTTGTCCATTGGCACTGATGCACGCAATACATATACGTCGTATGAATTGCCGAACGTTCTTAAATCGTATTTTCATAGATCGATGTGCCAGCAATGGCGATTCGTGCCACAAGGTTCAGGATAGAAACTACTGGAGTTTCGTTCACAATTACGTTCAAGGCACACCAGAAAAATATAAAGAGGAGATAAATCAGATTATCTCTAGGGTACTACAAAGCCCAATCCATATACGCTCAAATATCAAATAACCTGCATCGGTACTGTGAAGAATAAATATTCAGACAGGTTCTGATACACATGAGAGAATATTTGGGGATTCGGTACTCGTCTCGGTAGAAACCTTTTCTGATACAATTGTAAGCAGCACATCCATTAATGTTAGCTAGGCCGTACAAGAAGTGAATATCGGCCAACTCGATGTTCGTAAAACTATTCATGTTGACCGCACTCAATCCAGATCTACAATGAGGAATCCACAAATGCCGTTCAAGCAGGTCGCGTACAGCGCTACCTATCAATTTCCAACCAAGCTTTTCAGATGTGATTATGATTCCTATCGATGTTCTCTACCTCCCTCCAACTTTCTACGGCGAGTTCCCACATACCCTGTATAATCTATTTTTCACAATTGCTCCCCATTAAAATTAAATTTGTAACTCACTTTCTGCATTATAAGATTACAGCCCACTAGTTCAAGTCTTTAAACACTAGTGTGGCACGGAAGATTCGATCCCCGTCTGTGGGCTGAGGTTTCGTCCTCAGACTGAAGCTTAAAATTACGGGATTCTGATAAATTAGCCCGAGTAAAATTCGGAAACGGAACTTGAACCTAAAATTAAAATGGCCTTATGTTCAAGTTATTAATCATCTTGGGCATGGTTTATAAATCATTATGGGCAAGTATTACGGCATTAAACCATAAGCGATAGGGTTTGACACTGGTGATTGTTTATCGCACTCCGATGAAGTTACATATTTTTCAAATCATTTGACGTCATTACTTATGCCTAGCCCCGCTTAAAAAACACATAAATAATTTTTTAACTATAACTGCTTAATAGTCATAAAGTCTTTGATACATACAAGCATCGGCATTGTAAATATTTCCACGGTTACCATTTTAAGGCTATAGATTCTGATTTTAAAATAAAATTTTCAAAAACTAATTTTTACTTTTGTTCATAAGAAGAAGATTGAGTCCAATGATATAAGATTACAATTTCTTTTTGTCTCACACTATCGGCGGCAGCGTTGGCCTAGTGGCAATGTCTCGGTGCCAGATGGTTCCAGCTTCGAAGCTGTATTCCACTGAAGATCAGCTGTGCATGTGGCCCTGGTGAAAGTTAAATCTGACGTCATGGGTGAAACATGTTCCTGTTGCTCTGGTGCCGATGCTTAGAAAGCGGGCTGCCAGCTCAGGTGCCATCCTCGCCATCTGACCGCTGTAAGTTCTAAATCAGCTCTAGTGTTGTTTCAAAACGGGGCGCTAATATAATTAAACTAAATACACTTTCTACTAATCATTTGTATCGCCTAGTTCATTACTACAAAATAGTCCTTTTTCCTGTATGGGAGCTTGTTGCATGTTGAAATCTATCGTAGAATCTAAAACATTCTGACGACGGTTCCGTGAGCAAATATTGGGCGCCAATGAAGGTGTCTTTCCAGTAAGGAGACCAAATTTGAAAACTACGACATCTGTTTCAAACAGTTTTCAATTAGTTTCAAAAACGGATATTAAGCAATAAAAAAATAAGAACATGATTATTTTTATCAATGCTGAAATTTTAAAAAAATGAACCCGAATAATGATAAAGAATTCGAAAAAAAAATCAGCCTTTCATTTCTTGTATCCAACTCTTTCTACTGGTTATTTGAATCGAAATTCTTTACTACAAAATATTCCATCTTTAACTTCAAATCTTTTCATGGATTTGAATGGACAGTTTTCGAGGGTATGCCCTTTTATAGTGGGAAGAAATACTACTCAATACCGTTTTGATATTCTTTGCAAGCCATGAAAGATATCGAGCATAGATTGTTGACATTTGAGGAAGTAATAGGAATAAAATACATGCCAGTCATTATAATACTCTAGTATTTCTACTGGAAATTTATATCGCCTAGTACATTGCTGCGAAATAGACTTTTTTCACTTTGAAACTTCCTGTTTGGGAGCTTGTTGCATGTAGGCATCTATCCTAGGACCTAAAATTTCTGATGGCGGTATAGTGAAGGAATTAGAGTTGTCGACGAAGGTGTCTTTCCAGTAAGGAGACCAAATTTCAAAACTACGAAATCTGTTTCAAATAATCTTCCATTTGCTTCAAAAACTGATATTAATCAATCAAAGTTATCTCTAAACACATGAACATAATTATTTTTGTCGAGGCGGAAATTATGAGAAATGAACCCGATTACTGATGAAGAATCCGAAAAAAAATCCTAATTTATTTTAGTATCAAGAAGAGGAAAAATTTTTGAGAAAAACTATATCAACTGGAGAAAAACTATGTTGTGAAAATGTTTTCCTTTCTTGTATCCAACTCTTTCTCCTAGATATTTGTATCAAAATTCCTTACTACAAAATATTCCAGAATTAACTTCAAATATATTAATGGGTTTGAATGAAACATTTTTTACGGTACATTTTTTTAGGAAATAATGCACATAAAATAATTCATATTCTGTTTTTGACCACAATTTGATATACATCTACATTTCTGATAATAAGATCTTATTCTAAAATTTATCCATCTAGTTCTTTCCGTTTTTGACTTCTCATTTTTTCATGCCCACGGACAGACGGTCAGACTTTTCGTAAACATTTTTTTATATTTCCTAATTTTGTATAAATCTACAATTTTGGTGTAAACAGCTTATACCAAATTACATCCATCTAGCTTAATGTGTTTTCGAGTTAGCGAGCTAACAAAGCAACAAAAAACAGACATAATTCTGGAGATGGCGTTTTCATGCGCAGGGAGGTCTGAACTGTGTAGATTTATAAAAATATCGACATATTGAAGTCGAATTTTTGCCGATTGAAGTACTTCGTATATTTCATATACGAGAATGTGAAAAATTAATTATTCCACTTAGAATGGTACAGTACAGCGAATAAGTAAAACAGTTTTCTGGGTTCAATGGGGGGGGATGTAGGTGTAAAGACGTAGAGAAACAATAACAGCTACATTAAAGAAGTGAAATTCCTGAACAGATGCAAAGCCCTTAAAAGAAGGAAACCATTGGGGATATTCTCCCTTCGACTTTTTCGTATAGTTACACAGTATTTTTCATTTTCTGCTTAGTTTCTTAGTATGGTAAATAATATCCATTATGCAATTTAGACCTCTTCCCATTCACTGTACTTTGAACTTAGCCGACAGGCCTAGAGGAGATACTTCTTGTACATCTTGATTCTCCCTATGTACCGACTGACTCCAAATTTTGAATCAGATGAACAATTTTGGTATCAGAAGCGTATACCAATTTTGTAAACCGCTGCGTTTCTCAGCTATCGCGTTCACATATTTTCGGGTAAAGTTCTAAAGCGCAAAGGTGAGGTGTAAAAGGTGAATTTTATTAAGGTTTTGAGTCGTCAAGTTATGCATGGCAAGGTAGACCTACAACCAGACAACCCGTTGAGGAATTTATTTAAAACCTGGTAAAGAACTACAATTCTTCTTATAAACTCATATGCCAAATTTCCTCCAGCCAGCAAGTTAGGTTTTCAGTTCATGTGTACACTGACGGTTAGATAGATAGAGAGATCTCATTCCAAAAATGCTTTTTGGAGATTTTGGGATGTCTGAATTGTTCATTAGAATCTCGAAGTTTAAATGTTTGACGACGTCAGTAACTTTCTTTTCGCATTCTAGACAATTTGTAAAGTTGTAAGGAAAATGTTACTTGGTAATGTAAGTTATCAAATGAGAAGTACCGGTATTCACACTTAAAAATTAAATAATTACATGAAACGAATGAATTTTTAAAGAAATGTTGTTTGAAAGAGGGAATCAGTACGGTTTCAAAGTTAATAGACTTTTCAATATTTAAATAGCCTTTATCAACATTTGTAAATTCATCATTCCGTTTATTTTTTGTATGGTTTCTTTTTGTCATTTAAAATTCCAGCATTGGAAATTCATGTAAAAAAGTTTTAGCTGAACTTAAATGGTTAGTTATATCTATTTCGAAAATCACCGGTCCATTGTTCTCACACAATGCGTTTACATGGTGATTTCTCCTGAAATTTTTCTTCGGAGATATTTGAAGAATGACATTTAATAACTCAAAACGACAGTCGTGAGAAATAAAAATATTTTGCATGACATCAAAATTGATAATGTGACGAAAAAGGCTCGTCTCTAAAACGAAAAGCACTTACGTGAAAAAATGTCAAAATTCTAACAGTATAATTATTTGTACAGAAGGATTAATTAAAATATTAGCAAAAAAAAGATTCATTCAGTGTTTAACTCCTTGCTGACCGCACCGTCCACCCTGTATACACTAATTCATAAAATTTTATTTATTTATGCAATATCAACATCATTCCATCGATAAATCGTTTGCAGTATTTTTGAAATTTAAAAACTACAAACAACAATTTTTGACACAAACCTATTTTTAGGTCTCTAGTATAGATATTTTAACAACGCGATTTCTTAAGCTCTGCTAATAATATAATTTATATTCTATATTTAGACTTCATGAATGGTTTCGAATATTCACAGGCAACTGCAGAAAAAAAAGGAACGCATGGAAGATAAAAATTCAATGTACGATTTTGTAATATATAATAAACCAGGATCCTGAAAAAATCCATTATTATGATCAATAAATTAAATTATAGAAATATTCAGAAAATAACAAACATAAATTTAAAAAAGATTTTGGATTAGAAACGTATATTATGGTGCTTTTAGGTAATTCCCATAAAAAAGAGGCAGAGAAATTATAGATCTCCACTATTAACTCTTGGATTTGTACAATTGTATATTATATCATTGCTTTTAAATTTATTGAGATCTGAAACCATAAACATTTTTTTAAACATCGGAGATCACAGCGCATTTAATTTTTATATGATATGATTTTTCTGACTAATTGTTTAAAACCGCAGTCAACGATTCCAAGTTTCAAATATTTTGAAACCGAATTAGAAAAAAACAAGATATTAAATTTTTTCTTTGTTATTCTACTATTTTTTCGTTACATTTAAACAGCTTTAATAATTTTAAAATATGCAGAATGCTTTTTGAAATTTTTAATAAACAAATTCTCAAAATTAATTACAACAATAAAATTAAAAGCATAATAAAAATCTGAGTAAACTAACTTACCTTTGGCTTCGCACAGAAGTAGAGCCAGAGTGGATATCAAAAAACTTGCGGTTAATACTTTCATCATCTTCTTCAGAAGCATGTTATTTTGTTTAAATTTTCACAAAACAATCATTTCCTTGTTGAAGCTTTTTCTAGTCAAAAAAATGTTATTTTTCTTTTCACAGAAATATCCAATACGTTTCTTTGACCTCTAAGACACTTGTGTCACATAAATCTTTGAATCTTGAGCTACTATTTGCACATCATTAAACAACTATCTCTGTTATTTATAAATATTTAATCTCTAAATTCACAAGACTGTTAAAAAGATTTTCTTATAAATTTCATTCTCGTGAATTGCGTGTAATAAATAATCCAGTCTAGGCAGTCCCTGTAACCAGAATTGTTTCCAAACACAGAACTTTTTTCAAGTATTCACAACACCTTCTGTATTCTTTTTTCTGTTTAGCTCTTTATATATAGAGGTGTTTCCGAGCAATGTATTTCAAGAAGACACAGAAGTTGCTTTTAATTTTTGAGTATTCAGTAAAAATTGGCGTAGAAAACTTTTGTCTCAATTAGAATGATGTATGTTTAAAAATTATTTCCAACCAAGAAAATAAATGTCCTTTAACACAATAAAATAGCGCAAAGTGCTTCTGCTGAAAAATATAATGAAGGTTTATTTTTTAAAATTTTAAATCAGATAAAGCCGTATCTCAATAGATTTCCACCGCAGATCATTCCAAAATTACTTAAAACGAGAAAAATCTTCCTCTATTTCTTTCTTATACCCAAATCTCGATTCCTCGTATTGTAATATTTCGTTTTAAATACTCAAAAAATATTCATAACGTTCACAAATTCAACAATTTATTGACTTCAAAATAATTTCCGAAATTCCATTTTCTTGCATTCTCATAAAATTTAACACTTTCCAACACAAATAACGACAGCTGTAAATTTGTTTCTCAAATTCAACCTCAAAAGACGTTTAAAATCTATTTTCTCATTGAGTTATGACAGAGAAAAATCATTTTTAAACGCTTATTCCAAATCCGTCAATTCTGCATATTTTTCTCAATAGAAATTATTTAGATAGTTTATCTTTTCCAAACTCGGACGATGAAGGCAGGCGCTGATAAACTATTTCCTTATAAATTTGCAATGTATTTTTCTCGAAAGAGAAAAGGGATAATTTTGCGCACTGTGTTTTGTATAAAATACAGAGAGGAGTTAAACTCACTTCGCAATTTGAAGTCTTTTTCAAATCCGATGCAAAAAAAATTGTATTTTTAAATTTATTATACTGTTCAGTTCAAAATATCTTGTGTTTTATGCAACAGAACGTCACAAAGCTGTTCAGTCCGGGCATTCCAAGTGGTTGTGGTTAACTATTTTTTAAAAACTTTAAATTCAGAAACCAACTTAAAATTATTTACTCATCTCATACACAAATTTTAAAGAGAAAAACATTTATATCAACATCGTCTATTTCGCATAAAAAAATCCGATGCAAATAATCCCAAGTGACCAGAACCGTCAATTCTTTCCGAATTCAAAGAACGAAGCAGTTTAAAAATGTGTTCATATATTTACAACACCGTTCAACATTTCCGAGGAACAGAAACAATCTCTATTTGGAAAAGAAATCCTGACACAGTAAATAGTAATCCAAAAGGTGTTATTATTTTGTTTCTGTCATTTTAATGATTTTATTTACAGAACCGTACGCTTCAAAATTATTCCAATGGCGTAAATAATATCCTTCTATTTCGCACAATAACACATCACAGGCTAATTCAATCCAAATCCAAGCGACCGCAGCAATTAAGCTTTACGAATTAAATCCACAAATGCTAATAAAACTGTTTTCTGGTATACTTTTAACAACGTACACTTCAAAATAATTTACGAAAATTGAAATAAAACTATCCCATCTCCATCTATTTCGCTTCATAAAGCATTCCGGTTTAAGTGACTACACTGGTTAATTTTTTCCGACACTTCAAAAACGCATTACAATCACGTACACGGACATTGATTTCTACTTTGCGCTTCTTCACAGAGCTGGGGGGTCGTCCTTTCTCGAAAACGGAACTGCAAGGGTTACGGTTACCGTCGACTGTGATGTCAAAGCACCAGGAGTGTCTGAACGACTGCTGGAAGGGGGTTGAGTTCTGGAGATCTGAGGCGCCGGCAGTGCCCTCGTGTGGCGGCCAGGTGAGGCTGCTTCGTTTCGTACAGGTTTTGGGGAGAGTAGCATTGTTCCTTCCACCTGAATTTCTTTCCTGCTTGGAGGTAATGAGGAGGGCTTGACTGAGAAGGAAAAGGTAGTTAGAAGGAGATAGAATATGCCAAGGAAATTTATTAGACGCTTAGGTTGTAGGACGGGAGAAAGAGGTGGACATAGATGTGTTTTTAAATGTAGGGAGAACCTAAGTAGGGCGGGTTTTTTTCTGAAGAATGAAACTGGAAACTGTTTCTGATGGAATATGGTTTACCTGAGGGTTTCTTAAATTTCGAGTGACGTTGAAAAATATTGAGGTTGAGAAAATATTCAGATTGTTTCCTTTTTTATATATAACATTTTTATTTATTTTATTTATAACTTTTTTATTTATATTATTTATAACTTTTTTATATATAACATATATTTTATTTATAAAAAATTGTCTCAAACCCTCATAGCTTTCTTTTTTTGTTACACTCTTATAAAGTCTTCTTGACATGAAAAATAATCAACAACGATAAAACTGTGAATGATGTTGTACTGGAAAAAAACGATGAAATGAATGGTAAAAATATTCAGGCCATTGGTTTAATTGCTATTAAAAAGTTTCATAACTTTACTAACCAGATATTTGTATTTAAGTGTCTTTTTTAGCTATTTATTTAAAGAAAATGCACAGTGTAGGAAAACCCCCAGTTACAGCGCTGCTTGACACATAATGAACATCAGAAAAAAATTAAAAATTGAAAACACTAAAAAATATACAAAGACTTAACAAGAATTTAAATGTTATAAAAATTGAACCTTAAAATGAAATCTCTTGAATTATAATCTTAATCTTAAAGAAAATATTAAAAACAGTAACCATGCACTTAATTTTAAAACAGTAAAAAGCAAATTAAGTATTCAAAGCTAGTGAACATTAATTTTGAAAACATTTATCAAAAATGAACCGTTTGAAGGGGACTTCTGGAGACACGGCCAAAATTACTTTTTTTTCAGTTTTTGATTTTTAGAAGGTACTTGCATTATCTGGTGTAATACATGAAATTTTACGTTCATAGTCATGTTGCAATAAAGCATCAAAATTTCTGTATGATGTTAGAAGGCGCCTTCTGCGTAGAAGACCCCTTTTAACATAAATTTTACTGTTCATCGATAGTTGGCCAGTATACATATTCCAAGAAAAAATGCTTCAGCGACGACTTTTATGGAGAAACATGGCATTTTAAAGAGTAAAAAGGCATTAAAGTTTAAAATTCCTTAAAAATAATTCATTCTTTTCGTCATCTAAAGTAAACCAGCTCTAACTCCCGAGTGCTACTTACAAGGATTTTAATGGGATTAAGGAACATAATTTTCGTTTCAGAAACATAAAAATAAATGTAAGATTGCCACTGAACCTATGAGAACCAAGATAACGATTGTGATTAGTAAAATGTATGATAAATTAAAAACTATAAAGTACAGTCTATAAGAACACCATCCCTTTTGTCAAGAGATCCAAACCTACCCAGAGGATCTTCAAATGACCCTCAGCAAGTCTAAAATTAATTTACGGCACATTTTTTATTATTTAGTTTTATGTATTTAAATCTGAATTTTGCTAAAAAAAATAAAAATTTTAAATTTCATTTTGTTTTGCTTGAGTTTAAATGCACTTACAAATAAATAAATTTTGAATTTCTGGCTTTATAATCATTTTTATGTGAATTGCTTCTAAATCTAAATTTTTTTTAAAAAAACTACATTTTCAAATTTAAATTTATTTGGAAAAATGTACATTTCAAATTTAAATTTATTTGGAAAAATGTACATTTCAAATTTTTTTCTTGTTTCACTGATATTCCAGGCTTTACAATAATTTTTCCATTACTTTTTTTGTTTCAAATCTGAATTTTAGTTCAAAACGAATAACTTTAAAAATTTACTGGAATTTCTAATTTAACTTTACTTGCAATTAATTCATTTTGAGTTTTATTTGAGTTTTATTTGAGTTTCCTTCATATTCCGGCTTCTCATTTTTTCCCTGTTTTTTTCTCTTACAAATCTGAGATTTACTTAAAAACGAATAGCTTTTAATTTTTTTTTTATTTTAAGTCTTTAAACTTAAATTTTCTCACAAATAAATAAATTTTGAATTTTAATTAAATTTCATTGATATCCCTGGCTTTATAATAATTTCTTCCCTAAAATTCTGAAACGCTCATATCGTTTGATGTTAAAAGGGGACTTCTGCAAAATTTAAATTTGAATTTTTTTCAAAAATTAATAATTGTAATATTTTTTATTTGCCGTCAAAGGGTTTATTTTTTACTCTCAAGTATATTAGAAATATCTTGGACCCATATTTCAATGCTGTTTAGAGCCCATACGTTTTTTTCTTCTCCTGTAAAATTTTAAAAATATCAGAAATCCCCTTTTAAAATTAATCGATTCAAATATCAAAGTCTTCGGAATGCATATTAAAAATTTATAAAATTTATATAATGAGAAAGTATAAATTTAATTAAATTTATCCAGTATATTTTAAAATGAGCAGTTGCTTTGAAAAGCTCTTGTTAGCACACCAAAACTAATGCATTTAAGTATGATATGACAGCAATCAACCATATGATTGATGACTTTATAAAAAAATAGTACACAAGAAAGGTCTCATCGGTATTTCAGACTAGAAATTTCAAAAATATAATGCAGATAAAGTGAAGATACGTCCTGAGAACAAAAATCATTATTTTTATAAAATAAATATGGCATAAATTTGGTTTGTACTTGCTTTAGAATTTTAAAATCATTATTTTACTATGGATCTCAAATTAGACTGTAATATTGAAGATTTGAGAGGACAATTTTGAAATATATAAATTTCAATGCTTTTTCATTGCAAACATCTTTAATTTTGCGTTTGGGAAAGCTAAGTTTTTTTGTCAGATTTAGAAAGTATACTATCAATATGTTGTGAGAAACAAAAACTTTTCTGTTATATTAGTAACTGAATCAGAGCGAAATAAAGTAAGATTATTGATTTGTTAAAAAAATTAAAGTTTGAGATTTACAACTATAAATAAGGATGGTACATGTCACAATAATTAGAAGTAATTAATATTAATTATTAAAATTGTATTTTCTTATATATTTTCCAGAATTCAGATCCAAGTAGAAGTATTCTAACGGTAATGATATTGCTGATATTTTTTCACAAATAAAGGGAGACAGGAATGTAAAAAAAATTTAAATATCCGCTGCTTCACAGCATAAATAGTATACAATTCATGAAAAAGGAAGATATTTGGCGGCTATTTTTAAAAGGATTTTCTTATACTGAGGTTGTACTAGCTATATGAGGCCCCGGTTGCCTATTGGCAAAGTCTCAGATTCTCTACCTATGGCTTCAGCCTCTCGAAACACGATACTAACCAATAGAGTCAGTGCATATGGGCCTGGCTCATGGGAGATCTGACAATGAGGATCAAACCTCCTCACATCGATGTGGTGTGGAAGTTTGGAAAGGGATGCTAGTCTAGGTGTCGCCCTCGTCATTTGTCCACCGCTCTAAGTTACAAGGTCTGTCCACAAATAGACCGTGTGCTGCTTCAAAACTTGACGATAATGTGTCTAAACCTAACCTCTCACTTTTTAAACTCCTCATACTTAAGTGTCGCGCGACAATAATAACATGTTGTTCTTCGAACGAAAAGCAATATTTCTCCATTAAGACATTAGTTTAAGCGTACAGTGTTCTAAATATGACTGATATTAATTATAAACATATTAGGATCCTGTTTCCTTTCGAAACAGAAATGAAATTCAAACTAAGGGCAGCACAGTTGTGAGATTGTGGTTTAATCACCATTGTTTGGAAAGAAAAAAAAATTACTAAACATTTAATATTTCCTGATAGATAATCTAAAATATTTATTTGATGCTTGTTATTATAGTATTGGTAATGTCGTTAAACGTTTTGTCTCTTTACAGGTGCTACAACTAATTAAACCCCAAATTAATTTAAAGCATAAATTTCGATAAACTTTTATTAAAAAACGCCAAGATTAAGATAACTTTGAAGTAAATTAAATTCCGAAAAATTGGAGGTGCGGGAGTTCTTTTCTATAGTTTTTGAGAAAAATCAATAATAAAGATTACTTTCTAATTCCTTGAATTGCTTCAAAATTATATCAATGAAAAAAAATCAAAATAACGACACCTTGATTTCAAAATATGGCTAACTGGATGGTGTTCACTTGTCAGGGAAGGGAAAAGAGAACGAATAGAATGAATTCGGTTTATCCACGAAAATGAAGTGTAACTTCCTAGAAATAGGACGTTGGACATTAACAGGTTAATGTGGAATGAAACTGTGAAACAGAATTCATTATAGAGTGCTGAGTTTTCTTGCTTATTTTAGCTAATATGTTCTATTGCCGTTTTGCAGAAGGAAATCTTCTGTCCTATAATTCTTGATTAAGAACGGCAACACAGGAAATATGTGGGGATGAACACAGGACAAATTTGTGAGAATGTGGTTTAAAAACTATTGAACCTATGAAAGTAAATATACGAGAGATACAAAATTTGAAGAAGGATCTAGAATTTCGATCAACTTTTTTCTGTCGTTCTTGTCTAAAATAGCAGTAGTATAGTTAGTTTTTAAATAGAAGGTTTAACTTCACATTCAGCCCAAGAGACATAGCACTCTTTACTAACGAAATCCAGAGCCAAAACGGAAGAAGTAAATTTTATCAGAAAATTTATTTCATGGCGTAGTGACAGATTTACGATTTCCAGAGATGAAAAATGATTCGTTTAGACTTATAACTCAAATTCAGAGTACGAGCTTGATATATCTTTTGATGGAAAAGAATAAAAGTTTCTGATATGAATGGATAAGAAATATGGATTCAATTATTGCAATCAGCTTAAAAATAATTTATAACGTATATTGCAGACTAATGCATTTCCTGGTTAATTTTCAAAATTGTTTTACTACCGCTCGTAACCATGGAAATGTCTTGCGATAGTAAGTGCAATTCAGAAATTGATGAAAAACCTATAATAAACGAGAGATATTTCGTTCGATTAGATAAAGTTCTGATTAGAAAATCTTTGTGAATTTAATTCAGTTTCTTTGTATTATTGTCCCGTTTTTGAAACTACAGGATGGTGATTTTTAATGAAGTTCATAAATTTAAACAGTGGTCAGCTAACGAAGAGAAAAACTGAACCGAAACTCCTCTCCTAACCACCACACCACTCCGAAGACGTTTTATCATAACCGCTTCAGCTTCTACGACCATTCTACCAAAGATTCATCTGTAAAACTTACAAATGAACAATGGAGAATCCAGGATTTGGGTCTGGGGGGGATGAGGTCATAAAAATTTCGTATCGTCATGACGAATCTCAAACCTCATGATTTATGCAAATCAAAGCACTTTAACTTTACAGACTTTACTCACCTGACAATAAGAATAATAAAAAACACTACAATACTTTCGATAATTTAATAAAAAATGCAATGAAGTAACTAGCCTAAAAATGTCTTCGATCGCGTCAACGCTACCAGTACAACTGGGATGACTAGAACAGTAGGAAAGTTTTAGAGTCTGTCAAGCCAGAAAGCAATGTTGCCACGTTTTTATTACTTTTTAAAGGGAAATTAAAATAACAAATAGCTGTAGTGATTTTAAATAAAATCAATATTTCTTCCTTAGCTCTGGGGGCTGCAGCCCGATAGTCCCCCCTGGATTCGCCACTGCAGAGGAATCTTTGGTGCAATCGAATCTTAAACTTTGAATGAACCGATTTTCCAGCAAAATTTCTGCGGGATTCATAATAATAAATATCGTTTCTTAGTATGAGGTTTATACAGTAGAATTTAAATTTATTTCATGGCACCATACAGGAATATATGTAAGAAATAAAAAGCGACGCGCACTAGGCAACATTGCGATCTAGCGACACGAAATTCGACACACGGAATGCTCTCCCCGTCTGACTATTGGATAATCCATATGAAGGCCAGCAATACGAGAAGAATTATCTTCTTATCAGTAGAAAGGGGAATACGAAACACAACCATGATTTTCACTCTCAAACAACACATTTTTGGACTTTTTTCTTTGAGGTTACATCAAAGATGAAACTTATAAGAATAATCCACAAATCAAAGCTTATTTTTGAAAAATCTTTGAAGACATCTTTCGCTCCTTTCCGGTTTCGGGGATCAAGAAAATACTACACACCACGGTCCTCCGAGCAATATATTTTATGAATCGAATGGTGACCACCTTGAACATGCGTTATAATTAATATAATGCCGTTCAAAGAAGTTCAGCCAGGGGTCACCATATCTCAGTTGCTAGATAATTAAACTGGTTCGAATTCCGGCCAAGGTAGCTTAATCCAAGGACCAGCATTTTAAATGCTATTTATTGTTTATTTGTGTTCTAGGCAATTCAAGATCTTTTTTAGAAATTCCAGGCGGGTGATTCTGGAATATTCCGCATATGTATAAATGCCGAGTCTCACAAGTTATAGGTAAATACTCTGTTCTATTTTATCATTATTTGCTAGAAGTTAATAAATCTACTTTATTATTAAATCGTATTCTGTAATTTGTTGACTCTTTGTGACAACAGAAACTCTTTTTTTCTTGTAGTTTTATAAACATTAAAGCATATTTTAATTTTTCAGGTTGCAGTCCAAATGTTTATCCTTGTATTTTCTGACTAGTCTTTAAAATTAATGCGCTGGCACTTCAAATCAGAATGAAAATTGTTATACGATATGAATTAAGAGCAAAGCGGAAATGTACGGAGAGATGGAGAGCTGGTAATGCTAGGTGCCAGCAGCGCCCTCATGCGGTGACTTGCATGCTAGTTTTCGTCCGTTCGTACAGGTTCCACTGTCAGGATGCATTGTTCTTCTCTCCCTCTAAATTTCTTTCTTGATCCTTCGTGCTTAGAAGTAATGAGATGGCTTTGACTGAGAAGAGAGTGCAGTTAGAATGTGTCGAGATAATTTATTAGTCGCTCAGATTGTGAAACAAGGGAGAGAGGATTGGATTGTTAAATGCAAGAGAGCTCTGATTGGCATGTTTTTGCAGTTCGCTTTGTTTGGGCAGACATTATGTTGTTTTAGGTTGATGGCCGGTAATCTACAATAAAAAATAATTATTATAAAATTAAGTGGCCCAGTAACCCCTTGCAGTATTATGACAAGTCTAGCTCGTCATTGGTTTTTCATGTCATACCATACCATGACAAAATACATAAACTAAATTACCTTTTTAAAATGATAATAATTTATTTAGTTAACAATTTCTAATGTATTGAATCTGGCACTATTCATTAATGTATTGGCACCCTTTATTACTTTTATAAATATCACAGATCATTATCACTTATTGCTTGCCGTTAGAACCGGGTGGGTGCAAGTCAACGTAAAATTTTGTTTGTCAGTCGGATTTCAGTTTTGTTGACGTTAAATGGGAACATCGACAATATATATTTTTTCTAAGGAAAAAGCTTGGATATATTCCACAAAGAATTAAAACTTTATCCAATTAATCATTAATATCAATTTTAACTTTTTCAATTTTTAATAAAATTAAAATCGTCGTTTCATGTACAACTTTATGACTAAAACGTATCGAAAGGTGTTAAGAAATGCGACGCCTTCAAGCTACTGTGAAACATGTTGTCGACCAGACGAACGCTTTAAAGAAAGTGGAGACACCCTTTTATTAATAAATTGGTTTAATTTAGCATTTTAATGTACAGTATATTCTGGGAAAAAGTAGTAATAGTGGGTTGTATATAAATAACTGAGGTTTTCTCTAATAGATGGAGACAGCTGTTTTAGACGTCTTCGTGTAATCAAAAAATCCAACGTTTATTGCTGATTAATAATTAATAATACGACTTGCATTCAATAAAATCTTTTATTAATCAGGTGTGCAGTTTTTGTTTGAGATAGATTGAAAAAAAATGGTGCATTTACATCTGCGGTTTAGTCATGAAAGGGCTCCATTTTTGAAACGCTTCTGATATTTATAATGAAATATGGGTTGTTTTTAAATATATCATTTCAAAAAAATCATGAAGAAATCAAGTTGAAAAAGTGTGCACAACCCCCAAAGTTGATATTAATCCACAGAACTTCATGCTTTTATTTAGGTGGGGATACAAACAATTTATATTTGAAATTTTTCCTCTCAACGAGAACATCAATCAGATGTGTATATTCAACAATTAAACAAACTGAGCAATACCATTGAGGAAAAGCTGCCAGTCCTTGGAAATCGAAGAAATAATGTGCTCTGCTATGAAAGTACAGTATTTCTTCGATTCCATGCCAGGCCGCAGACATCTTAAGTAGCTGGGAATAAATTATTGGAGCTTCGTTGGGATGGCTGAATATCTCACAAACTAAAACTTCAGGCATGCTAATAAACGTTGATTGATAGAAGATTGCAATCAGGTTGCAGGAAATTCAATTTAAAAAGAACTATAAATCAGATCAGGGTAAAATCAGTAACCCAAGCACTCAATTTCAGTTTCTAAAAACACATGTTGGGAAAGCTACGTTATTGAATTTTCATTAAACTCGTTCGCGGAAGGAGCTAGAAGAAAAAATTTTGGTTTGTGGTCTTCACATCAAAATTGCCAATCTGTATCAAATTTTGGAGAAATAGAAGTTTTTATATCAGTATGCACTCATAAAACGCAAAGATCTACATTAGTGAATTTTGCTATATTGTTTTATCGCAAGATAAATAGATTTCATAAGAATGTCATAAAACAAATCTTCCAACAATACAATTTTAGACAAAATCTCTCTTAAGCATGAGAATCTGTTGTGTCTATTCGTGTGTTGTTGAATTCAAAAAGCTAGGAATGTGAGATTTAATGTGAGATCTTTATACTAAAACGTATGATTTGTGACAAGTTTTAGCACTATTCTAAAATTTATAATCGATTCTCTTCACTGTACTAAGAATTTTAGGACAAAAAAGCCATAATCTGCAAGTTTTAGGGAAAGTTAAGGACAGAACATTGTTGTAAAGTTTAGTTAAATCACTAAAGGTCAATTAGAATATTTATTTTTTGAATTCTAAAATCACTAAAAATCAATTAAATTATTTATTTGTTAACTTCTAAAAAGAGTTGGAAATTAAATTGTATTATTGCAAAGTTCAGTTGAATCACTAAATGTCAATTAGAATATTTGTTTTGTTAAATTCTAAAAAGGTGTGAAAATTAAACTGTATTATTGTAAAGTTTAGTTAAATAAAAAAAAATCAACTGAAATATTTAATTGTTAAATTCTAAAAAAAATGGCATTTAATAAAATTATGTAAAGCTTAATTAGAATATTTTATTATAAAATTCAAATTGACTGTTGGAATTCTAGAAGATGTGTGTCGTAAATTAATTAACTACACAGCCGTGTATAATCTGATGAATCAATTAACTACTACTTATTTTTTATTTTTATTCTTCAAATCATTTATTGTATCCCTTGATTAACTACAAAAATGATAAAAATGACGAATTAACTATTATTCATTTTATTAAGGAAAATAATTATTTCTATTTGAGTAAAAGTTCAATAGAGATGGGTTTCAAAAACAGAGAGCGTTGACCTTTTTCCCTTTATCCATGGGAAAGACCTCCCATGCTTCCCTTTCTGGTAAACATGGGGCTAAGCATAGCCACCAGCATAAAAAAAATCCTGAGAAACATTCCTTTTCCTTTTGAGGGAAAAAACCGCCGCTGAGAAAAATTCAGTATTGGGATCCGTTCTGCATAGTCCTGACAGAATTATTGTTTTTTTCCAACCCAAAATTGCGGTCCAGAGATCTCTTTCTAAAAATTATGACGCGAGGGAGCGCATTTTATTTCTTCACCTTTGACCTGGGTGTTTTCGCACGGGGTTTTCTGCTCAATTTCTGTCAACACATCCTTGGTCCCTTTGTCGTTGGCGAGAGTCGGAAACTCTTGTACAACGTGCGGTACTGCTGCTCGGGAGAGTGAATTAATCTAAGGGATTGCATGATTTTGAAAACTTTTAACCAATGATGACTTAATAAGTTGGCTACATTGGCGTAAATGCCATCGCCAAGAGAAAACTAAAAAGGGGTGTTTGGGGGTTTTTTCAGACACACGCAGACGCAGACGCAGAGACTCTCACTCGATTTTGACTAAAAGGAGGAGATTTGAAAATTTTGAAAATGGGGATATATGATTTGGGGAAAATAAAAGGATAGCGAATTCGATAGCGAATCTTCGGCTTATGTTCCAGCGATGGTCCTAACCTGGCTGATCTGAACCTGACCTGACTTGACGGACGGTCTCTCTCTCCAATTTTGACTAAAAGGAAGGGAATTCAAAATTAAAAAGAGGTGAATTTTTAGAGAGGCTGACATGGAGAGGAAAATGTAAAACGTCTAGCATAAAGAGATGAGAGAAACTCGGAGTAGTATCCCCGTCATCGTTTGGGGATTTTTTTTGAACTGTCGAAGTAAAGATGCAATGAGATCTTTTGGTGCCGATTGGCGAGGAGTGCAGAAGGTAGCAGCGGGAAATAGAGGTATCCCAGCGAACAGAGTTAGGCAAGCTATCGTCCCAATATGTATGAATTTTATTTCATGCCGAACAAAGACCCCTCCAAAGTCTGTTTCCAAATCAACGAGAACCATACGAACTGTTCGCGACATCCGAAGTTTATGATTCTAGGAGGCTAATGAAATCGAAAATAAACACAAAAGAAAAGGAATCCCTTGCAGAACTGAATTCACTCCCTTTTGCTGACTGTTCGTGCCAAAAAAAAAAAAACAGGAATGACTCTTCCAGCGGCCATCCTAAAATTAAGATAAGTTGTTATTCCTTAACCCTCATTTTATATTTTGAGAAACTAAATTAACTTTATAAGCTGATAAAATGTAATGTGGTAGTTTTAAGACATCAAATAATTTAATTCGTAGGAAATGTAACGGTAATTTTAAACATCAAATATTTAAATTTGTAACAATTGTAAATTTTAATTTAGACATCAAAATTATTAATTTTAAGAAGAAAAGGGAAATTTAGGATATTCAAGAATTGTGATGAGGATGAAAATATTAAATTTAAAATAAATGATCATGTTGGATGTTTATGATGAAATAAGAATTAAAAGGTTATAGCTAAAACTTTATATTACATGCTGTTTTGAATTTGCGATTATATGGAATGTCTAAGCAAATCCATAGAAGTTGTTTTATAAATTTCGAACATAGAATATTTAAGTTATTTACAGAAATGTTTTTTTAAATGATTTGACATCAGTAAATGTGCATCTTAGCTATAAATTAATCAAATGTATGTTGTTTAAAAGTAGTGGTAACATTTATTTCTATATGAATAATATACTTGTTATAATGAGATGAGTTATATATGTTTAGTAAAAATATATGTAATTGACTGAGTAAAACTTTAGCATTTATAGGGAGATATCTCTATTAATTTTAAATATCAATTAGAAATTAGATTGGAGGTGGCCACTCATTTAATCCTAAAAATGATCAGTTTAATATATTTTTTTAGGTGAATAGGCTGTTAGAGTAAAATATTGGATTTATTAATAAGCATATAATTAGAAATCTGGTTGAAAAAGGGTCGACCCTAATACTGATTACTTATTTTAAAAGATTGTTATGGATGTCAAGCTTTGAAAATTCTTGTATGTGTGTCGATATTATATGTGTATGTTTATGTGCAAAAAGGTAACTTAATAAATTAATTAGGTTTAAAATTTGGCTTTGTTTTTCTTATCAAATACTTAAGCACTGTGCAAGAAAATGAGATTTTTGGGTTATTGCGGATAACTATTCTTCTAAAACTACACAACGCATATAATTAATTACTTTCTAAGTTATTGTTTTTAATTATGGATGTTATTAAAGGATATTTGAGGTAGAAGTTAAGTTGAAAATGCAACTTATGCCTGTTGCTAAGAAATTCATTAAGTGGAGATACTAGATGGTGGTTTGTGAATTTGTTTGATATTAATTGATGTTAATGTTATGAGATTTTAAGATTACTGATATTTGTGAATATTCATCTTGAGGCTAAATAGCAGTGAATTTTGAGTTATGAGAAGCAACAGGTGTAGTAACATTCTAAACTACTGTAACTTCTAATTTTTGAATGAGTAAACGATAAAAAAAAATCTGATTTATTTGTGTAATCAGTCAGAGCTAAGATATGCATCAGGTGTAAGGTATATTAAATATCTTAGTGAAGTGATTTGTTTTAAATGGAAGTTCTGATATAATGTTAATACTTATGAGTTTGCATATTAGAGCATAAAACATAAATAAACTAGAAAATACAATCAAAATCATCACAACAACATTCCCGTTGTATTTTTTTATACAGAATGTCCGAGAAAAACCATTATTTTTCTAAACATAAATAACAAAATACAAAAAGGTGAAATGAAATGCAGTTTGCGGCAAAAGAACGCAAATGGTACAATAAAAATAGATCTACGCGAACTCCTTTAGTAGCACAAACAATGTCCAGTCTGTACTCGATTTTCCATCAAGTGTTTTTAAGATTCCCTGCGTTTTAAACTTCTGCATCTATGCATAAATTGAAGGCACACATTTTGGACTTCGATAATACATTAGACAAATCTTTCTTTCTAGCGTTTTCATTGATTTTGTATCTTCTAACCACAATACACACTGTGCTTTCTCCTGAGAGCGATCGCCATTGCCGTTTCTTATTACAGCCGCCAAGTAATTAGCGCCATATACCTCAGACTATTGATACTAGAAATAAACTGTTATATTTCTTCATTTTTTTGCCGAAGCTCCATTTAATTTCACCTTTTCGTATTTTTGTTATTAATTTTCAGAATAATTAAGATCTTTCTCGTATGATAGTCGGTCCATCAAATTTTAAATTAATGTTTCTTATGAAATAATATTATTTTTCTGTCTTTTACGCGCTTATGATATTTTCTTTTGAATTCTTTCTGAGATAATATTAAACTTCCGGCGAGACATTATTTTTCTTTAAAACGAAATACTGATAACGATTTTATCATATTCCTTAAGTTTGAAAAAATGAAAAACAAGTAGTTATTTTATTGACTGCCATATTGATGTAAACTTTAACTCAATCGTGTGTTATTAAACTGTCGATTTCGCCATTCCACGCATGCAAGCAAATTTCCTTCGGAAACTAAATCTCTTTTCCGATTTTTACGAAAATAGTGAACATTTTGAAAATATATTTTGCTTCTTTTTTTGCTTTAAACGAACCTCCCACGGACAGGAATTCTTAAACTGTCGACCTAGACTGCGTGGGTGTTGGTGTTTTCTTGATGTATTTCTAAGTAGTATAGGAAGGTTTGGCCACCAATATAACAATTTTTATTCTCATTTATAAATTCTGAAAGAAGAATTATAATTAAATTATCCCTCCTGCCTGATTTGTTAGATTGATCTCCAGTTTCGAAGCTACACGAAGGATATTTCTGTCGAAATTTGTTAAATTTAAATCTTGATCAGATGCCAAACAATTTAATCTATTGCTCCCGTTTTGGAATATGATTGATTAGTATCCGATACTAATTTCTCAAATATTCTGCAAAGTTCTATATGAATTTTTCTCTCTTGTATTTAGTTTTCTTTTTCTTTATTTACTGTAGTTTTTTATAATCCATATAATATTTACCTTAATTATTATTCTGTGGTTTCAACACTTGCTAAATTTTTTGTATTTTATTTTGAGTACTGTTTCGTGTATGCTAGCGGCAACTAATGATTGTATGTTATATGGATTTGCTTCACTGCACAGTGATATCTTTTATCTCCTTGCTTTTATTTCGATTTTTTGTAATTAGTTAACTGTTTGAGAGTGATTATTACTCATTAACTTCTGTATTTTCTCAATTTATACAGCTGGATTTAAGGATATACTTTATGAAGCATTGGACCTTCAGTTCGAAACAGCAATTCATTCATTCAACACTTAGGAACTCAAAATCAATCTTTTGTTTTTAGAATGTCGAACGACTCTTTGGAAAGAGAAGAAAGAACATTTTTTAAAAATTTGTTAGTTAAAACTGGTCGTAATCTGCAATTGGCTGTTGACTTGCCGGTTTTGATTTAAGCTCTGTCTTCGGTTGCAAACAGATTTATACAAATTTCTGGCAACAGCTTATTATTTAAAATGAATATCGTCTGCTACTTTTAAATTTATTCTTCTTCAAAAATGTTGCATGTAAACAAGATGTGTATTGAAGGATATGCTTTTGCGCTTTCTGAAAAGAAATATTCCTATTCCATTATTCGAAATGAATGGTATTAAAATTTCTAAGTGCAAAATAAGCAACATTATTAATAGAGAAGAGAAAAAACTGTCAATTCCTACTTCTACATGTAAAGAAGACTTCACACGAATACCCGAAAAAGTTGCGTACTGTTTTAAATATTTCTAAAGTGAAATCGCTGGTAACAAGAGAAAATCCCCCGACACAGAAATCATTTGCAAAGTCCTTAAATATACCTGTAGCAACAATAAATAAAATAAGAAACCAACATGTACAACTTAAAAAATTTGAAAGACATAATGTTCACCAGCTTTTGCAGAGGCATGTGGCTCAGCGTAGAACAGTTTGTAGAACCCTGTATGAAACTATTTAACAGGAGTTAAATGGAAATACATTGTGATACTTGATGAAGCATGGGTTTACCTAATTGATTGCAACAAAAATTGGTCAATTTACTATAGAAAACGAAGATATAAAAATGTACAAACCTGGTTCCGTCAAAGTAAAGAAAGTTTCAGAAAGGACTTTATGATTGTCGCAGGTTTCTCTTACAATAGGAAATTTTAGAAAAAGAAGAGTAGAGAAAAATGTTAAAATTAACTCAACGCACGATCAAGAGAAAGTTTCATGCAAGATATTTACAGAAGAAATTCCATTTCTTTATCCCAATGACTTTCAAAGAGTGAAACTTCATCAAGAAAAAGCTCCAAATTATACTTAGAAAAGTACCACTGCATTCCTTGGGAAAATGAAGACTAATACAGGTATTGCATATATACCTTTTCAACGTATTTCTGCGATGTCCCCTGACGTTTCACCTATGGATTATTGTGCCTTTGGTCTGTTGAAAAGAGCCCTTTCTATGCGCAATTAAATTTTACGAAAATCCCTTCTATCATGGAAATCACGATGTAGACTTATATTCCAGGAAAAAAAAGGCTATCCGATTGAAAATTTAAAAAAATAGTATTTAAATTTTAAACGTTATATAAACGGCCTGGAAATTTTTCTAAAAATGTGTAAACACCCTCTGTAGTTTATAACACCTTATATGTGAATCACAAGTCTTATAATTTATGTGGATAGTTTTTATTTGTGCATTAAAAGTCTTTAAAGTGTTAAAAGTTTACTTTCAAAACGGGGCCATTTTTAGGGATTCGTGTGGGCCGGCAACCTAGTTTTAAAATTCCTACAGTAATTTATTTTGCTATCACGACCACAAACATCATTTGTATTTTGCATTTGCTTACGAAAACGTGAGAGACATTCCCGTCAACTTGTAAAACACTCTAGAACCTTCAGGTAAGCGGGCCGACGTGGAATACACTAAAAAGAGGATGTGATAATATCGGAATTTCTATCGATTTACTTCGTTCTGATTTGAATTTTTGAGAAAATAAAAGGACGTTCATAAAAAATAGGATATTTTGTAATTGGAATCCTTTATAATTACACCCTTCTCCTCATACTTCAGATATAATTAAGTTGGAAAATGTTTTATGAATTATAAGCAATTTTTTTTTCAAAATATTACTTTGAAACTTATTTCCAAATGAGTTCCGAAATGTCAAGGTGATAACATCATTTATTACAAAGCAAATTTTCTCAAAAAATAACTTGGTCGTTCATCAGAAATACCCCCACGTAAACATATTTTTATTGAAACGGAGGATAAACTACAATTTAATTCATTTCTCTTCAAATTTATGCTACGCTGTGAAAAGACTGTTTATCTGCTAGCTGACGATTTCATCATGCGTTTGTAACTATGTACCAGTTTCTGGAAGATGGATAATCTGTAAATATTTGCGTCTCTACAACAGCAAACATTTACCGTGGCACTCAGCTGTTGGCATAAACTCGGCGCTAGAATTATCTGGCATCGCAGTTTTCTGTATATTTTCATATCTCATTGGAATGTATATTTTTCGCAACTTAGTGTCATATTTTTCCTCCTCTATGATAGATTGATATAGAGATATAAATTTTTCAACAGCTTCGATCTATTTCTATAGAGTAACATGTATATATTCATGCAATAAATAAAAATTTCAAAATTTTAAATTCCTTGTGTTTCTTTGAATCCACGAAAGTTATTTTATTTGGTATTTCTTTTTTTTATTTTTATCAGAGCTGTTTGCATTCTTGCTACTCGTAACCTACTTCTAGAAAAGAAAATTTTGCATCAAAAAATTGAAAAATGATTCTAAAATGAAATATTTATTTATAGCAAATGAACAAAGAAATTTTATATATAGGAAATCAAATTATCTTGATTGGATGATTTATGGTGATTTTAAGATAATTGTTTTAGCTATGGGGGGGGTTGGGGTAGATTAATACGCGGGAACATTGATACAGTCTATAAATTTTGATGATTGTAATGGCTCAAGATGTTCACATCCCCTCATATATATGCCACTATAACCCTTCTCACAGGGCAAATTTTTCGGCCATGTAAGTCAAAAGTTAATTTAAAAATTAATCGAACCGCTATTCTTCTAGTCTAAGCAAATTTTACTCTAAGTACGTGCTGTGTGATTTATTTAAGTAATTACGTTTTCCTGCAGGGGAATCTGCTCCAAAGGTAGGAAAAAACATTTATTTCTCTGAATTATATTAAGTTTTAAGGTTGCTTAGCGTTGAAGTTGTGTGACCCCTCGTTTTAAGCAAAAAAGTCTCTTGGGGCAGATTAATACAATTGACTCCGGGGCACACTGATGCGCATCTTCTGTGTGTATCAAATCGCCTTAACAGCAACTATTTTGGAAAATCGTCTTCAGAAATCGAAAAAAATGAATTATCTAAGAGGAACACGAAATTAAGTAAATATTGAAACAATAAAAACGGTTTGAATTTCAATAAAAAATGAAAAGTATTGTTATAAATTAAGTTTTAAATTTTTTTTTACGAATTTATTAAATTTGGAGAAAAAAAATGTACGGAAACTTAATTCACATCATCAAAAAGATAATTTTTTGCATTTTCTGATGGTGTGAACCTAATTTTTATATATCATTTTCCTAAGTCATCAAGGAAGAACGAGAATATCTCACTTAATTTTTAATTAATTAAAATCTCCATAAACGGCTTCGAGACACACATTCCCTCCCTCCAAAGTATTTTTGCATTCACATTGTCCTTTATTATTTGTATTGATGTATCATTTTCTGAGAAATTATTGTTTCATTTTTCCAGTATGATTAAAAACGTTAAATTTTGATTATAATAAAAATTTGTTACATTGTTAAGCTTTTAAATCTTGATTTTAAATACAATGTTTATCGATAAAAGAAATTTTGCTTTGATCCCACACCTATTAATTACCATTATTTTCGATATTTCCATGTGTATCTATGTACCCCTAGTATGGGACAGATTGATACAAATCCATTTTTAGGAGAAAAGTGTAATAAGTATTTTATTATGCCATTTATGACCAAAACTCGACTAAAATCCGATATCAGAATAATAAATGTATAAATATAGTGTGTTAGTTCTAATCATTACCGTTGGTAAAATCACTTTTTAGCTTTTCAAAAAAAGGGTTATCAATGTTCCCTCATTTCCCCTAATGATGAAACTGAAAGAAAAAGAGCTTTTAGAGCTCTTAACTATTCGGAAAAAAATTGGCCTCACCAGTTTCGGATAGTTGAAGACGGTATATATTTTAAAATTAAGTATATATTACCTGAAATAAACTTAGTACCAATATGCGAGAGCGTTAGGAACTTGCACGATATTTTCTATAGATTCTCTTTAAACAGTCCTATAAATATGAAAACTGTCTTTATATAGAAAAATAGATAAAAATTATATTAAATAAGAATTAAGAGTTTTTAACTGCTGTGAAACGAAATGACAGAGGGTTTTAAGCTTATAGATGGATAACGTCTCAGAATTTCTTTTATAAAACAAATATTCTGGTAGAGAAACAGAGATGTTCTTCTTAGGTCATTGCAAGACAACATTTATAGTACCTTTTGAAAGACGGTGGGATTTTGTTACCTTCTCCCGTCAGGAATAAAACTTTGTTTGGGACCTGTGGAATTAAACGTGGAGTAAACTTATCTACAAGTTGATTGTGACTAGTCATTTTCGTTCCACTTATTCAGTGAGAGGGGTGGCGTGTAAATCTAATGCCTCAATGGTAGATCTTCAAGACCATCAAGACCATTCATGAATATATATATATATATATATTTACGCTTGGTAGTATAAATTTTGCGCTTGATAGTGGAGGTAATCCTCAAATTTGTATGAAATGAATCGTTTGGATAGAATCGTTGAGAAAAACATACTTTTAAGAAAAGAGGGAAATAAGATCATATGGAACTAAACAGGAAAAAGAAACTATGAACCTTGAAACTCTATCTCTTTTATTTTACGCAAATTATTGATACTAATCTTTAAAAACTGATTATTGCTGATTACTATTTTATTGATACTGATCTTAAAAAAATATAGAATGAAATGTCACTATTAGCAAAATTAAAATTAAATACTTAGCCTTTGCCAATGTGATTCTAATGTTTTAATAATGGAAGACTCACTATTCACTCAAGACAAACACTAACGCCATTAAAACGACTATCATCTTGAAACGGAATCAAAATGTACAAATTCTTACATATTCAACGTTTTTTGTGGCCTCTTGGTAACTCCATGCCAAATTCGAAGAAAATCAAATATTGTATTTGGTCTTGACTGCGTAACAAATTTACAGACAAACGAAATGCTACGCGATCAAGTTGGAACAAAGACTTCGCTCGTCTCAGTCAATAATCAATTTTTAAAAATTAATTATAATCAAAATTAATTTTAAACACAATTTATAACAATGCCTCTTATTTTTGTAACGAAATTGCAAGCAATTTTCTACTCCTTCACTCGCGCTCTTTTGGCAATTTTAACGTCGGATTTTTAAAAGATGCATTCTTTGGACATTTAGTCAAATAAAGAATGTTATCTTTCGCTGGTATTTACATGATAATACTTCCGGATCGGTATCCCTTTTGTAAATAGTATGATGCAGATATCAGTAAGTACAGATTGCAGAGGCGGTTATATTGAAACCAAATGAAGACATGATGGACGAATGAAAATTGATAAATTATAATGTCGCGAAGCTTTTTACTAAAGGTTCGAAAGTTAAGGAGTTTTAATATTTTTTATCGTTAATTTAGGTATTAAACTGAGGGTATTTATTTTAAAATTTAATCACTTATCCATATTTGTTAGGATTTGAGTTAAAAGCTTTAGATGATTGAATATTAAATACCAGAAATTTAAGAATGAAATAATTATTAATCAATAAAATAATTAAATAATTATTTTAAATATTTTTTATTTACAAATGTCGGCGATAAAAGTAGAAATGTCTTTAAAAGAATATGATAAAGGAATATATCGAAACTAAAAAAAAATATTTAAAACTTCTTCAAATTCAGGATTTCTGCTTCGCTATACGAAACAAGATTTAACTTTTAGTTCAGTAATATAACCAAAATAATTTCCAATATAAATCCAAAATAACTTTAAGATAATAAATAGGAATTAAAATCATAAAACAAAAAAATGAAAATCATAGAGCATTCTTGTTATATGCTCAAGCTGTGTCCCAAAACAACTATGAATAGCGCTCATATTTCCAAACATAGTAACCATGCAAACCTGCAACGGTATAGGCGCTTTGTTCTACTCGTTTTATAAACAAACAATGCGGCAAACATATTTCAGCCACTAGCAGCTACACAAATAATGCGCATTTAGTTTTCACAATTTTCTTTCACTTGAATTGACCATGTTTGCAAATATGGAATCTTATAATTGAGTTTGTTCTCACTTTATTATGAACCGGATTTTTTGAATATTTCTGCATTATCTATAATGAGGGATGCAACCATCGGTTGTTTTCTAAAATTCGTTCATTTGTCCTCTCTTCCGTTAGTTGCATCCCAAAGTTTTGGTACGTAATTTTTGGGCTTTCATTCGAATTCGGCTTCATGCTATGTCATAATTCTCGGGGTGAATTAAATGTTTTTTTAAAAATTTTATTAGCTAACACTGTTCGCAGAAAGCATTATGATATTTGTATTACGGTTCGTATAGATTTCACTCCCTGATGACCATCTATACGCTTGGACGGAAAAATAGTACATTCTTTTGACTCCATCTAAATTTGACATTAATATACTTCCACAAATCTCCTAGAATTGCAACATATATATATATATATATATATATATATATGTATATTTCCGAATTTGATCTGAAAGTTTGTTACTTTATTTTATTGTATTGTTTTTCTATTATGTTTTGCTTCTTTTATATATATATCAAAGTCATGAAAATCAATCAACGTTTAATTTAAATGGATAAACAAAGACTGTAGTTTATCGGTAAAAGTGTATAGATGCTCTTCAGGGGTAAATAAGTGAAATCTATACGAACAGCTAAAAATTTGAGAAATCATAATGCTTTCTGCGAACAGAGTTAGCATAAAGCTATAAACACTGTCTTCACCTCGAGGATTATGATAGACCAAGAATTCGAATTAAATACCAAATATTAGAAAATATTTTATGTATCTGAAACTGAGGGATGCAAGACAAAGAACTGAATGGAACACTTCGTATATATATATATATATATATATATATATATATATATATATATATATATATATATATATATATATAAATAATATAGAAAAAAAGACATTCAAATATAGAAAAAAAGACATTGTAAATCTAGTATTGCTAGACACAAGAGAGATAATAGAGAACTTAATATTATTAAGGAAGATTTAATGGAACTAAGTATGAATTTTGACAAAGAATTTAACATAAAAAAGATTAAACGATATATGTTTGGATTAAATAAAAAAGAAATAAAAGCATGTAGAGAATTAATTTTGGATAATAATACAGACTCACATAGATGGGACTTGATAAGAGATATCTTCAAATTTATATATAAAAAATTAAATTTATCTCATAACACTTACAATAAGAAGGATATTGAATACTGTACATTCCTTTTTATGAACAAAATGTATGACAGATGTAAATTTTCTGCTATATTAGATAAACATGAAATTGCTTCCCTATAAAAAAATATTAAAATTAAACGTGCATTTAAATATAACAAACAATTCGGCAGAATGATTTTTAACTATAATAATATTAAAGAAAGTAATAAGAGTGATGATTGTAACTGCATAAAATATAATGATTTCTTGAATGAAGATCATGGACATGTAATTACTGGAGATTTGAATATTGTTAGAAATGAACAACTTAGAGAGTTAATGAGTAAAGGTACAAAACATCGTATGGCTATAGCTAATAGTAATGAAATTATTAAAAAGAAATTTAAAAAATATATTGAGAAATTTATTTTAAACATGGCAATTAAATATAGTCTGCCATTAGACATTTAATGAATTTAAACAAAAAACCTTATTAGATATTTTTAACTATAATTTTATATCTAATGATTATATTAGATATCCTGATATTAAAAAACAAATTAAAGAGTTGCAAACAGATTTTATAATAGTCTATATAGACAAAGTTCCCAGTAATTTTGCTATAATATGTAAATATTTTTACAAAAAAGTACTTAATGGTCATATTATTAACAGCGATATTTATAAAGAGACAAAATTAGGTGACAGAGAAAATTCTAATAGAATTCATGCCTTCCATAAAAAATTGGAAAATAAATTATATTAAAAAAAGATTATCCTCACATCTTTCTTACTCCAAAATTTCACAAGAGTCCTCTTAAATTTAGAAGCGCTTATATCACAAAATCTGGCAAATTCTTGCAAAAATACATACAGACAGTGGTAGAGAATTTAAATAAGCAAAAAAGATTCAATTATAGTAAATAATAGTGTAGAGATTTTAAATGTGATTAAAGATGTAGAAATATCTAGTGTATATACATATGACTTCCAAGATTTATTTAATACTACAGAGATTGAAGATTTCATTAATACCTTAGTAAATATACATAAAGATTTTGATCTTAAGAAAGATATTAGCATTAATAATTTTAAAAATCTTATTAATCTTGTTCTAAAAGAAAATTATATCTTTTTTGATAATAGGATTTTCCATCAAATTAAAGGATTCCCTCAAGGAGGTCCAGCTAGTAATAGTTTAGCAAATATTTACCTACACTACTATGAGAAAGACTTTACTAATTATAATCACAGTATATTTGCCGTTATATAGATGATTTGATATTATTCAATAAAGAAATGGACCTTAAGCCACATATAAATTTCTATCCTGATTATTTAAATCTTATAAAAACTAATGGCAATGAATTAGCTGCAGAATTTCTAGATCTAGATATAAAAATTATAGATAATATAATAGTAACAGATATCTTTGATAAAAGAAATGCATTTAATTTTCAAATTAATAAATTTCCTTATTGGGATAGTAATCTTAGCATTTCTCTCTTCAAGAATTTAGTGAAAAATTATATAAATAGAAATAATAATTTAGTAGCAGACAATGATAATAGAATTAAGAACATAAAAATTTTTTATTGTTATGCAATGGTTTATGGAATACCAAATAGTTTTTTAAGAGTTTATATAGATAAGAAATATTTAGGTCATTTAGAATAATGCATTCTTATTGGTATTTCATGGAATATTTTAATTCTTTGCTGGTAGGTTTGTGCTTATTCATATTTTACATGTAATGTGTAATTTTTTTTATTTGGTTTTTGTTTTACTGGTGTCAAATTTATTACATAGATGGCGCCAGGATTTTAAATTGAAATATTCCTTATAATAGACAGTTTTTCCAATTTTCAAATATTTTCTAGATAACTAAGTATATTACATTATATATATATATATATATATATATATATATATATATATATATATATATATATATATATATATATATATATATACTTTTTATATATATATAAAGAACTGAAAATACTGTAGATACCATGAACAAAAATTAAATTTAAACATTTATGTCAACATGTAAAAAACTGTGTTGTTATTAAAAGTATTGAAAAAAGGCAATCCATATATATGGAGTTTTCAACAATTAATATAGCAGCTTGGCTGTGGACAAGCTTAAGCCAGGTTAAATTATCTATACATAAAATTATATATATATATATATATCGAAGAAATACTATTTCAAATGAAGTAAACGTTAGAAAACCGATACTTTATGGTTAACATAAATTCTGAAAATTGATTTAAATATGATAAAAAAAATTATTTTGTTAATATATATATACACTAATGGGAAAAAGTTGTGCAAGATTTGTAAAATGCAAACATTTGGAGTTAATTTGAATACAATGATTCACAATCAGTTGTAGAGAATAGTAGGGAGTCGTTATACGTTTATACTCGAAGATTCAAGTTTAAAAAATATTGATTTGTTGAAAAACCCCCATCATTTCTTTTCTCTTAGGGCACAACAAAAGTCTGCTGGTTGCAATACCTACAACTTTCTTCATCTTAACGATATTCAATTGGAGTTTTATATAAGCTGCCTTAAGTAACTGGCTTCGACATTATGAAAGAAAATGTACGCTATGTTTCGAGCATACGCAATTAAAAATTATTTAAAAACAAATAATCAAATTTCCTGAAATATTCGAGGCATTCACTTCAGATTTTAATACAAGGTTTTTCTATGATATTGTAGAATATTCTTTAATTTTTGCAAAATTTAGCGCAAAACTTTGCATGTTATACACAAAAAAACATATTAAAAAAATTTAGGATGCTTCAAAGAAGCCTTTATATCTTCTCGAATATTCACGGATTTTTACTACTTGGTTTGGCGTCCATTTCCTCGTGCTTTTCACAGATCTGTTTGCTTATTCCTGACGGTGGTAAGCCTTTTTCGCTTTTATTTTATGTTTTCTTGAATACTACTATTATAATTTATTGTATTCTAGATCTTTCGTATTCGGATTTTTTGCTTTCGATTTTTTTAAATGATCTTCAATGTATTTGTCTTTTATTCCAGAATTTTTCCATTTTTAATTGCCTTGTGCTTTTTTAAGGGATTGCGACATATTTTAACGGGTTTCGTATGTCATTAGCAGAAAAAAGCACATATTAATATCATAAGCGAGCTTCTCTTGCTGACGAGCGGCTCGCTATGATATATATATATATATATATATATAAGGTTTTGCGGATTTCTTAAGATGTCTTATAAAGATATATCGCTGTTCGGGTAAATTCCTTATGGTCTCATTCAGACATTTATTACACACCAAAAGTAGGCAGATTAAAGGGAATTTAATGAAACTTTGACTTTTATCATTTAAATTATAATGAGTGCCTGAATGTTTGATCAATTTCCTAAAGCTTTGTATTTGCTGTAGGTAAACTAATATACATCGAGATATTTTAAGCAAGACTCTAGTAGCATGGTATGCACAGATGTAGGCGTGTATAGTTGAACGCCTACATGTCTGCTTTGAAGAATTCTTTAAGGAAAATATGTCCATCTATGTTTAAATATTCAATATCCTGGATTTACCAAAATACGAGGCAAGTTTAAAAATGTAAGGAAAATCTTTTGAATTCTTATCATAAGCAACTGAATCCTATCATAATTGTTATCATAAACAAACTAAATTTTCTTAGAGATTAGTCTGCTGCATTAACGGATGATTAAGTGAGGTAAGGTATGAAATTGTAGCGTCTTTAAAGGGACGATGTATTTCATTACGCTTTTTCGCAAATTGTATTGATTTTCAATTATGACATTTTGAATACATCTATATTGGAATATAAACACTTTAAATGTCATTTAAATTTTTTAAAAAACTAAATGCATTATTAAAAAAATTTATATAAGTTTTATTGTTCCCAGTGCTTAAATTTTTTCACTTAATTTTTCCTTATCTCTACTAACAATGAAGGAGAATGTGTGTTTCTGTGTGTGTGTAGGTGCTGTAGAAGGACGACCTCTGGACCTATACCTACGAAATTTGGCATAAATATACTTTGGAGGGTAAGAATATGCACCTCGGATTTTTTTGAAATTTTAACTAGAATTTTAATGAATTAAAAGTTAAGCGAAATTTAGGTGAAATTTGGGTTTAGAAAGTTATTAATTCTCAATAACTTTCAAAAATATTACAATACAATTTTTTTTACACCTTCCTAAAGTTCAAAAATTGATCTTTTCAATTACATCAATTAAGTTTCTGTATTATTTTTTCTCTATATTTTATAAATTTTTAAAAATAATTTAGGCTTAATTTATAACATTACAGGGTGATCATAAATTATTGGACTCATATCAAAAATTAATAAAAACTAATCATTTTGCAGGAGGCGGCTTTTTTATGAAAGAGCTAATAAAAAAATTCAGATAGGTGATGTACCATTATGGCGTTGTAAATTTTTTACAGCGAGAGATTGCCATTCATAATGGCAACCCATCAGCAGGAACCTATGTGCGTTTTCTGGTTTCCTTTTTTAGTTTTTCTTGAATATCTCGAAAACTATTCAGTTTTCGAATTACAGTTGATTCAGAAAATTAAAGAACGTAAAATTCTTAACAGCTTTTATTTTTCTTCTAGCTTTAATATTTTAAAAACGATACAATACGATATAAGAAAGTACAATACTTTAGACGATATAAGAAAGTACAATATTTTAGACGATATAAGAAAGTACAATATTTTACACGATATAAGAAAGTACAATATTTTAGACGATAGAAGTACAATATTTTTGGCTATAGTCTAAAATATTGTCGAGTAAGATCAACCAGGCTATGCATGGGGGGAGCTATAGATGCCATGGAGCCACTCTTGATAAGCCCATATATATACATATACGGAAAGAGAAGGGATTTCATTTAAGAAAATCATGCATTATATGACTAATCTTATCTCGTATTGTGTTTCTGAACTCTTTATGTATCAGGCAAAGTCGAAATAGACTTCTAGTCTCTTAACTAGAAGATAAGGATTATGACACGCAGTTACGAAATTTTGAATCATCCATTAAATTTAATTCAATATTTGATCCCTCCACTTAAAATCCTTTCAGAATTCGATATCACAGTCTTAATAAGATATCATAATTTCAGTTAATGATTAGATCTAATTATGCATATAACGAGAAGCATATTTTTTAAATTTGAAATTTTAATTGATACAGAGATGAAATTAATGAATGCGATGAAACTTAAAAGCATTCAAATTTGAGAATGCTGTTTTGAATTCAGAATTGAAAATGTAATTCAGGAAAAGAGTTTTGATTTATAACAAAATTGCATTTTTTAAAATTTTATTTCTGAAGTTAATTCTCTTAATATAATTTTAGAAAGCTTGTCATATGTAAGAAGAAAGGATTTTAAGAAATCTCTTTATTATAATCCCTTTTTTATTTTTTATTTTATTGTATATATTCCATGTATGTGTTCAAGCTACCTAAGTTTGAATATAATGACTTCTGCCAAAACGAAATTTTGTAATAAGTGTTGCATTAGTTGTAGGAATTCCATTTTATAGAGTTTGGGAAATTCTATAAATTTAATAAAATTGATGCGTTTTTTTTTCTTTAGAGGGGAAACGAATTTATGCAGGGTTTTATTTATCAAGTTCCTTCAAAGCATTTTTCATTCTTCCATATTATTATAATTAAAAAATTATAATTGTTCGAAACACAACTCTAGGCTTTACTTAACCAGCAATACAGAAACCGTCTTAAAAACATACATTTGAAACTGAGATTGTAAGTTTGAAATATAAATATTTTAAATCTTGTGAGTGAAAAGCAATTTTGCCTTTATCAATAAAAATTCAAGTTGAACGTTTGAAGTATCTAGCTATTCAAAATAAATATTTTGTGTTATTTTCGTGTTGATGTTTAATTAATTTTTAGCCTTCTAATTACAAGGTTTATAATTTTTGAGCAGTTAGAATGCTTTTCTGAGATTTTTGTCTGGTTCAAACGACATACTTACAAACAATTAAAATTTCTTGTCTCACTCATAACACATCAGTCTATCTTCTAATAAGGCTGCAGATATTTTCACTCCTAATCCTAATGTATCATTTCCTATTTATGATGATAATAATTAAAATCTTTTAGGTATGTAGTTTATAAAATTAGAAAAAAGCTTAGTCCATTGATATGCATGTTGAATTGTTAATTTCTAGAATTTTCTTGTGTAGCAAAATCCTTTAAAGATCATATTACCATGTCTATTAATTTTTACTGATGATCACCTCTCTAATATTGTGGCAGCAGACTGCAATGCTATGATGATAAAATGAGGAATCAATACATTTAAAAAAGTAATTAATAAATTGTTTAAAAGTTAAACATTTAAATATAAAAAAAAACTCAACTTGAGTTACCTAAAAATATATTAAAGTAAACGCACTTTGCATGTGTTATGTACATATCTACAACTCCAACAGGAAAGTTTGATATCTGCACTTCTTATATAAATGGGTGAATATGAAGTGTTTCAACACCTGACTATAACCTGCGAAAAACATAGACAAAAAACCAATAAAAATTTAGCAGCAAATCACAGCAATTATCTAAATACAACCCAACTCAACAGACAAGTAGATAAGCTTTTGGTTTGCATTTTGGAATTTGGAAGTTTAGTACTGGAACATTTCTTCTGCAATTCTTTAGGAATTTATTTATGCAATTTAATAATGAAAGGTAATTTCAAATGTGAAGATACATACAAACAAAAATAAAGTTTCATTTAACATTTACATCTCGAAGGAAATGTATTAGTCCTTCAGATTGGAGACTTGTTTGAACTTTAGTTTCACGAAAACAAACCGGCGAAGAGTTGAAAAAAGTGCAACAAAATTGCCCGAGTTGTTGTTGTTTCTTTCTCAAAGGACAGACGGTTGTGCCCTATGTACAGCAAGTCTTTTTAAGGGTATACTGAACCTTTTCAAGGATACTTTTTCTAAGGTACCTCCGTTTTGGTAGTGTTTCCGCTGTGGTATCGGGAGATTCCTAGTTTGAAACCCAATTCTTTAGAATGTCCGATATGACACTTGTGCACAATAAAAATACTGCAGTCTGCCATACACTCGAAATGTCCCAGATAGCAATTTTAGTTTGCAGCAAATTTGCAAAGTCTGCAAGTTTTCTGCAAATTTGTCACGACAAGTGTGCAAGTGTGAAACAAGCTTGCAGCAAGTTAACGCAAGCCTCGAAGTTACCATAGGACGAACTTGCAGCAAAATTGCATTGCAAATTATAGCAAAAACCGAGTACGAATACAACCCATGATAGAACTCGCGACTTACCGGTTCGGAAGCTGACGCGGTAACCACTCAGCCAATTAAACTCTGAGAGGAGAAGATATATTTCGCTAATGCATCGTTCCATTCGATTCGTATACGATTTATTTTAAACTTTTTTCTTGATTTCATTAATTTTTTGAGTTGAGAATATGATTTGAAGACAAAGAGAGAGCAATTTTCGCTAATAACTACGTTTTGCTAGTAGAATAAACTATGAAATTAGAGTTCAAAAGTAATTACTTTAAAATGGGACAAATGTCTAGTTATTATTTTTCAACAAACACTGACTGCTTTTTAGATTTAATTTTGTTTATAAACGTTAAAATTTCAACATTAAGAAAAAGGCGATATAGTTTTCTTTAAAGTGCGAGTTCTATATTTAGTAAAAAAATGGAAAATGTTTCAAAATTTTTTGTGTAAAAATGTTATTTTTTTCACAAATTATCATTGATTTATTGAATTAATAAAAGGAAGGGCGGTCTAGGAGATGCTATTAAAAATCGGATGTTTTTTAAACAGAGGCAAAGATAATTATCTCTTTGTGCTGTCTTTGTATGAAGCTTGTTTTGCAAACTTGCAGCAAGTTTGATTTGCAAGGGAGGTGGCGCTATTTGTCACATCGAACTTGTAGGAAATGCGTTGCAAGCTAGGGTGGCGCTAGTTGTCACAGCGAACTTGCTACAAGTTCGTTTCAAGTTTGACGCGTCAAATTTTGCCATGACAAGGGAATATCAAGTCAAACTCAAACTTGCTGCAAACTTACGTGCTATCTGGGGTGTTGTAGAATTAAAAGAATACTATATGGCAACATATATCGCTAAAATTGTCCCAGTTAACAGTGCAACAGTTACATGATAATGGCTAAAAAGTCCGCCAATCTGCCATCAAAAGTCCTCTAGTGACTTCAGGAAATGATTAAATATTTATTTGTTTTGTTAATTTTATAACTTTTACATCGCGTTTTAACTATCGTAGCAATATAGACTGCATCATCAGCAAGAATCTGCATATAATTCCCATCTGCAAAAATTAAAGAGAGGCAATCAAGAAAAGCTATTAATAACTATTATGCACTTCAAGAACTCACAACAATAATATCAACTCGAAATCACTAATTTTAAATTCCAAATACAGATCCGTAAAAGTTTTAACTACGCAGAAGCTATAATGAATTGTAATGTGTACAAATATCACTCACTAAAGAATCTCTCATAAATGACAGTGAACTTTTAGGACATAATGTTAATGTATAAAAGGCATTTTGTCATATATACATTGAAGAAGCAGAATTAGTGTAAAACGATATTCATTAGTTTATCCATATTCTCAGTATAAGCATATATGACATTCATTTCCAATTGCATTTGTTTACCAAAGTTTTGTCAAGATTTTGAGGTTGTAAAGATAATTTCCATTATGAAACAAACAAAAGAAGTGATCTTGTTTGAAAGTTTAGTTCCTGTAATGTGTGTACTGTGGTGATCTGAGACCACCAGTTGTCCCAAGTAATCTGTATGGTTTTGCATAATGGCTCCCTTAAGTCTTGGTGTTAAGAGAAATATTAAAGATGTGGTGCCGAGGAAAGAGATTGCTATTTTATTTTCCAAAAATAATCAAATGAGCTCTGTTTTAACGTTAACTAATTTTTAATTTTTTCGACTAATTTTTATTCGCTTTCCACTAACAGATAGAAATCTAATTACTTCCGAGAGCCTTGAAACTTTATTCAACAGAACTAAACATAACAAGAAATTGCTAAACTTATGGTTTTAAATTAATTAAGAGAATATTAACCCTCATCTACTATTGAAAGAAATGGAAATAGTCTGGCTGGTCTTTCGTCACAGAGTTATTTCACTACTCTTTCCTGTATTCACTAAATTTGATCTTCTGAACACTGTTGGACGCTCATATCGACCCTTAGGTTACGTCCCAATAAGCCTACCAAATCCCTATCACATTTTTCCATTTATTTCCTCTTTCCTTTGCTGCTTAATTTTATAACCTATCACTAATTACTTCAACCTTTGATGATGGCTCTCACTTCCCAACAAAGTAGACTCAGTTGATCTGCACTTTATGCAAACGACAATGTATATATTTTATAGGTCGGAATGACTGCAGCTTCAACACAATTAGAGGATGAGTCCAGAAATCTATTCAAGATTCTGATTCACAAACTTTCAAAGCTTTACACCCTTTGAGTAAGCTGGGCCGGTGTGGGAAATAAAAAAAGACTGTATTCAAAAGGGCCTGGTACTGAATGGAACAGGGAATAGAACTGTTAACTCATAGATCACGAAACTAAAATGTATTCTCTAATTGTTACACGCTAATTAATCTGAGAAAATAGTTTGCTTCTAGAAAAATAATAAATGTCCTATTGATTCTTTCGTTATCGAAGTCTGCTATTCACATAAAAATATTTTAAAGAATGAATGCATTAAAGTTTTTGATTCCGTATTCTGTCACAATAAGCAAATGTTCAAATAAACTGATTAATTGCATTTCTGTCTAATATAATAGCATTTCAAACGAGAGTAAAATACATAAACAGTTATTTCACTATTCATGATATTTCGAATTCATGATATTACCGATAACGCAGAGGAAGACAATCTAAATTCTGCATATAGTTCTGGATTATATTTGTTTATATTTATGTTATATTTAGTGGCATCGTTTCTAGTGGTGTAAGATCGCTCAAGTTCCAACAGGGAAACTTACTTCTTTAAGGGAATGGAATAATTTTATTAAGATAATCAATGCCTGAATCTCTAAATTTCAAAAAATCTTCAATTCTAAAAATAATATTATTGTCAAAAATTAAATTCTTAAACTGCTTTCTTATAAAATAACCAGTATGTTTATTTAGATGCTAATTTTACGTGTGGACGCAGCCAAAACCTGACTTCTGTCGCCCTATGTTTTGATACTGGCAAATATCCGTCGCAGGAAATTCTTTAATGTATTATTGTAAATATTGAACTAATAAAAGAATTGTTCTTTTTAAATTACAAACATCCATCAGATCTAAAAAAAATATTTTTTTCACTTGCGAATATTTATCGTCAGCTCTATATTCATTTTATAAAGTCCAATTCATAATGCTTTTGTTCACCACACTAATGTCAAGCTTTTTTAATTTCAAAATCTTTCTCCATTATACTATGCATTAAATGACTAGTTAGAAAATTTAATTCCTGGAATGAGTGCATTGTGGTGGTTTGAGATAATCACTTGTGCCAAATAATCTATATCGTATTGCATAATGGCACACTAAGGGTTTAGACACCAAAAGAATATGAAGGATCTTACAGTGCAGTGAAGTAAATTTTAATGTAAGGAAGGATTTTATTTGCTTTCTCTGAACAGTTTATTTTAGTTACATTAAAATCCCGTTTCGAAGGATCGCGGCGGATGTTTTGGGACGTATCTCGCTATTTCGAGGCTTTCCCAAATAACGAGAACGACACCCGAGTCCAGAATCCGTCTTCAAAACCCCACACAACATTGGCGGATGGACGTTCTACCTCAGATGGATTACAGGTGCATTAGGTCAGTATAAACGGCGGGTTTTTCGGGGAATCAGGTGTTGAACCTGGGATTTCCTTTTTGTGTAATATATTTTTAATATTTTCAGTATTGTAAAAGAATTCATAATGTGCTTAGCAGTGCTAATAGGTCAGAAAATATGGATAAGAATGTATAAAAAAATTTGTTTGTTTTGTTATAAGTGAGGCAGGAAGTCAGATAAGAGGTTACCTAGGCCTACTTTTCACGAATAAATAAATATATAATATTTTTGTGAGCCCCTTGGATCCCAATAGACGCCCCTAGTGTCCTATACGAAAGAACTCATTATGCTGTTTTTTGAAAGCTTTAGCATTACTACTATGTACAAAAAGTTCCGAAACTTTTGAAATAATTTCTAAATGTAAATGAATCATGCCATTTCTGTCTGAATAAGCGAAAGGTGTTATGTGACCGAAGAGTTTGAAAAGGTTCTATAGTTTTATTCTGTACAACGTTTGCGTATAGCTCGTGATTGCATGTATTCAAAATTTCCTTCCACGGGGAAGGGCAAAACATTTGTCCTCCATCCCGATAAGCTACACGTTCAGAGGTGCTTTCTTATCTCAAATTATCTTCCAGACATCACATTTCTGTACTTCTGCCACCAGCTTATTCCGCCGATGTCGTCCTATGAGACTTTTTCTTCGAATGAAGAATTTCCTTATGGGGCAACGATTCTCAAGTTCTGAAGAAGTGCAGCGACATAGGCGCTGGAGGTTGTGGCAAAAGCTGGTTTGTAATTCACATTTACATCTTTGCATGAACGACGGCAAAATGCATAGTTGCACAGGGTAGTTACTTCGAAGGAAATATAAAAAAAATGCCCAAAAATTCGAAATTATGCTGGAAAAAACGTTACTAGAAATCTAATGTAAAAATAAGAGAGTCAAATTTCGAAGATTGTGGCAAGAAAATAAAATCATTTTTATATACCTTTATAATAATTTCTAGAAATTTCTAGTGATATTCTAAATTATGAAAAGTTTGACAAACGTGTAAAGACATATTGTGTCGGAAGAATTTAATATATGATATTAATAATATATTATTTGCAACGGACTTCCACTTGTGATCTTACTAATCACTGTTGCTTAGAATTGAAATGCTTGTTATCCTGCAAAAAATGTAGGCTAAAAAGAAAAAACATTAGGGAAAGATCATACGATATTTCGCAATTGTGATCTCCATTCTTTCAAAAACAAAAATAACATACTTAAAGCAAAAATTGAGCAAAAAATATCGGGCATTAGGTTGTGTTCTAATTACGGTTTTCAGACTGCCCTGTTTTTAACTTTAAGGAGACCTCTTTAAAATGTTTCTTCCAAAAAAATTACCCCACAAAGTATCAAATTGTAAAGCATCCGGGAATTGTTTACTAAAAACTTATAACTAGTTAAACCAACACTTAGAAAGTAAAAACCAAACATATTTTTTTCACATTGTGTCCTTTACAGGATACAAAAATCTTTTAATTCTATTTTCAAAGTCTATAAAAACTGAGAATTGCATTAAACTTAATTAAATGCGAAAATCCTTGTCTTATTATATGTACAAAAACTTAAATAATATTTTTCTTAATCGGACTAGGGAGATTATAGATAAAATACCATTGATTAGAAGCAAATGGGAGGAGAAAGGGAAAAAAATTAAACCACAAATATTTTTCTTCTATCAAGAAATTACTTATTACATGTCATTAATTTTTAAGAGACTTTGACGAATTAAAAATATATCTTTCTAATTAATACCTTATATAAAGTGAAATATATTTTTTAGAAAGAACTTTCAATGTTTTTTTTATTTTTTATAATCGAGTAAGTATATTTCCTATCACTATCTCAATTTATAATCTGGAATATGAAACTCTATTTCTTTTTACAGAAATTAAAGATTCAATCCCTTTTGTAGAAAAATATTATCCCTTATGCAAAAGAAGGATTTAATCCCTTATGTAAACTCTGATGTCTCTTCTTAAGTGAAACACAGAATTTGTAGCAAATGTTAATTGATGAATCAAGCATTTTATCAAATTTAATGAATTACTGGATGCTCAAAACGGTGCAGTCGAATTAAAACATAAATCCCAGATTTTAATGATTTGACGTGCATAATGAATTAAGTCACATATTTTAAACAATTTTTTCAATTTGAACTACTGTTTGAAGAAAAGCCTTTTTTTTTGTAGAAGACAGTACAAGGCAATCTCTAATTAAAAATAAAACAGCCTGCTCGTAATAAACCAAGTTTTGATAATTGTCTGTCAAAGATTGTTCAAATTACACAAACAGCGAATGACTATGAAGAAAAAAAGCACTATTTGAAATTATTAACACTTTTTATACATATGTGACTTGTAAACTATGCATTAAATTTTTCATTAAAATGTTTCCGATTTTACGTAAGTATGGTAGGTTATTAATACGACTTCATTCCCTTCGATTAGGGTCAGCATTGACAATATTGGGATTCTCCTAATGCCTCGCGTTCAAAGTAAAAATTATTTCCAGTATTCTGAAACAAGAATCAAGTCTTCTCTTTGCAGGTGGTACAGATGTTATAGAACAAGACTTTATCCTCCATGTGCGGGGAGATCTAACTGCAGCACTTTTAACAATTGAGGGTTTCATTCTTCTGACGTAATTAATATACAGGGTGCCTCTAAAATTACATACATTCTCCCTTAATGTCAGAACGACCGCAACTATAATCATAAAAGTGGTATCTAGGTATAGTAAAGTGGCAATGCGCCACCTGGTGCCAAACTGCGGAATGAGTTCTTATCTAGAAAGCGGAAAGATACATGGAGAAGAAGTCAAATACTAAGTTATAGAACATCATAGATTTAGTACAAGAACACAACTTGTGAAAATTAATGGTAAGAAGTTTAAAATTTCATGTATTTCTTTACAATTCGCAACACTGCTATAGGACGAAGCGTGTTAGAAAGAGAAAAAAATCTACTAATTATCATACGATACCTGTATTTTCGGTGTTAAATTTAAGGGAAAGTGGGTAAAAACCAGGTAGCTACGGTTCGAAGGCCTGATAGATATAAAACTCCGACATAAAGCTTGTCAAATTTTATTAAAATATTCATTGTTTTTCGGAGTACGAAATATCTTTCCAGAAAAGTCACAGTTTCGTTACTTTTTTTTATCAATGTTTTTTTTTATGAAAGAAAGTCAAACTATCAGGTTTTACCCCACTAGTGGACTAAAACCGGGTACACACGTGAACGTTATGGGAAATTAAGAAAATTCGCTTTACAGTGGAAAAGTTGCAATCATTTTTATTTTAAAAGACAAATTAAGAATATTATTTACAAAATTCACATGCAAAGCAGTTGTCTTCTTCCTTCGTGCCACTGGAGCTCTAGTGAGCACAGATGAGACATTTTTACAATGGATTAAACCGTCTTCATTATTTAAATTAGATTTAATTTCGTTCTCGTCATCTGACCGCTGTTCAAAATTACGAACGTTAAAACATGACGAAACGGTAAGTTAATGAAACTAAATTAAATAATGTCAAAATTATTCAAATAGTTTAAATCTTTCATTCATGGTTGGTTATTTCCGGAACCATTCGGAATGATGCATCTTTTACGTATTCCTTCTGAATAACGCTTAATATAAAAACCATATATTAATTTTTAACAATTTTTAACAACATTAATTAAAACAAAGATTAATTTTTAGGAATGAAATCAAATTAATAACAATATTTTTCAGCTTCCTAAAATCGCTGAATAAATCCTAACACTCACACGTGTATAGTTATTCATCTTATTATCGTTCGAGCCGCAAAGAGTTAATGGTGCGAAACTCACCGTTGATTCACAAAAACATTGACATCACTAAAACGGCCACCATCTTGAAAAGGTATGAAAAACATATTCTGACATAAATGTCGTTTTTTATTCTCTCAAAAGACCTCAATCAAAGAAAATCGAACAAATCGTTTGGTGGTGACTGCTTAACGATCAAATTTACAGACTTACGAAATGCTGAATAGAGTTGAAACAGTGATAATCTCCATCGTTAAACAATTATAACTTTAACAGTAGCAACAGCATCTGAAAATGGAAGAAGTATCTTGATGAAATAATGAGACTATTATTTATAAAACAATATAAAATTTGTGATTAATCACAAATACGTATTAACACGCAAAGAAACGTTACACAAATAATAGATAATCTTCTTCAAATTTTAATAACATGAACAGTTTTGTAGAATCAGTGAAAATACTTTCACGGAAGGAGAGAAAAAAACCCGTTTAGATGGAACGAAACAGGAATAAACAAATGTAAGCCTGAAATACTACGATTTTTTCTCGTTATCTCTCTCTTTTTGAATGCGAATATTAACACAAATCTTTTCGCACCATTATCATGAGATTGACTATCCGTATTTAGGAAATTAATGTCTGTTTTTATGGTATTATGCATATTAAAATTAAATGTTTGCTTTTAATGTATTTACAAAGACCGTTATCAAAATGATTCAAATATTTTTATGGTACCAAAATCGCCATTGACTCGCGAAATCGTTGAAATAAGTTAATCTGCCACCCTCTTAAAACAAATTCAAAAAATAAAAACCCTTCCATATACATCATTTTTTTGTTCCATCAAGGAACATTTCTGCAAAATTTGAAGGAAATCGCACAGCGCGTTTGGCCGCGATTGCATCACAGACAAATTTACATACAGACAAAATGCTGAATGGCTGAGTAAAAACGTAGACCTAGCTTCGCTCAGTTAAAAAAAGCAAAAAAAATCACACCGAAGATTTTAAATAATAGAAGAGAGGGGAGAAAATTCTCCTCGAGACTTATTGGCGGTCCCAGAAAATGAAATGAAAAATACGTTGGAAGCGAAATTAGGAGGGAGGAAGGAATTATGAAGGAGAAAAGTCTCATGAAAAGCTTGTCTCAGGAATTATTTATGTATTTGAAAATTTCTGTTTCTTTTGGACAGACTGTAGATACAATCTATTCTACAAGATGCATTTCAATCTATTACAATACGCATTTATAGTCAGTCTTGTAAAGCTCTTATGAAAGCATTTAAAGATACATTACACTTGCTAAAAAGTCTGCAAAAATTATTGAGTAGAGGTCTAATATCATTGAATTGAAAAAATTCTCTGAGCATATGCTTTGTTCTCTGAAGCTAAGTGATTGCTCTGATGTAGGCGATAAACAACTTCCGAGATAGATGAAATGTGAGTCCTGTTAAATGAAACGCATATAAGTAGGCGTTTGTAGTTAAACGCCTACCTGTCTGGTTTTCAGAAGTTAGAGGAAAAATATAAGCTGTTTGTTTTTATTCTTAAAATTGTATAGGTTAAAAATCTTTACATTGAAATTTCGATTTAACAAAGAAATTCCAAACTTACCTTAAAAATTCAATACCAGTCAATTATAATATGAACAATTAAAAGTTATTTAATCAGCAGTGAAATACCTATAAGTCACACAGTCATCATTTAACAATATCATATTCAAATGGATTCAGAATAAATTAGGCGAGAGGTATCTGAATAATTATTTGGATGCATTTAAATATAATTTGAAAAAATTGAATTTAAATTGAAACATTTCTCACAAATCACTTGTCTTCTTACTTAGATTTGAGACTTAAATTTACCAATATTATATTAGAAAGTAGATTAAACTGTGAACATCGGGTTCTTTTCTACGCAATGCTTGTGAACAGATCTATGAACTCCTATTAGCACATAGAAAATGGACAATATTACAGGAGAATATTTTGGAATGTGGCACGTTCTCATGCACGCAACATTCGGTTCGAATTGCTGGGGGAAGAACATTTGTGAATGGATTGTTCAGAAAAACAATTGTTTTAATTTTTAGGAATCTTTGTGAACTTTGTGACTTCTGAAAAAATAATGATGTCAAGTATAAATTTTTCATTTTTTATAAAAATACCAAATTTTGCAAGACAAAATGAAGCAACAAATATTCTTCCGAAGTACATTTTAAATTATTTAAATCAATAAAATTGCAATTCTTACTTGCTTTTAAACACAATCGCGTTATCTGATAAATGAATACCGTGGGTGTCCAATCTGCAGCGTTCAAATATTCCTGGGTTTACCACGAAGGTTTGACGATATTTCCATGCTAATAAAGAAAAAAATGTTGTTAGAGCACAATTTAAATCAAAGTTGTTTCAGTATTATGGAATTCATGTGATGAAGCTATAATAAAGGGACCGCGAAAGTGTACAGAATTAATGAGATGCGAATTCGAAGTTGAAGCAAGGAAAGAAGGATGAAGCAATGAATTTTAGTTGGAACTCATTAAAGAGAATTAGGAATTTGTTCTTTGGCATGCAAAAAACAAATTTGCAACTAGTTTTTAAGGACAATTTATCCCAGAACACAGGGCTACGATGGATTTCGGTAAGGTCTCGGCTGTGGGATCAAAGACTTCCAGGTTCGAAGCCCGATTTCAATAAACGTTTGCAGAATATGTGGCCAGTACCACGTTAAATCTGGCTCTCTCTGGCGTGTCGAAGAATTTTCAAGAGGGATATGTACTGTCAGGTGTTTTCCTAGCTATCTAACAACGGATCTAAATTCCGAGATTCATCCCCATTATAGCCCCTGTATTAGGCGGGTCTTCAAGGCGGGCCTTTTATAACTAAACTAAACTTTGCTGAGCATGCAGCACAATAAAATTTCACAATGACAAATAATTGTTTAATAAGTGGAAAAAACATAATAATGTCTAAATGTTTCTATCTAATTATTATTTAATTCAGAACACAAATTTGAGAAATAATTTCCAGAATGAAACACGGGGAAATTACAAATTCACCTTGCCATTTTCTCATATGAATATAAAGTTAGAATAAATTTGAGAATTTGATATAAAATAATACTTTTAATTTTATTATTTTTATGTTTTCACGAAGTATAAATTGCAATAATATTACCGCAAGTAGCAGCAAAATATATATTTCGTTGTTTTACGATACCGTGTAACACTTTGTAATACTTAGGAACAAGACATTTGTCCTCTTATTTCCATTCTAGTCGTAATTCTCGTAACCTTAGACCTCTACAAAGGATTAAAACGGTTCTGCAGAAACTATGTGTCATGTTGATATAATAGCGACCTTCAGCGTATATAAATTAGAGACTGTGTAGGTAACTGGATCATATTATCTCATTCCACCAATGTTCTTGGAGGGAGTGATCATACAATTCATCCCGCTACCGAAATAAACAGAATTCAGAAACATACTCATTGGAGTATTAGAGGAGGGAGTCGAAGGAAGGTGATGGAATAGAGGAGACTCCCCGAATTTCGACCGGTATTTTAATTTCAATTCTATTAAATTTTTGGAATGTGAAACACTCAAATTATGTTACAATGACGTAAGTGTGGTTTATCAAATGATTTTTTAGAGAAAACACTACGTGGTTGCAGTTAGAGAACAAGAGCTTAGATTTATTTATCATCAAATAATTATTTTAAGAAAATACAAAAATTCTTTATGATGTTTTGAAGTAGGAAAATATGATATTATATCATCAGACAGGAAACTCGTTTGGCTACAGTTCATTACAATAATTTTTGTAAAATAGTTTAAAGTAAAGTTTGAGAGAATATTTTTGCTTTTTGTCAAAACACTGACTAAATTTAACTGTTTAAATCAATAGAACGGTTATCTTGAACTACATAACACCACAGCATACCCCCGAACTCGGCACCTAAACGGCATCCTGTTGGTTGGATGAGTATGTGTGAAACTTTATTGAAAAGCAAAAGCAAAAAAAAAATTACAACATTAGGATATAAATACACTTGAAAGGGAACATAATTATACATGAACAAAGAAGAATAAAATAAAAACACATTGAGGATTACAATCCGAGTATAATATAAAAATTTACAAGGGGAGTTATCAAATTTGAGCGCAGTGTTAGGGTTGAATGTTTCATTTAGTTACATTTTTTTCATGCAGTTGCAGCTCCATGATTCGGGGTTGACAGTGGTGTTCGATGCGACGAAAAAGAAGAATTGAGAAACGTATTACACCGGATACATTAATGAAAACTGTCGCAACCATCCTAAAAATCTTGGGACTGTTTTTTTTTGTTCTGTCTTGTTATTTATACTGAGGGATCGCTGGAATTGTTACTCAAGGGTTGGCAGTGAAGTGAAGGGTGAATTTTTCGAATGAATTACGGAAGAATTGGTGGTATCAGAAAGCAATTATTACCGCTAATAATCATCATAAATTTGGAAATATAAACTACAAAAAACAAATAAGGCCATCAAATGTTGGACCAAAAAAAACAAACACATAGGATACGTATTATTTTTCAGGAAACAAAGGAAGAAGATGGACTGATACAGTGCATAAACTGCCATGCTTGTGTGCATTCATTGTGTGAATTCGAGAATCAAAATATATTTGTAATTAATTGTGCTTGAAGTAACTGGTGGTCCAGTTTGCGAAATCAGTGATCCAAGCTAGGAAACAAAACCGATAAAACAATTTTTTATGATATTTTTTTTACTTTTAAGTGTACCTCACGAACAGTTAATTAAATTGTTCTGAAGATAAATAAGCTGCAAAAAATATACTACTTTCTTTTTATGAAAATCTTTTTACTATCAGTGTTCAGTAGAAAAAGTTCAGATGAGCCAAATTTGGCAACCGCTATGTAAAATAAAGCTGAATTATGTGGTAGTAATTTATTAAAATGTTGTGGCACTAAAATATAAAATTATATTTAATTAGTTTATCAAATATGACTTTAAATGCTGAAAGTCCATCTTAAGAACTTCATATGATGTTTCGGGCAAAGGGAAGTCATGGGCAATACTAAGAAATCGCATTTCGAGAAGTTGCGCGTCCAACGGTGCCCGTGAAATCGTAAAAAAAAGATAAAGTTTAAAAGTCAAAACTAGCTGTTATAGTTTCTGAAAGGAAAATTCCCTTATTTTTAAAGTGGAACTAAAGAAATTGCTAGTTCAGAAGCTTTATTGAAGCTTGGAGAAAGTAAAAATTCACCTTCTCCAAATGACCACTCACTTAAAGAAGAAAACCTTTTTAGTACATAGTTCAAGTGAATTTATTTTTATTTTTTAATTAAGCGACATAAAAAATAATTATGACATACATCATAAACTAAAGAAAAAAATTATACCAATTCAATATTAAAGAAGTATGAGGTAATATATATATACACATACAGAGTGTCCCGTAATTACCATATAAATTCAGCATAGCGAGATTCCTCATTCCCAGGGGTTGAAAGGTTTCCATAGGACAATACCTCTACGACTAATAATTTTCGAAAAAATCGCACTCAGAAGACGGTGACATTACATCCATTTCACTCGAAAGTAACTTTAATTAAAACAAGAGAATTATCTTCATAACTCATACCCTCATAAAACACGAGAATTATTTTTTGAAGTCATTAAAAATTTTTTGGAATCAGATGCATCGAGCCCTAATTACAACAGAAATAGAATTTGTTGCTCGTCTTCATGCTGCTTGCGCGTTTGTTAAAACCGCGCTCAGACCACCATTCCACGATGCCTAACAATCATGCCTTGGAATGCAATGCGGTCGTTTTGAACTGTACCCTATGTAAACATTATACCACGTGCGTATATTGCTGATTTTCATGTTTTAAATAAAGTTTCTTTGTGATCGGATGTGACATCATCGTGTTTTTGAATGCGATTTTTTCGAAAACTAGGGGGTAGTAGAAGTATGGTTCTTTAGACACTTTTCATTCTCTAAAAGTGAGGAATCGAACTATGCTGACTTTATGCATTAATTACTAGACACCTTGTATATACAAATAAGTATCTCTGTCTATTATATAATAAAATGTATTTTAATATATAATATATTGTATAACAGTATCGTTATATTTTGAGTTTGTAATAGTAATGTTGTCTGATTCGTTTGAAATAAAATTGAGTGTTTAATAGTCGACTCTCATTCATTTTGAGAATATTACAGTATATTGTGAGATATTTTGATGAGCCTTAATATTAAAATTCCTTTATATTGAGATCTATATAAAACTAAGACAATGAGTTATGACCTTGTTAAAACTGTGGTTTGACTTGCGTGATATATAAAGCAAGCGATTTACGGTTGACATTCATTGCAATTTGAAATATTTAACCAATTTAGCGATGGCATATGCAGCCTACATTAGACAAAATAGTATGAAATGTTTATATCCTTGTTAACCAATACTTAAAAAAATATTACTAGCCTTTAACTTGATAAAACATAGTTATTACTAATAAAACTAACAATTTATATATATATATATATACATATAATATATATATATATATACTCATATATACTCTCTCTCAAGAAGGTAGTTTTTTTGTCTTCTGGGAGTCATGATCAGTGAAGATCTGCAGAAATTTCCACTTAATAAAACTACAAGTTGCTGTTTGGCTGGTTATATGGAAGACCCTTCTGCTTAATTAAATTTGTTTTATTTCTCCAAATAACTTGCTTTTGTTTTAAGGAAAGGGATTAACATTTCGAACGATTTATGTGTAAATGGGGTACAGTTTAATAGAAGCAATTATTTATTTTTTAAATTTATATTTTTAATTATTAATTGGCTTGCTGAAGGAGTAACCTGTTGCTTGGAATGTAATTGTGTTATATAAGAAGTCTTAGAGACACAATGGATTTATTAGATAGGTGTAATTTTAATAAAGGAAATTTATTAAATTGTTGTTAACTCGAAATTTTTAGAGAACAAACTTGGTCAATACTAATTTATGAACTATTGCTCTTACTTTAACTCAGTTTTTGGACGAGTCGAAAGTTTGCGATTCGATGCTAACAAACATGTACCATGTGTGTTGACTTTTTGCACATTAAATCAGTCCTCCATCAAACGTGCATACATCAAATGGATTATACAACATGTATTTAGTGTACTCCATTTGAATAAGTAAATAAATTTATTCTCCTTCATTTATATCAATGTTGAGATATCAGGGAATAATTCAGTTAGAAGTATTTATTTATTTTCATATTATGCTAAAACAACTATATTTAAGAAAATAAATTATCAAGTTAAATAATCATTGATATAACTAGCTTAAATCCAAGTGGGCCAAAACTTTCTGAATCTTAATTTTAATAGTTTTTTATGTTAGTGTAAGTAATATTCAAAAATGTACATCGCTTTATTAGTAACTCTGCACAAAAACAATTCTTTCAGAAATTTCCAAAAATATCTGTGATACAAATTCACAAAGCGGAGGTAAAACGATTGTTTTAATGGAAGCAAAGGAGTCGGAAAATTTTTAAGAACTTGCCGGTGAAATCTATTATTTCTTTTCTTTATCTCTTTACATAAAAGAAACATTTCTTTTCGAATGAATGCTTGTAACTAAATATATTGTCATTTGAATTTTCGTTAATTTTATGAATTTTTTGAAGGTATATCAACAAATGCTTCTAATTTCAAATCTATCTAATGGTCAGAACGGAACAGAAAATTCAACTTTTATCGAATTTTCACAAAATGTAGCTGCCTCAAAAAATTTTAGAAGTATAATTTTTGTTAATACCTAAAGAGGTACTGATGGCCAAATTTACAAAATTAATTCCAAAAAGCGATGAAAAGGGAAAAAAAATTGTCAGTCATAAAAATTTTATTAATAACAAAACAAATCAATATTTAATCGCTTCAATATTATTTTCCTATATGAACACCATTATATATAAAATTTTATGGAGAATAATTATTATTTTTCATAAGTTCAAAATTCAGCTACCGCCAAAACAAAGTTTTAGTTACAAAAATGTATAAATGAATTCTTTTCAAACATAATGATAACATTTCTGAATTTTGAAATGAAAAACGTAAATATTTATAATTTTCTTTCTTACAACTATTGTATTGGTATATTTCAAAAAATACTGTAATATTCCGGTTAATAGTTACAATCAATAAAATTTAGCAAAATTAATTAATTGAAATTAAAATAAAATAAAATAAAATAAAAATAAAAACTATAATAGTAACTATAGTAGTAATATTCCGAAGCTTCTTGAATTAATTCGCAAAATTAAATAAATATATTATTGCAGAAAATAATATTCTCTTACCATCTCCTTAACTGTACAGTAAATTTTAAAAGTTCGGTTATCACATTTTTATTTTTTTCAAGCTTCTTACCCAAAATCAAGATGAAAATCTTAAAAGAATGATACATTTCAAAATTTAACTGGTTGTAAAATTTTTCATTTACCTTAGATATTTTCTCTTTCTCTAACAGATTGTTTTAAAATTTTGTCCCGTGAACGATATTTTCATTCATGAAGTAACAGAAGTTATAAAATTAATGTACATTCCCAACCAGAATGAAAATGTTTCCAATATAATAAAACGTAATTCTCAGAAAATGAAAAAATATTTGTGATATTTTTATACGTTCTTACCTGACAATGAAATAGAGGATAATATTTACTGTATTAAATAACTGTCCAATATACATTTCCGATGATAAATTTGGAAAAGGTATTTCCCTCTGCAATTTGGGGAATTTCTATTAAGTGCATCTCATTACAGCAAATATGTGAAATTTAATGTAACGGAAAACTATGCATTGCCACATAAAATAATCTCTTTCTCCCATTTCTAGTAAACATTTATCGGGGTTGCTATTCAAAAAAAATGTTGAGAAAGAATGCAAAAATTATATTAAAATCAAAATTATATGTGAATTATAAGAAGATAACTTCATATTACGAAAAAAAAATTCGGGTAAAAAAAATGTTATTTATCTGTATATGGACAAGTACAGAATTTTATTTTTGCATTGTAAATTCAAAGTTAATTTGTTCATCTTTTGGAAATCAGTATATTTAGAGTGATGGAATTTGATATTTTGGCATAAATTTTTATTCACTTTTCGCATTTTACTTTAACTTAAAAACGTTCCTCGCGTAGTACCTAAGAATTGGTTCCTCGGATCGAAAAGACCCATACATATTTCTCGCTTAAATTATGCAATTTACACAAAATAAATTAAATATAGTAACTTAATTTATATTTTAGTATTCTTAGACACTTATTGTGTCAGTATAAAAGATTAAATTTAAATAAAAAATACATATAAAATCTTTTCACAGATGCATCGTAAAAAATCCCTTTCGGCAAACTGGAAGGCAAAGGTAGATTCCTTTACATAAATGTTACAAAAGTAATGAAATATTACATATTGATCAATGTAGACAAAAGCCAATGAATTTATTGTTTCTACACATTGCAATATTTACTCCGTGATTCTATTTTCATGACATTTAATTTTCCACTATATCAAGATTTTATCATTCTGCTCAAAAGGTTATGCTAGATATAGTGGTAAGTACTTTGGTCAATTTTTTTATATCCCAGAATATAATAATTCAACAGGTAGGAGTCATAAAGAAATAAACATCCCAGCACTGCAAATATCTCTTAGATAACATTAAGCCAGCCCATCTGAAACAATAACAACAAATTGGCAATAGACACGAATGAAACAAGACTCTAGACTTAAAAATTAATTTATTTAATCTAGGTTACGGTATAATTTTGAGAACATTGCTATATGGTAAAAATCACACGACATGAAACATTTCAACACTTCTGGAATGGGCTCATTTAGAGAACTTCCTGGTTACAGAGATAATAGTCACTAAATTCTTAACGCATAAGAGAACAAAAATTATTACACATTGTGAGTGGCAAATTTAATATGTGTGTTTAATCATAGGATATGAATGCAGCCATTTTAACAGTAAATTTAAATCTCCATCGACAGTTAAAAGCAAATACTCAGGCAGAAATCCCCAAAACAATTTTAAAGTTAATGATATATTTTTCAATTTCAAAAATGATAAAGGGAACTCTTATTTAAATATCTATTTTTTTTGGCTATTTTATATTAAATTTATTAAACAAATCTTGGTGCCGCCATGTTTAGTTAAATATCAAATTAAAGTAATCTGTCAAATTAATTAATTATCGAGTTAACTATTAACATTAACTGTTTTATTAGTTAAAATTAACTGTTTACTTAATTAAAATTAAATATCTAATTAATTGTGACGAAATCTTCACTGAAAGTTTTTTAATGGCTCATAATATTTGCCAGCATTCTTAATTTTATAATTATCTAATAATTATCTTAATTTAAATAAACGTCATTGTGGCTATGTATGTATGTTCCACATTTCCTCATAAAACACTGGACTGATTTCAACCAAACTTTGCACACTTTTTATTTAAGACAAGAAAGGTCACCTTCAACTTTTCAAATCTCAAAGATTACTTAAAATTTCATTTAATTAAAAATTAAATAAGGCTTTTTTGCGATATCTTTGGAAAATAGTATCTCACGAAACTATTTTTACACTATATTAAATTTTTAAAAATTAGCTTCTCAGTGAAAAAAATTTCATTTCCATAAAATTTGTTTCTCTCATTTTAATATTTTTTTCAAAATTAATTTTATACAGGATTCGTAACAATATTCTTTATTGTTGAAGAACAAGAATAATATGAAGAACTGTTGCCAGGATACATTAACAGAATTCTCGACAAATGCTAAAAGAAAATTTTTAAATTAAACGATTAACAATTTATATCAGGACCTACTATTGATTTTATTTATTTTCATGCTTTAAATTAATGAATAATTAACTAGTTAATTTAATTGTTCCAAAATATTCATTAAAACCTTTCTTTTACTTTAGTAATTGTTAACAAATTTGAAGTACCTATGGACGAGTTTTCTGGTTTGTTTACTTACATTAAAAACCTTGACTTTATCTGCTTGCATGTTGGACTTCCGCTTTGAAGATCCATTGACTTAGTATTACACCGCATACACGTAGTACAGGCATTTAATGCAAAAACAAAGCAGAAAACTCATCCATATTACAAATAATAATTTATGAAGAAAACGCCTGTTTTTTAAAATCGTCTGGTTCAATTGATATTCTCATTTTAATTAAAAACGTTTCAGATCAGAAAAGGAATTTGTGTATTATAATTTTTATACCATAGTATTTTTACATTAAAAATATTAGACATGAAAGCACTTTAATCCGGAATAAAGTCAGGTATATCAGCTTGTTTACAGTATAAAAAGTGGAAGTGAATGCGGCTGTTGGGAGGTCATAACTTCTAAGTAATTCTTGCTGTCAAAAAATTCTCAAGATAAAAGTAGTTTGTTATGATAAAATGATAATTGCGCTAATTGAAATTTTCTTTCAATGTTCCATTGCAACGGAGCTTTGGGGAAAATATAAATTGGGGGGGGGATCGCTTTTCAACTCATAATTTCTAAGCAATTCTAGCTGTTAAAAAAACTTTAAGTTTAAAAGTTGTTCGCTATGATTAGGTGATAATTCGAGTAATTGAAACTTTCTATCTTCAATCGTAACAAAATAATGGGGAAATGTTAAATTGGGGGGGAATATCGCTTTTCATCTCATACTTGTAAGCAATTCTAGCTGACAAAAAATTTTTAGTATAAAAGTTATTCGTTATGATAAGGTGATAATTCACCTATTGAATTTTTTTCTATCTTTAATCGTAACAGAGTTATGGGGAAATGATAAGTTGGGGGAGGGGATTGAAAATGGCTTTTTAGCTTATGAATTATAAGCAATTGTAGCTATCAAAAAAATTTCAGTACAAAAGTTGTTTCTTATGATGAGGCAATAATTCGACTAATTTAAATTTTCTTTCTGGCTTCAATCGTAAGAGAATTATGGGAAAATTAAATCTTCAGTCCCCTACCATTTCCATTTTGGCTCTCTATTCTCATAAGGATTAGAGCTGCAAGAATGAAAGCAGGTGGAATAGACTGAAAATGACGAAAGCTTTCCAAGAAGAGGTAACATGCATAGGCTAAAAGGTACTTTAAGTTAGGGGTAGAGGAGGGGAAGGAAGGGAAAATCACTTTTCAGCTCATAACTTCTAAGAACTTGTAGCTATCGAATAAGTTAAAATACAAAAATTGTTCGCTATGGTTCACTTCAATTCGCCTAATTTGAATTTTCTTTCTATTTTCAACTGTAAAGCAATTATGGTAAAATGAAAATTTTGAAGGTATATAAAAAAGTTATTCTTTATAACAGTTATTTAAAACTGTCTTCAGATGTTTTTTGCATCTAAAACAGGTGCTTGCTATGCACATAAAAGTACATTTATTGTCCGTTTTTTCGGATTTGTGACAACTTCCTCGCTTTCTCCCAATTTCCAGGTCGCCTGAAGTACAGTTAATTTCCTTGAGGATTTGGTTTTCTGCTTGCGCTCTTGGCAGATGTTCTCTTGTCTCCATATACTTTTCTAAAAGTTTTTCACACAAATTTTCCAAAAATATTCTTCGTCCATAAGGACAGCCTTTCTTCCAAGACTTATTTATTTTGCAATAAAGTACAAAAGCATTACATGCTGATATGTCTAAAATATTGTGAAACATTTGCAATTTAACCAAATTAAATTCTTTGATAGAATGAGACATTTAACAGAAATAGTTTTAGCCACTAGTAAAGATTGCAACATATATAAAGTCATGTTTATCCAGTGACAATAATGCAACTGTAGTTGACAGCATTGTCATTTACTTCCAGTGACCCTGCGCGGGGAATCTAAAAAGAGCTGGAAAGTGATTGGGAGTAATTTAGAATGTTACCAAAGGAAATGATGTTCGGTTGGTTAATGATGGATGATGGAAATGAATCGGAGGAAGGACATTTTGGCTTCTATCCTCTGGGAGGACATTTTGTCTTCTATCCTCTGGAAGTGCATTTAACTAGAGTTGTTCAACAAAATGCTAAACCAATATGCGCTTTAGAAACGAATTGATGCCTGCTGTCCGGATGGAAGCTGTGGTTTTCCTAGTTTTTCTTCCAAGCAAAAGAGAAGTGTGGGACAGTTTTTTTGAAAATCCAATAGGAAGACAACCTACCTGCGTATATTGGAATTAAATCAGACTTATATCTTAGGTGTCACATATTCCATGATCGCTTTGAAGAACAAAACGTGTCACAAAGAACCTTTATAATGAATCCTTGGCTCATGGGCATGGCTAAATAACCTGGACCAGGTCGGATTCGAGCCACAGCTACCAACCGAAAAGAAAATCTTAAAAATATTACCTTTTATTATTTGTTACATTATTTGTAAGAGAATCTTGAACGAAACAAAAATGGATCAAATAGGAAGAAAGAAATGCATATACATAAGAAAATACTTTTCTCTTCCGGACTTTCAACCTGTGTAATGTCGGGTAGTATCGGACACCTAAGCTTCTCCTATTTAAAAAATATTTTTACAGCTCAGTTGGACCAGATTATATTCCATACAAAACTTTAATGTTCAATGAAAGCACAGTTTTACACACAGTTTTCTAAGATAAAAATATCAATCTTTTTTCCACACTTTCTGTAGTTATTAAATTTTTATCAGTTTTACTTGTATCGCGTTGTTTCGGACGTGACAAATATATTCAAGAGAACTACTTTTGGTTTCAGAGACAACTTTTTATTATTAGGCAGATTTATTTTTGAGAAATTTATAAATGTACAAATTACAAATATTAAAACTAGGTTAATATATGATAAGAAAGAGGTATAAATTAAAAAAAATAAGTTATCAGTCTTTGAAAACTTAATAATTCGCTTTAAAGACAAATGAATTCTGTATTTACATTTTTTGGTGAAATAAACATCACATTCATATGAAAAGATTGTTTGCTTCAAAGTCGGAGCAATTTTCGTGAGCCCAACCTTCACAAATCTGACACTTAATCCAGTCTTCTTCAAAGGTTTCAGCACAGATGATGCAGTGAGTTTCTTCGCCTCCTTCTCTCTTTTCTTCTTCAGATTTTAGTTCCAATTTTGATTTAATTTCTAAGTCTTATTTGGATGTTCGAGGTGCAATCAGTTTTCATCTTTTCTACTTAAACTGATATTTTTCCTTTTTCTATCTTTATTAGAACTGCTAGGAAGTGGCGATATCTCTTCTAAAATATCTTGAGATACAGAACAGAACACCACTTCATGCCCTTGCGACTATAACATTTTGATTATTTAAACAGTGTAGCTGACATGAAGTGGAAGAGACTTCGGAAGACGCTCCTAACTGTCTAGAAAATAAAGGCGAAGACAGAGAGATGAAAAAAAAGTTACAATATACAAATCTAAAAATCTGGGATATTATACAGAAACAAAAAGGGGAATATCATATGAAACCATATACAAACAAAAACTGTAAACAGGAAAGAAATATGAGAATGAAGTGTGCAATACCAACAAACAAGAGAGCAAAAAAAAATCTAATCAAATAAAGAAGGCCACAAAAACAAACTAAAACGTGAGTGTTAAAGCACATGTGTGTCTGTTCTGTTGAATGTTCTTTTCTCCATAAAATGCAAATTTTTCTGTGTGGAAGCGGAGAATAGTTCAGGTGCGCTGTCACTTCGGCGAAGGGGGCGCAAAAAATTCCCCATGTCGGGCTGCAGGTAAAGGAAGAGGCTGGAAGTGAGAGATGATCATGGAATTATTCAAAAAGGCTCTTGAAAATCATTAAAATGGTGAAGCAATCGTTAGATTTGAAGTCGGGAGCCTTTGTAGGAAGCGCCGTTGCGGAACCAGATTAGCTCATGTTGCTGTGCCGGTTTAGTCATGTGGAAGGATGCAGACAGAATGCACTCTGTCGCATAAGGCAAAGGAGTGACATTTGTGTTTCCACATGGGCAATTTGCAGTCGTGGCAAGATTAAACCTTTTCAACTAAGAGGGAAATGAATTATGTAAAGTGAAAAACATGATTTTTTCCCTTTTCCAGTAGCATGATTGAGTCGAGACTCTTGGCAGGATGTTAAATGTGGACCTCCCCGTATCTTCATCTTCCCAGTCTGACTGCCAGTCCTCCATCATTTTTTTCTTGAAGACTGATTTCAGAAAGGAATTGGGTGCCTTAACAGATAGTGGGTCTCTATCAGACTCCGCAGCGTCTTTTGATAATCTGTCCGGTTCCTAGTTTCCGTCGTAAACCATGTGAGCTTTCATCCAAGAAATGTGAATATGCTTATTCGTGATAAGGTTCTTACAGATCTCTCTAGCTGTTGTGTTTATACTTCTTGGGTTAGCTGCCGCCTGGACACTCGCCTGATTGTCCACTAGAATGGTTATTGGCTGGTGAGAGAGGCTGGTTGCATGGTCTGTTGCGTGTTTCAAGGCCAGAAGTTCCGCCTGGAAAACTGTATTGTATTCTTGCAGTTTTACCAACCATCTGTAGACTATATTTTGTCCTGACCAGACTCAAAATGTTGCCCCTACACCTTTTTTGGTCTTCGAGCCATCCGTGTAGATGTGGGTTCCCGCTGTTATATACCCTCCATCTACCAAAGAAATCTATTCTTCTGACGGACATTCAGCGGGATGTGCAGCCCAGCCCGTTTCCCCTTTCTCAACCTCTCCAAGAACGAGAGTTGCCAAAGTGTCCGGAAGGGAGATGTTGAGTCTTTGAATGGCTGTGACTCTGGAGCTGAAAGTAGAGAGGCGGAATTCCAAGTATGACCTGGAGTGCCGGGGTTGCTGTTGTTCTGTATGCTCCTGTAAGAGCAAGCAGGAATGGCCTATGGATGGTGTTGAGTTTCCTTTTGATTCTAACTGGTGGGCCAAGGCACCAGACTGCAGCTCCATAAGCATCCTTTCTATTACAGTCTTGTGCAGCATTCTTCTGAGTTTAAGGGAAAATCTCCAGTTTTTCTCGGTAATCTTTAGTAGGTTCTGGTAAAGAGTAAATGATTTGGTTGAGAGATTTTGAAGGTGCGTATTCCAGTTTAGTTTGTCATCTATAAGGAGTCCGAGATATTTTATTGTGTGATTTCTTTGGATTGTCTCTCTTTGCCATCGAATCCATGCGGAAAACCCTCAATAAGAGAGGTAGTTGTACTGCTATCATTTTCCAAGATTGCTCGAACTTCCTCCATCTGCTCGTTTGCTACTGCTTTTCAAGGACCGGGCAAGCTCAAAATTGTGGTAGATATGCCAGCACCATTGTGCCCGATACATCACGGAACGAAACATCGGTTACAACATACATATTAGCAAGCCTAAGGAGATTTAGAGCCTGCAACTTTAAAGATAATAAATGTTGTTTTCAACAATAAACAAAAAAACCCAACTTATAGTCCCTTTCAGGCAAGATATGACAACCACCTGAAGTTATCTTCGTTCAATCAGAAAACTGCTGAAGAAGCTAAATTTTCTGCCACGTGTCAACAACTCTGCCATTTGACTTAATATGGTGGCATGTGAACTTTCAACCCTCACCCAACACCCTGGAGTCTTGACAGGTTCCGCCACTTAGATCAAATGCAATAAATAGCGCATGTCCGATACTACTCGACCTTCCCTTAATCATATTTTACAGTGCATGCCAATTGAAATCGTGAAAGTCATAAAAATTTAAAGATACCTTGAATTCAATATACTGTTTATTCCAAATTCTATCTCATTTCCGTCTTTAATATAAGATGTATCCGCGAATATTAAAAGAGTTCTCCAACAGACGTGAATATCTTCACTACCTTAATAATCACACAATCGTCCTCACACTATTTTCTGAAACGCACCAACGAGGATGCTTCTAGATTCCGTTTATTTCAGGGGGAGCTCAATTGTTCGATCACAGAATCCTGGAACATTTGTGGGACGAGATAATGCAATTCTGTTACCCAGTGTCCAATTTATATCAACTGAGGGTGCTTATCATATCAGCATGACACGCAGTTTCTGCAAAATCGTTTTAATCCTTTATAGGATATAAGGATACCAGAATGAACACTAGAATCTAACTTGAGGGAACTTAGTCTTATAACTTTTCGAGGACTCTATGCTTATAATATTTGCTTTTTTATATTTTCGAAATTCTTATGTATTATCATGTGTATTATTCTAAATTCAGTACTTAATTGCATTTTGGGTTACTTTTATGAATCTTCTCCGTCGTTTTAAATTGGATTTACATCCTTTTGTTTAAATGATGCTGGCAAGGGTTGCAAGGTTAATATATCATAAAAGTTATTAAGATTAAATACATCATTAAAGTTTACTTTATTTGTTATATTTATTTTAAATTTATATACGTCCTCTATTTTAACGCAACCAGTGCATCATCTATTTCCACATATATCCATATTTTAGATTTTTAAATGGAGACTGAGCAATATTTTGCGTACTTAATTAAGCATCTGTTTTATAAAATTAGAGTTATTTTAATTTTTATGATTTAATTTAATACATATAATATGGAATTTTACTTTGCTCTATTTATCAATGTATAAGTTCTAGATAAAACCAGCGTTATATTACTCTGTTCTTGAATAAATATTAGTGAGAGAACAATTAAAATTTGTTATATTTATTTCCTAACTAACTAGTAGACAGGTGATTCTCTATTTAATTTAATAAAAAATTAGAAGGTAGTTGTTTAATTTTATTGCTTTAAATTCTGAAACAGCAAACGGGACGATAATTGTGGAATTTTACTGCTTTGTATCTTTAACTAATTAACTTTATCAACTGTGTAAAATAGTGCTGCTTTATTTCAAAGCAAGCACCTACATACATGAATTGCGTAATATTGTGCATTGTTTCCAAAATCTCGATAAATATTTTTTTTTCCGCAACATTTTATATTTTTGTAGCAAACTCTTATCAATGGTTCATTTCAATAATATTAGATACTGTTACAAAGCTATAAAGTCGTTTCCCTAAGATGTTACACTTGGCGACCTTGGCGACAAATTTGGCGACCATTTTGGCGATTTGGAGATAAAGTTGGCGACTTTGGCGACAAAGGGAATTTTCTAGAAGGACCTCAAACTTTTTACCTATTTCTACTGGTTTCATGAACTTTCTAGAGATTACGTCACTTCCTACATAATGAAATCACTTCCTGTTGAAAAGTATAAAGGCAAGCTCTCAAGCCAAGAAGAGTCAGTTGGATCTTGATCTACAAGCAAGCTGGTGAGCTAATAGGAAACCTTTGAGTGCTGTGTTGAGATTTAATGGTAATCCCTGTTGTGAATTTTTACAAGTGCTGTTTTAATACTTGTGTTTCATTTCTTTGTTTAGAATACCTGTAAAATAAAGAGCTTTATTTTTGTAATCCTGCTTATTGGACTGTATTCACGTATACACACAAGACTATTTTGTCAGTTTGCAGCAATATATTTTATTCTGTTTTCTGTGACATTCTTATTTTTAAAAATCTTTAGATAAAACAGTAAAATATTTCGAAGAATAATGTTAATCCTTGAAATACGGAAATACAGAACATCATATTTTAAATTTTTTAGCACAGTCAGATAAATGCCCTTTAGACATATTTCAATATTATGGAATATTCTTTTACGCTCATTTAAATCAATAGGGGCGGGGTGTCCGGCATTTGAGAAATGAGCAATGTTTCAAAACCATCAATCAAAATTTAAATTAAAATTTATTTATATAAGAAGCGTTCGTTATCTCTTCAGCATACCATATTACCACAAGGTATTTTATGATAAATCCACGATGTTGCTGCGATGTTCTGAATGCCGCAGAAAAATGCAAAGATATCGTTTGAATATTGTAGAGCATCTTGTTCTAATAAGGCATATAGGGAAGTGGGGTAAAATCTTGTACCTAAGGTTCGAAGGCCTGTTGGGGTTAAACTGTTTGACATAGAGCTTGTCAAATTTTACTAAAATTATTCATTATTTATTAGCGAACAAAGAAAGAAACAGCCACAGTTTTACTACTTTTTTGCTAATGATTTTTGAAGAAAAAGTCAAACACCCGGTTTTACACTAGTGGGGTAAAACCGGGTACACATGTCAACTCTATGGGAAATTAGAGAAAAATAGCTTTTCAGTGGAAAAGTAGCATAAATTTTTATTTTATGTGACAAGTTAATAATGAAACAATTTTTTAAGATTTAATATTAATTATAATAGTTGACAATTTAAGAAAAAAGATGATTTATTTTAAAACTAACAATAATTACAATAGTTGGCTATTGAAGAATAAAGATGATTTATTTCAAATGTAACAATAATTACAATAGTTGACAATTTAAGAATAAAGACAATCAATTAAAAAGTATTTCCAAAATTCGTATCTAAATTAGGGATACAAAGTGTAGGAATGAAACAGGGAACCCAGTAATGTCACTAGCGCCTTGAAACACAGCTGGTTTGGAAATTGCAATAGAATAGAAGAGCGACAAAATGAAATGTAAGATTCTTACAAATGTTGTACAAAACAAGTAATTGGAAAACGTAATAGACTTACTGGGTTCTCCTACTATTTTAATCAACCAAATGCAAAGGATAAGAAGAAAAACAATTCAATCCAAAAGCGAAAGAAGAAAAATGTATTCTATGTAATTCTTTCTTCTTTAAAATTCAAGCTAACTAAGAGATGAACTCAGTCAAAATGACGATGTGTTAAATTAAACCGAACGATTGCAAATACTTCGAGCAAAAGATTTGATTAAAGATTTATTTTCATGCAAGCGAGGAAATAATGAAATAAATAAATTTTAATTCTTTTTAAAATTTTGACTAAAATAATTCTTTGTATTATTTGAAATTATCACAAAACAGAAAATATTGGAAATCGGAATAAATTGGAAATGCTTTCCATCAGATCATTTGACTCGAAGGTCAAATAGGAATGTCCTCACAAACTACCAGCTACCTTACAATAAAAAAAATCCTCTTCGGTCAGGTATCCGTCGTTTCCCCTAGTACCCGGTTTTACCCCACTAGAAGTACCTGGTTTTACACGAGTACAGAGGTTATAAGAAACGAAACAGAACCATGCAATTGTTTTACTAAATATTTATTGTTTGATATTATATAAATCCTTAGTAAACTTATAATAATCCGGACTACACATACTTTCTATAATTGTAATAATTAATAAGTACGGATAGTTTAAAAAGGAACGAACATGGGAGAGTTGACGTCATAAAACAAATAAAACTTCACAAACGAAGTGAATTCAACAACAAAATGGCAACTATGACCATTCTTTTTTCTTCACTAGTAGAACATAATTCAGAATTTGTCCACTAGTAAGGAGGATTAATAACGCCAAATTCAAGGTACCGGTTTTACCCCAATACCCGGTTTTTCCCCACTCTCCTCTACATTAAATGTAGTTTATAGCTTAGGTGATCCTCATAAATTTCTTGTTTTCCTCTCTCGGTAAGACTGAAATGTATGAGTAACACATGGCAACATTCCCTTATGAATAAAGAATTCTCTATCTGAATAACTGATTCATTATAAAAAATAAGACAATACAAAAATAAGAGTAATAACAGAATATATTTCTTTCACTTAAAACTCAAAGACAAGTCATTAAAAAATAAAGTAAAGACAAAGACAATAAAATAAAGTAATGCTACAGATGCTGAATATCAACATATTTTATGAATGAGAAGTCAGTTATCATTATGCACAAAACTGTTGGATGTATAAAAACACATTTAATTAAGAAATTTAGAAATACTTTAGAGAATTGTTTGAATACAAAAAAGTGTCAGACTAATAAAAGCCAATCTCCAGTTTGCATTCTCTCCTGATAACCAACTGTTAAATATAATAAATATTACGGGAATGTTTTACAAGTAAGCAACAATGTTATAGATCAGTTAATATCACTTAACTATTTGGAATTTTTGTGCAATTGCTTTCTAGTCTAAATGATTCGTTTAAAGAATTACATTATACTAAATACAGTCCTATATTGTATTACTAATTTAATTGCATAGGAGAAAACGCATAATTGCGCCTTGTTTTAATTCTAATGTAGAAATTCTAAGGAACTGAGATTAAAAATGGAATCGTTCACTAAATTTAATACAATTGCTGATCACCCCACATGAAAAGCTCTCTGAATTTGGATTTTTAGTATAGAGCATTAAATCTGAACACTTAAATTGGAGGTTAGATGTTATGATAAATTTGCTAATTTGTAACATTTTAAAGTAACAAAATTTTATTTGTGAGGAAACGTAAATAATATAAATAGCAAGTAATTTATAGATATTAAATATTGCTACTGAAAGAAATACATTTTGTATTTATATAAAAATTAAAAAGAGAAATATATTTCATTTGGTTGAAACCTTATGATTTTCAAAGCTATACATACAAACAAAAATCCATTTAAATACCAGAATAACATGCATTTTTTTATTTGCGCAAAAATTAATATGGAATTTAAAAAATCGAAAATAAAATTAAATACAAACATAACGAATGATCTGAAAACGTTTTCCTACTACATTATTTTTAACGATAATATTTTTTGCAAAAATGTTTCTAGTCTTTATTAGGCAAAGCATAACCAGTTTTATGTGCATAATGTAATAAAAACCATTTTACATTTTATTTTATAAATAATGGCTAGCTATTTTAACAAAAATAAAGAAAGAATTAAAAATCTTTTTTCTATTATTTTCATCCAGTTATCAGTGTTTCTATCCTTTCAAGACTTATGATTCCCTTTATAGAAAAATTTTCTTGAAGTCTCCACTAAAGGTATGAAGTTTCTTTAACTAGTTTTTAATTAGCTTGTGTGGAAGAAAGCTTTCATCTTTATCTTAATGATAAGAATAGATATCAGAAGAAAATTGTTTAATAATGTTTAAGAATACAAGCTTTAAACGTGAGTCTAAATATACTAATACTTCTAAGTAGAACCATCTCATGGAAATTCATATTAAATGATAACAAGATCTATGTATTTAAAACAAATATTCTGGAATATGTTCATGAGAAATTTTATTTTTTGAGAGATTTATTATTATTTTGTTTAGTAAAAGGAATATAGTTTAGAAAAGCAACTTGAGTTTGTTTATTTTTTCTCTACACACAACGCTTTCAAAAATAACAGTTATTTCAGCTCTAAATAGTTACAGGTGAACGTTAGTATTGAGGGTTTTCTGTAAGAAAAAATAAAGTCACCAATATAAAAAATGATCGAACACTTCTTTTAATTACTCGTTCTTTGTTTTTCACAAGAAAAGTACAGAAAATGGAAGTTAAAATTACTAACATCTTAATAAACGTACGTTTTCTGAAATTAAAATAAGTCGTGTCTATTTTGTTGATGTTTCCAACCTATGTTTGAAATACTTCGGTTAGTATTTTATATCATTGAGCGATCGTGTATCCAATTCAGTATAGTAATAAATATGCAAATTTTGTAAATATAGCAAAGTATTTAAATTTTCTTTCCTATTATAAAAGTAACCCAAATTTAAAAGAATTAAAAATGCTTTTAAACAACATTTAGTCTTTACAGACAATTACCACAGATTATTTTGTTTCTGGAATCTTGCATCGTTTCTTACAGATGTTTAAAAGTTACAGATGGTTCCTCTCTAATATGGTGACAGCAGAGAGCAGTGTTATATAAATAAAATAAGGAGCCTAAAAAATAAAAAATACTTAATAATTTAATTAACAGTCAAACATATTAAAATAAAATCAAACTCAAATTGAGTTACTTAAAAAACCGTCAATTAAAGCACACCTAACATGTTTACATGTGTTAAATTCACATCCACCACCCTAAGAGAAAATACTGATATGTATGATCATTATATAGAAAATAAATTTATATATATGCAAGAATATAAAGTGTTTCAACAAGTAATGATATTCTTTCGAAAACATGAACACTCTCACCCTTTGAGTGACCCTATGACACAGAACCATTCAGAAATTAGTAGCAAGTTAGAGCAGTTATCTGAATACAATTTAGCTAAATAGCTGGGCTCTTTGTTTACATTTTTGACTTGGGAACTGCAACATTGGAAATAGATGAGGCTCGGTATCTCAGAAACAAGCAGTGCTGCAAAAAAGAAGAAGATAATGTATTAAAAAAATAAAAAAAAACAGTTTAACCACTAAATAATATGTGTTTTCTAATGGCAACGTGAAAGCGAAACCATAAGCAAATAACCGCGAATGCGAAACAAGCAAAAAAAAATTAGTCAAAGAAGTGAAAGCCATCCTCGGGTGGGAGGGAGAAAAAGGGAGCATCACACAGTTGGTCTTGCGCCAAAAGACTGCAGCCTTTGCAGCCCGAGCCACTTCCAAACTGAATGGGACGAAACATTAAATTCGTCTTCCGAAGCGTCGCTAAGATCTTGCGCAGTGAGCTAATTTTGATGCTTGTGAGGGCTGTTTCTGAGCAGCTTCGACTTGTGTATCTCTTGCTTATGAATATATTTCTTGTCTTCTTTCTTCCTTTTCATTTATTTTTTCTTCCATTTTCGCTGATGGTCAAACTTTTCAATGAGAAAAAAATAACTTAATAGGATTTTAAAATACTGAAAAACAAACCATAAAAATAATTTCAGGGACTGCTTTAGTTCTGCAGCCCAATGGACGAGCCGCCACGGATTGGAAAATGTCTGACAGAATTCTCTAGGAATTTAATAATGGCAGTTTTAAAAAAGTGCAAATGTGCAGATATAATAAACAGAAATATAAAGATTTATTTAACAGCATTCAAATCTGAATTTTATAGATGAATAATATTCTTGCCAACACAAAATTAGCTTTAATATGCATTTTAATACTTTGCTTTTAGAAATTGAAATCTTAATTTCTTCTCAGAATAGCCCATCCTAATATTTCCCTTTTCCCCAAAACCTTAGGGTAGCATTATGCAGAACGAAGAGTTGCTTTGCTCATCTGCAGGTCGAAAACCTCCGCAGAACACTCACATGACGAACTAAACTTGCTAACTAGACATCTCGTTATCCTTGGTACTCTGCATAATGGAAAGAATAACTAAAAACTCAAATCATTTGTTAACACTTTGGTAACCAAATTCAGCCCGGAATGGACTTTATGACTGCTCATGATGACAGAATTTATTAATCACTTCGTTCTATTCTCCTCAAACAATGTATCTTTAATTCTAGTTTCTAAATAAAAATTCTTTAATTCTTAAAGTGGAGAATACTTTTATCTCCTTCAAGTATATAATAACACGTTGTAACTACTCCTGTGAGGGTTATTAGCGAACATCACAGCAAATTACAATTCCTAGATAATTTAATCTTTTTCAACTGTTCATGGACAGCGTGTGCGTTGTCAGAAATGTTAAAAGTTAATGACAGTTATAAGAGTTATTTATTTATTTTTATCATATTAAGACTATTCTGCATAAAATCCAAATAGATTGCCATGCATTGTGGTAATTGTGCATATTTCGAAGGAATGTTAAAGTATAAATGCGATACACATGGGATTTATGTATGTCAGAGAGAACAAAATGTCTTGAAACCACATTTTGAAACTGTAAGGACTTTTTTATGATTAATATCCAATTTTGAAGTCTCATGCCCGCAGTTGCAATATAAACAAAATGTTATTTAAATAAAATATAATACATCCCTAAATTTCTTTCGCGAAAAATAATCCCACTTCTAAATGAATAATATGAAGCTCCACAGTTCTATATTCACCTGCATTTCTTCTATGCGCAAAAAATAAAATATCATATTGAATAGCATACATTTGAGAAATCTTAAAAGCTGAGTTCAGTTGTAATTACTGAAACCTTAATTACTCACATGCTCAAAGGATCAATATGCATTTTTAATAATTAGCACAGCTTCACAAAATGAAAAAAAAATTATGCTTTTAATCTCTCTCTTGCTTTAATCAGCAACTTTAATTTGAAAATTTCAGCTTAAAAAAATGATTAAAATCATGATGAAACATCGAAAAATAAACCTCTCTTCTCATAATGAAATATCTTGTTTTCATTCCACCTTTAAGTATCAAACACTTCGAAACAACGAAAGCTGAATCCATTAAAACTTGATTCCGCTGCCCTAGTTATACAATCGCTCCTGACATCCATTCACATTTGATCCCACCCCTAAAATAAAAATTATATGTATTTTGAATGTAGTCACTCTGGAATGACAAGAAATCTCGTCTGTTTTGCCTGCAGTGTTCTTTCAAGAATGCCCTCTGCAAATGATAAAAACTCTCTGACAGTAAGGAAGAAAAATACTTTCTTGCAAAAATCCTTTAATTAGCATCGACATAAAAGGGGTTTTCTTTTTCCTGCTTTTGACACTGATACCGACACTTGATAGCTAATATTGCGTGTATTCGATACGATTAAGTATAT
>BGPR01000352.1:0-62316 GCA_013235015.1 Araneus ventricosus
CATCAATATTTAAATGCTTATTTCATAACTCCATTAAGAAATTACTAAAGACTTGAATTTCATTTTAGAAATCCTGTATTGAAATAGACTCCATCCACCATGCAGAACAAGTTTCTTATTGATATATACAAATATAGCGATTACGAAGAATCTAGCTCTTTGATACTATTTATGACCATGGGCTCTATAAGCTGCTAATATAAAAGGCTAAATAAAGCTGTTGCTCGTTGTCGTCCATTCCAGTTCAGCGATTTGGAAGGTATTAACGAGATTTTTCCTCAGGCGAAACAACATTATTTTAGCATCCACTGTATCTATCTTTTGAGAATCATATAAATTAATATGAACAGTTCCTACATTTTCATTTAGTTGTGTTTTGTAGCAAATTAAAAGGAAATCACCGAGAAGAATTCCTGATTAGACAGTTTAATGGGATTTGAAATAGTCCTTTTATATATTCTTTGAATGATGAACAAAGATATAGGAAGACTCTTAATTCATATGGCTATATTTAACAACGAAACGAACTGAAAATAGTGTTGTCTAAATTGTGGATAGTTGTGTTGATTTTTTAGTGACATGGAAAGAAAGCGTTTGATTAAGCAGTTGTTAGTAGCTGGGCTTCTTGTGTGATATTTTCAACTCCCTCATCCATCACTAAAATATATTCAGCTCAATGAGCAAAGCAGCGAATAAAACAATTTGATCATGTTATTTCCGCGTTTTTAGTTTTCTCATATCAAATCAATCGCCAGAATTCAAAGACTTTTCTACATTCCTACTCGAAGCATATCAATTGTTGATAATAAAACTGCCTCAAGGTATTTTGGAAATGTCATTAAATATTCACACAATCATGACTCGCCATCATTTTTCTGAGAACTTTCATTTAGAGCGATTTTAAACAGTTCGAAGATTTCATTCACATTTTAAGTATGTACATGGATTTTGAAAGTGGGTTTCCTATTGTGTGAAACGAAGGATCGTGATGTTAATGAACCTACTAGGATACTGAATATGATCATACCCATGAGACCATATTAAATTACGAATTTACTGTTTGTAGCATATTAGAATTCAGAAATCTGGAGGATATTAATGAAAAGTAAGCAAATTTTTAATCAGATTTTCCTCTTCTATTGCTCTCTGTCAGATAAAGCAATATAATTGATATAAGGCACAAATTTCAATAAATTTCTATTAAGTTATGTATTTAACAACAAGAAGATAACTGTGAATTAAAATTAAAATCCGAAAAAAATTTAGGGAGTTTTTCTTTGTGTTTATTCTTCTAGAAAAATTACTGAAAAATCGGTAAAAAATAACTTGAGAAAACCTTTCTAAACATACATATACAGAAAAATTTAAAAATAGTAAAATATCAAATCTAAAATTTACTTTCTAATTACTTGTATTACCTACAAATTAAATCAAAGGAAAAGTCAAAAATATTTTAAATAACGAGACTTAATAACGAGACTTTGACTTAAAAATCTGGCTAACTGGTAGTATATATATGTTGAAGATTGTTCAAGAGTTTGGAAACACTTATTGACTTATCAGAAAAAGCAGAAAAGAAAGAATGGAATATATTTATGATTAGTCCAATAGCCAACTGTCCTATAGATAGGACGCTGAGAGTTCAAGATATAAGCAAGTTCTAAAATTTCATTTATCTGTCTTGTATTTTGATAGCATTATATTTTATTCTGCGGTACCTTACAGTTGTTTGAAGAGATGGTAAACTAAAAATACTGTGTTTATAATAAGCTGACAAGAAAATCTAGCAAGAAGATTTCCAGTAGTTTTGCTAAATTTTATAATTTAAAGAAGAAAAGTGATTTGAAAACTAATGCTTTCTTTGGATTTTGTGCTGTGTAAGTATCGCGCATGATCGTAAATATACGATTTATTTTGTCATGTATAAAATGCTACAGTTCTAGTACCCAAATATGGAATTTAGAAAGGTTGACTCTTAAGGGCGTTATATAAAAACAATTGTCAGGAAAAGTATAAGTAAATAAGCATAGAAAAAGATATTAAACAGTTACACACTCCGAAATTCCAGAGTTAATAGTTTGTGAAGAGCAATCCTTGAAAAGTTTCGGAAAGTTTAAAAAGTTTAATCCAACAATTTAACCATTAACCTTGAAGTTAGCTATTAAAAGTTAAGCCCAAAGTAGTACATATAAGTTATTTAATTAAAATTAAACATAACCTATATTCTCGGAGAAGAAACTTATCGCCAAAGGCGGATAGTTCTCCATAAGTAACACATAAAAGTAAATATTGCCAAAGTCGGCAGATTCACAGTAAACAACGATTAGAAGTAAAAGAAAAACGATTATAACACTAAAAAGAGATTGCCAAGGTAGCCTGGGGATACGACACTGGCATGTGTTACAGAGTGTAAGAAGAAGAACACTTGATACTTCAGACCCTGAGTGCTTGTAATTACACAAAGAGCTGAACGATGCAATTACCTGAAGTAGAAAAAATAGTGATGAATGAGGGCTTTCTCTTAGATTAAAGACATAAAGAAAGAGAAATGAACAACACTAAGAATTTGTTATTTACACATTATATGAGAAATGAAAATAAAAGGAAAATGGGTTATATATGAAATGAAAACTGTTGTCAAGAGTTTTTAAGTACGTTAGTATAGAACTTATGGACCGTCCCATTTTAAGAAAGTTGGTAAATAAGCTATCAAAATCCACAATATTTATGTTAGTGCAATAAACTGTAATAAGCACTATAAACAAAAAAGGATTTTATGATGTTATTGTGCTTTATGGTGTTTGGAATGAAACAAAACATCTGTCGTGGACTTCAACATTTCGCTTATCACACACACTTTCGTCATTTCTTTCTTGCAGCAAGTTCATCTCTTCTGTGTTTTAGCTGGAACAATGAGGCGGTTCTCTGGATCAAATCAAACACCTGTGATAATTTGTTCTTCCATCAGTCTGCTTTCTTGAGGTCCTTGGCGTCTGTGCTGATACTAATTCCTATGAAATGCAGAATAGCACTATTCTCCTTCGCACACATCTAAAAGTAAGTACTTATCATATGTACTAGCAATTTAGAGTGCATACCATACCGATATCAATCATCTGGGTGCACGTGGCTCGTACCATTTCTTTAAACTTATCCTTTTTCTGTTACCCTTTGATTCAAAGACTATGGAACTCAGAGACCTCAGAATACTGAAACTCCCGAGTTCCTCTGTCAAAGATAAGAGAAATTCCCTACCGCCTTAAAAATACGCCATGACAGCTTTGCATTCTTAAAAAGTTGATACAAGAAAAAGAGGAATCTGCTTATGGCTCATAGCTATTAGAGGGATTCATTACAAGGAGATGGGCTTGACAAAGATGAGAGTTCTATGATATTCTCCCCGTTCCTCAAACCCACCTGGGAGAACCATTCTAGCAAAAAGAGCATGCACCTCTGGTATTCAGTCAATCACACTTTACGAAAGGGGGTGAGAATTCTTCAGGGATGTTTAGGCTCTTCGGATGCCCGGCTTTTTGTAATTCAATGTTGATAGAGATAAAACGATATTTGTTCGTTCAGTAGGTCAACGTCATCAACATGTGCATTTTACTTATTTATTTTTATTTAGTTTTCTTTGCAAAATTGATTTTATTGACTTTCTGCTGTTGAACTAACAGCTATAAAAAACAGATAATTCGCCATTTAGGTACAACAATAAAACCTTAAGAAAACCTCTGTAAGATACAAATAGATAAAATATAAGCGTTCGATAAAAAGAGACAATGATAAATAATGGATTAAGAAGGTAATATTTTTTTGCACAGGAGATAGAACGGCGAAAGTCACCTCTCCTCGACTTTCACGTATTTTTCCATAATATGGCACGTCTTCTGTTTAACTTCGTCGTATAGTGAAGATAACAGGGTATGTAATTTAAAATATGTATGTAACACCAGTCTAAGTAAGCAGGTCGTAGTCGACTTGATGCAAGTAAAGATTCTTTTTATTCCATATCAAGACGAAAATGCAAGTAAATAGATAATTTTAAATATTCGAAGGATAATTCGTTTTGATCGAAGCCGTGACGATTGTTCGAAAAGTGCGCTCGAAGGCGGCATGTCTTTCAGAGTCAATTACATGATTACAAAAATGGAAGAGCGCTTCGGTCAACCCTTTTTATGCTCCTGAGAAACGGGAAAATCCCCGAACGCTTTAGAGCGGTTGAAACCGGATCTCAGCGAGTTGCAGTCACAATTATTCGTATACTAAAACTGAAGTAGAAATAGCTTTATGAATTAAAATTTAAGAAGCGTTTTAAAAATTAAGAAAATGTTAAATTATTACATATATATATATATATTCTTACTCACAACTTGGGTCAAATAATCCGACACGATTTACAATCTTTGAATTACGAACACATACTAAAATTCAGACATCTAGCTTGTATGCCTTTAGTTACAGAGGTTTCTTCTAAGCATATTTATGCTAAAATGTTATAGAAATCTACAATTTTGGTTGAAAATCACTTACCAAATTTTATTTTTCTGTTTCGTTACGGTTTTGAGCTATCGTGTTCATTGCCACACGGGTAAGCAGACACACAGACTTCCCTCTGACGGATTTAGCCTAAATTCACATTTATACAGTGGCTCCCAAAAGTGATCGGACACATGTGAAATTTTTTAAAAAAGCCTCTAGATAGAACTTAACTCGATAAAATATGGACACAAATTTTTCATAACATCTCAATTTAATTCTGAATAAAACCTAACTTAGTGTATATTTATATATATATATATTCCAAACAATCAAAATTCAAATATATTAAAATATGAATATTTTCTAAACATGAAAATGTGAACAGACAATGGAAAAAGAAACCAAAAATTGATCGGACACCAACGCATTTGAGGAAAAAAATTAACGTCAATAACTTTTTTAATTTTTACATAGTAGTGACACCTTAAATATCGTTTGACTTTTATCTTTGCTTATATGCAGGGTATCCGAGAATTGTGGTACACATTTCAAAAATTAATAAAAAAAATTAAAAATGTTACTACTACAGTTTTTTTTAACGAGAGCGCATTTTTTCAGATAGGAAATACACTTTTACGGTGGTCTAGGTGGCCGTAAATTATTGAAAATCTCCCATTATTGAGAGAACAGCTTGTTGAAAGTTACAACAAGTCAAGCCAAAAATACGAACGTCATATAACAAACAACGAAAGACGTCAGTGGCTTCACGATGCAACTTTTTAGTACACAGCAGTGCACGAGGCTGGTGTTATCCGTAGAAATGCGCTACGTAGTAGTAGGAACTTAAGATAAGCCATTCGCCATCTTGCCCTGACTTCCCCTATATAAAACACAATCCCGACAAACTTTGAATGTGTCTGATAACTTTTGGGCTTCACTGCAGTACTTGTAGAAACAGAATGTAAAATTTCACCCTTCTAACTTGTTCTGTGATTTTGCTATTGTGTTTACAGATGGACATACAGACAAGCAAAAGGACAAAAATATGATTTTCTGACTCAGCGAGGTCTAAAATATGGATATCGATCAAAATCTCGAGATCGAATTATTTGACGATTACCAGTAATTTCTCTTTCTATATTTCCAATATGAGAATTTAACCCTTCAATGTACAATTTTTTAAATTGCAAAATAAAAAAATGTTTTGGGTATGGAAAGTTCTCATATAACAACAGAAAAATACATAAAAAATCAAAATAGAATTATGAGATTTTTAAATTTAATTTAATAAACGTGTCAAATGACTATTTCTTTTTTATAAAACAATAAAAAAAGGATTTTAAAAAGTAATATCGAATTGTAAATACCTGTAGAAAAAATTGACGGAACCATCAAAGATGCAAGACTCCTTTTAAATGCTAAAAACTGCGTAAATATGTCAATAGGTGTATCAGGCGTTGAATTACTGACTACTACAGACTTATCAATAGAACCTGTGCTCTCCATGGAAAATGGAAAGAATGACTATTATTCGATCTCTCATGATGTTCCTAATCTGATACAGCGTGTACGAGTAGACAAAATAAATTACGTATCAAATTTGATACAATATGCAGCGAAGGGTTAAAAAAAGACGCATTTTAATAGTTACATACAAACTGATAAGCTATGTTTTCGTTGTGCTATGCATTCCTTAATTTAAAAAAGCCATAATTAATTATCAAAAACGTGAGAAATCTAATATTGGACGTTTTTACTTGCAAATTGACCGACAAATTCGTTTCGACAACTAACACAATATTTCAAAATAAATTTAAAGGCAATCTTTAAAGAAATTATCTTTTTAATGGGTATTTATTTTGGTAATGAAAAAATATTTTCATGATACTGATCTGATCTGAAATTAAAGAGTCATGTTCGTTGAAAGCATTATGTAAAAAGTAAAAATACTCGTTATTTCATTACATCTGAAAAAAAATCGAAGTTAAAAAAAATCATGATTAAGTAAATATTTTATCACAAAATGTCAACAACTTCAATTGAAGCGAAAAGTTAATTAAAATTGCTTTCCGGAAAAAATTATATTCACATTGCTTAGATAGAAAATTAGTGTTAAAAATGGAGTAAAAGCATAAAAATGTTAATTTTTTAAAAAAAGTTACTTAATAGCAGTGGACTTGTGTTTTTCGCAAAATCAAAAAGGAAAGTTTATGATCCGCAAAAACGTAATCTTTTGAACAAAAAGCCATAAATTAAGAAATTGATTAGTTAAATTAAACGGTGTGGAAAACTCTTAGATATCATCAGTGAATTATTTTTATTATTTTTTAAATACAATATGAATGCAATAGAAAAAGCAGTTTGCCAACATAAAAAAAATCTATAAAATTATGATAGGAATTTCTAAAAGTATTTTACTTTTTCTTATAATTTAACATTAATTATTCCACGCCTTTCTAGACTTATAAGCAAAAACGCTTCAATACGGTTGAGTTGCAATTTTACCGTCTATATAAATGCTAAATCCGATGCTAAGCATTTTGTTTAAATGTTCGAGTACCATTCAATAATGTTAAAAATATTTATTTTCACTGCGGCAAAAGCAATTATCATAACTGAAGAGTGTTACGCAACTTACTTCTGATGAATTACAGAGTCGAGTCACATTAATGTGATCAATAATTAATATCCAGAGTATCAATATCCTCCATCCACAGCCGCGTTCCGGTGTTAAATTTGGTTTTAAAAACGTCTCGCTTTAAAGCTACACGAAGACGACGCTTAAGCTGGCACCTTTCTCTCGAAGCTACTGCAGACGCTAGTCCAACAAGCGCCTGCTTCAACATTCGCCAAGCTCGCACACCAGCGGGACGTTTAGTAGAATCGGGTTTTGAACCTGGAACCCTCCTTCCTCGAAGCCGAGACCTTACCACAAGGCCACCGTGGCCCAGTAGACGGTCTGGAAGTGACTCAGTAATATACTAGAAGGTGGTCACAAGGATATGGATTCATGCTCATTCCAGTGTATGTGGGAGTCTACAGGTTGTGTGTCAGCAATCGAGTGAGTGAACACCACGATCGAGATGGTCCAATATGCTCTCGATTCCGCTAACGTCTATGGAGTTTAGGGGACATTGAAGTACTTTTAGGTTATCTTCATTCTCTATTAATCACTCAAGTATAATGTTAGATGTGTGGCACGTCACAATATAATGTTGGAAGGCGCCATCATTCTCGGAGTAGACCATTTTCATGTGAGGGTGTTAGTGGTCTGTAAAAAGCGAAACATGCATAAATTTGGCCATAGTTTCACAGTGATGAGTTCACCCAGAGAATGCTACGGAAATATTTTAGATATCATAATGATGCTGTAGAGGATTCGCTCAGCGGACTCGCGCGGATAGGAATTGCATGCCAATTGCATTCCCAGATGTTTTACAGATGTGATCCAGGTGTTGAAGTGTACACTGGCGGTCAAATGACCACATGTGGTTGATGACTCACTAGATGTGCGTGATTGAATTCTGAGATGGCTGCAGACTTTTCCCTAACCATAGCTGTGACTGATGAGACCTTGAAGCATTGTTCCCACGGCGCACAGTGGTTCAGATTGCTCATCTAGCGCGCCGAAACCCAAAAATCTAACATCATAAGATCACCTTCAATTCTAATTCAAATAAATGTTTATATTACAGAGATGCTAAATCATCACAAATTCGACGCTATTTATTCGGTATTTCCCCCTATTACGTCATCAAAGTAAAACGTTTCCCAATTCCTCGATTCTACTCGGAGTGATTGTACGCGGAGCTGTGGTTAAAAAAAATTCATTTTAAGGGAATTATTTTTATTTGATACATTTTTTTCTGTTAATATGGAAGAAATAGGTGTGTATTTGATATTTCATATCATTTCAGATCTATACAATGTATAATTTTCCGTGAAAGTTGGATCAATATTAGGCTTAAGAAAATGGACAATTTTTTCTTTAAATATTTATATTTTGGACTCCATCTTTTTACTTTCTTGTATACGAAGTATACAAAGAGAAAGTATTGTAATCGTCAAAAAATTCGAACTCGAGATTTTGACGAATCTCCAGATTTTAGACCTCTCTGGGTCCGAAAAACACAATTTTAGAATTATGTCTGTCTGTCTGTCTGTGTGTGTGTGTGTGTCTGTCTGTGAACACGATAGCTCGAAAACTATTAGACCTACGGGGATGAAATTTGGTATTTGGTCTTTATTCATAATTTGTAGGTTTCTATCAAATTTTGGACAAAATCCGTCAACGGGATGTCTGTCTGTCTGTATGTCCGAAGTCATGTGAACACTATAACTCAAAAACTTGAATAGCTAGATGGATAACATTTGATACACAGTTTTATCGTCATGAATGTAGGTCCGTATAAAATTTTGGACCAAATCCGTGAACGGGTTGACTGTCTGTCGGTCTGTATAATCGTATACTTGTATCTCATAAGCCCTTTGGCTTAGATAAATAAAACCTGGTATCACGTATGCTAACATTAATTATAGATCTGTGCCCAAATTTCGTTCAAATCGGTTAAAAAACAGGTGTTCAAATTGCATATTTAGTTCAAAATACACATTGCCACTGTGTGTTGGCGAGCGTTTCGCTTATTTTACTTAAGTTAGTACGGTTGGCGTTTGACCTTGGCAGTCTACGCAGGAAATTGTAGCGAGCCGCACTTCGGAAATTATGGCAACCCCTGAATCAAAGTTCGTTCTGACATTCTCCAGATGGAAGGCATGGTGAATCTTGCGTGATATCAGCAGTAAGATTTCGTAGTCAAAAACGTTAAATAAAGTTCTAGTTCCTCAGCGCGCGTAAAAATTGAGAACATACGCAATTCTTTTTTGCAAAATATTAAGTTTCAGGAATTCATGAATTTGATATGTTTCATTGTAAATCACTATTCATAATTTTTTTCTCAAACTAATCAGGCCCTGAGTAAATACCCCAATAATATTTACCTACTCACTGGGTGTTTACCCACCCCACATTACTTTTTGTATGCGAGAAAGTTTCGGGGAGGCCACTCCCGCTGGTTTTTGTGCGTGTTTGTGCGTTGAAATTTTTGTTGGATAATAAATTATTTACCTTCGAGACAAAAGCAAAATAAATTTTAGCTGCGTTTATGCGCTGTATAATTTGGAATTTTACTTTCTTTTTCAGTCTCTCAGCTAGTTCTACTCAAAAGACGTCTCTTTGAAAAATAAAAATAAGCGATTCTTCTGCAAAATATTCAAAGGAAGAACCCATACAGCTTGTTACAATGAAATACAGCACAACTTATGTTGTTCAGAGGAGATTTATAATGAAATTAAACAAAAAAAATAATTCATTTTGGATAAATGTGAAACAAAGATGGTTGAGAAGTTAACGCGACAAAAAAGAAAATTTTTAATGAATCGTGAGAAGTGGTTCTCATATTATTTTTATGTAATTTATTTTAGGATTTGATGTTATTTATATAACATTTATACTCTACTAATGAAATTCTTTCACTTTTGAACCATCGTGACAGGTATTGGTATTTATCCTCCAAAGTATATATTAATAGGCAAAAGTTTGAACTGTTTGAAATAAAAATAAATATTTATAAATTAAAAAATACTTTACTAAAGTTCAATAATCCTCATTTTTAGACTGTTTCCTTCATTTTGTAAAATTTTCTAGAGTTTTTTAAATATTTTTTCAGCTATTGTCAGCTTTTGAGTAAATTGCGGCAGATTCTTCCATAGAGAACAATGGAGAAGAATTTAAAAAATTGTCACAAATCATAAAACACCCAACGGAATGTTATAAAATTTCATGGGAGATAACCGAAGTCCATTTTCTTTAAACTGTGCAAATTTCAAGGTTCTGCTGTTTTTAGTTTTTATACTATGAGTTTTGTCTCGCTAGAAAGCGAAACTGAACCACTGTGCGGCGTGAGGCTTGGTAAATCTCGAGTCGCTGGAGGTTCGTACTTGTGGACTGTAGTCGCTGGAATTCCGAACAGTCTCTCGGCAGCGCTCGAATGAACGGATGCACTGACACCGTCTGGACACTCCACCCTGCTTTGACGTGCGAGCTATTTACCGCCATAACGCAGGAAACAGCAGATGCACTTACAAGTCCATGAGTCACATCGATTTTTCCTGTTCCGACGACGGAAGAAAACGTGAACAGCGGACGAAAATTGGGCATCCAGTGGGCACTCTGCCGAGATATTCTTTCCCTAATATATAGATATATTGAACCCAGTTGTGGGATGTATAAATAGTTTCTTTGCATATATTTTTCTATTAAGTATTTATTCTAAATTCAATGACTTTGGGTATTTGTGTAGTTGAAACTTGACTAAGGTTGACTACAGCTGCATCCGCCTACTTGCAGCAATCCAGAAATCGTTGCGATGTGCTTATTCTCAGATGTTTTCCGTTGTATGAGCCACTATCCATCTCTCTTATAGCGCAGAACACATTGTTTATCAGAGATGGTAACCTTTTGCCAGATATTAGAAGTTTGTTACTGGCACTACCGGTCATGTTTCAGCCTAGTTTGTCAATAAAATTTGTCAGCATAGGTGCTGTGAACATCCGTCTGTTTCGAATCCAAAAATCGAACATTGGTCGTTACATCGTCGTTTCGGATGCACATCTGCCAATTCCTTGGCTAATTCTGGTAATCAGTTGCTCCTCTGTATTCTGTTTATCGGGCCAAAAACATCATCGCAGCCACCGCTCACCTTTCTGATCTATGGTTTGTGGTGCTCTGCTGTTTCCGCGTCGCTTATTCTTTATCTTTTCATTCTGCCATCTTCTTCACGTTTTAATAACATGGCAACAGTTCACTAATTATGCAGTTTCGGAAAGGTTGCTGCATTTGTCCATGCAGACATTAACGCGTGAAGTGCGTCGTCAGTCCCTGTGAACTAACAATGGAGGCCTCGTCAGTTCCTATGGACTGAAAGCTAATTGTTCACTGGGCAGTAATTGATAGAAAGCATAGAAGTATTAAATAATTGCGATGCATTTATGATCATCTGTTTATGCTCTGCAACACAACACTCAATAAGTGATTAACCACCTGAACGGAAAGCCGAGCGAAATCGGCTGATGATAATCGTCCTTTCCAAAGTCTAACAAATCTGCCATTATTCATAACATAGATCAGCGCAATGTTTTCTAAATGCCTACGACTCACTTTATATACTCAACAAAACTGCTGATGTCGTACAGATGTCGAAACGAGGTGGGGGCATTTCGTGGCTCGAATGCTTTGTAGAATCAGAGGATATAACACAGCCTTTAGCAATAAAAAAATTGTTCGATTCAGGCTATTTACTTTGTATTTACACAATACATCAGACAAAACTGCTCCAGAACTGTCTTCCGAAGGTAAAAAATTATGTCTATTCCAACTCATTTTCACTTCTGCCGCGAAAGTAGTCATTTCGAGAAAAAATATATTTTTGAAATAAATGGCTAAGCCATCCTCAGCTCTAGTATACTCAAACTATCATTTATCCACGATAGTCCCAATTTCGTTACATTCTGAAACATCTTTTCATTATCTTGTTTTTCCTAAGATTTTACATGAAAGAATTTTGACGTTTGAAGGGAAAAAATAAAAGTAAATAAATATTTTCACTTAATTTCATTTTGCTGAGAAAGTTTCCGTCAAGTAAAATCAATTCAAACTCTTAATAAAAAATTAACAATTTCTATTTTTAATCTCCAGAGGCTTTTGAAAATATTTTCAGCATTTCCTTAGTCTATAATCTGCTTAAATGCAGAACTTCTTTCATACCTACGGGCGAAAGAGAGAAATTTAAATACAGAAGATTATTAACTATGTTGGAAAACGTCAAGACCAGATTTCGCTCTTGCGTTTTTATGCCCCGAAACTTAATTATTATATACTGTTTTCTTGTTTGCCTTTAATCTTAATTTGTTTTGAAGTGTTTAATTAAATGTCTGTTGTTAGTTGCATTTAACCAATGTACTCTCATACCGTTGTAGAGTGTTCCCGATTTACTATTTACTTGGAAAGAATTAGCTTTTGGTTAATTAAAATTCCTTTATTAATTACTCATCACAGCATAGTTATTTCTACCTAAATTAAACTGTGTAACTGAAATTGACGCAAAACAAAACGATTATTGAAAACTTGTAATTTTCTGCTCAGATTAATTATGTGTAAAATGTTTTAATACGTTCTCTGAAAAGAAAAGACAATGTGGAATAAACTGATATTATTGTAAGAGGAAAAACACTCTTAGAAATAAGTAAAAGTGGAAGATAATGTTTTCTATTTCAAAAAATAAGCCAAAGCCAGTCACATTTTTATGAAATTCATTACACCAAACTTATATCAAATTCTAAATATATATATGTGTTAGGTATAATTCTTCTCAGAATCTGTCGAAAATTTATTCAATGCAATTAGAATTTCAAAATTTCATTGCGTTTAAAAATAAAATTAAAATGTTTAAAAAATGAAGCTGACGAGATGGCAAATCCACAATGTCGAACTGCCGAGGAACAACGGCCTTGTGGAGGTCGGTTAAGCCACCTTAGACAGAAAAAGGGCAAAGCCCCCATGGTAATTGGGCAAGTATGTTCATTGAGTTCTGGAATTTTTCAAAGTATTTTCCAAATGCAAATGAATTATTTCTCTCACAACAAGCAAAAAGAGTATCATGTGAACTGAACAGGCAAATCCGGTTTCATTCAGTTCGAATATGTACATCGCATGCCGCATGTGTGAAGATTTTGTTTAAAGGCATTTAAAACTTCCATTGCCGGGAACTTCCGTTGTCCACAGCGCGCTTTTGGTGAAAAATTACCTGTCAAAACATCACATTCCGGCATTTACACAAGCAGCTTATTCCTTGCTCTCGGCCCATGTGAATTTTTCCTCAGATAAAGAAATCTTTCCTCAGGTTCCGGAGAAACGCAGAGACGAAATCACTGCAGCAGGCGACAAAAGGAGGCTTGTCATTCGCAAGTACATTTTTGTATGAACGCTGGTAAAGATGCGCAATCCCACAGAGTAGTTATTTCGAAGGAAATACCAAATAAGCAGGTTCTCTCAGCATTCGTTTTGTAGTAATAAAGTAAGTTCTGGAACTTTTTGAACGTAGTAGTAAAATTTATTGCTGTGGTTAAAGTTGAATGTTGTAGTTAAAGAGGTGCTAGGCATCTGTGCCTTTTCATGTCGTTGGCTTCGCTTTTGTTTCAAGTGGCAACAACCTACTGTTCAAGTGTGTTCAAACCAAATTTTTAGTGGTAACAGATACGTATTTGATCAAGTACGTTAAAACCAGTTTCCTTGTGGCAACAACTCATTGCTCTTGTGGCATCACCTAATTGCTCAAGTGTGTTAAAATCAGATTCCTAGTAGCAACAGCTAATTGTTCAAGTATGTTTAAACTAGTTTCATAGTGGTAACAACTAATTGTTCTCGTGTGATTTGAATATGACTTTGATATGTGATTGATATACCTTTGGCTGAAGAGTGATAAATGAACTTTCACTTACAGAATAAATTTAAAAGATAGAACTACTTTTATATATAGGTTCTTGTTTTGATAGTATTTAAGATTTATTTTTCATTTATTTTGATGAGTGTCAACTTTATTTCTGTACATTGTAAATTGTTTTGCAAATTTTGTTTTTCAGTAAAGTGGTTCGGGTTTTTAGTTAAGGGGTCTAGGTGGGTTGCTTTAATGGGGCTGGTTCTGATGCGTATGGGGTGCGGCCGGCTCTGGTTGTGGTGTTCGTGTGGGGCCTCGAGCCTCTTTGGGGGTGTGGTTGCTTAATCCACCTTGTGCCCAATTAAAAACCGATGAGATGACTCTAGTAGTCATAGGTATCGGGGGTTCAGGGCGGCGTTATGTCTGTGAGCAGTTTCGATAAGTATAGACAGAATGGATTTCTGCAACTTTTATTATTTAAAAAAATACATTTAATCTCTTTGATTAAACGAATACTGATAAAATACGTTTTGTTATTCTGTTTCAGATTAGCTGGAAAAGTTACAAGTGTGGACGCAGACGCGCAAACAGTAGTGACACAGAAGCTTTGGCTTATGTTAAAACTATTCAACCATTGATAGAAGCGCAAAGCCGATGATAACAGTCACCGTCATTTAAAGTCATACAACAAAAAGTTTAAGCTATCACTATTTTAAAAACAAAAAATATATGATTTTTCGTAAAATTCTATTTAAATAAAACTGACAAAAGTTCACTCTAGTCCAGTTTCGAAACAAAGTAAGGGTTGTTTTAACACGGCATTTGTAATTTTAAACCATGTGCAGGTGATGAGGGCGACACCTGAGTCACTAACCTCTCTCTAAACTTCCACTCCATAGTTACGAGAGGATATCTGACTTTACGGATTATTGGTTTGACCTTTCTCACAGTGGATCTGAAGTATCTCTAAATCAGAGCCTTCTGGACGAAAAACACAGACTTTGTCACTGGATCAACGCAACTTTTAAATAAAGTTTAGAAGATAACAATATATTTTCAAATATCAAAACGCCATTCAGCCATTCATTAATAGGTAATGGTGTTATTTATTATAAACTAGCTGATAACCTGGTTTTGCTCGGGATCCATATTCTTTCATATGCCCGCCTCCGTTTTTTTCAATAAATATTGTCACAAACTTTCCCCAACAAGCGTAATTATCCTTTCAAATATAAAAGATGAAGACAATAATTTCTTTGATATTCATATGTATCCAAAATGAATCAGAGAATAAAAAAGAGATGAAATTTTCAACTTGAGGTTTAAATTTTGAAGCCACATTACGCAAGAACTGCAGCGCAAGATGAATGACATGAGTTCTTTTAACTAAAGATATCAGCCTTAATGCTCGACTATCACTAGCCTATGACGTCACCGATGCGAAATGAATACTGGGAAGGCAACACGCGACCTTGGTAAGAAGTTGGGTAGAAAGAACGGATTCTTCGAGCGAAAATCTTTAAGACTCCAGGAAAACTTAATTAAAATCCAACGAAAAATATATTGTAATCGTTCTTGTTTTAAATCAGGGGGAAATGTTCTAGTTATTATCTCAAAAATTTGAAAAAGAAATCGGATGCAGGAAATTTATATTTAAGACTGAAATTTTTTCGGGAAAACTTACTATCTTTTAAAAATTTGCTAAAAATCGGAGAAATTACGCAGAAACTTCAAAATACTTTAATTAGACTTTATAATGATATAAAAATTACGGTTCTACAATGAGAATAAATGCACGAAAATAGGCAAAAGAACGCCGGCATTTACCACCTAAAATTAAATAAATAAAAATCTGATTCGAATTTTAAAATAATTTTTACGGCGTTGGCTCCCTTTTCTGCTAATCCATCAAATTTGGTCGAGGCAAGTCCAACTGTGTGGGCGTGGCTAAAGAACAAAAAACGAACATACAAACATATCTTCCTCTTTTATATATATATAGATATATTATATAGAAAATGTATAAAATTCATATTAATTTGCCATTCTTGTAGTGAAAATAGCTTTAGAAATATATTAATCTTAATTAAAGAAATTTAAAAGTCTGGGTTTTTAAACATTTTTTGGAGTTTAACTGGCTTTCCTGTACTTGGTACTCTATGGTATTCGAGTGTTATCTGAAATAATAAAACTATTTTTGTGAATATTTAATTGATTTCGTTTCGAGATATAATTCGCAGAAGAACTCCAACTATTGGCACAAACGATTTTGGAAGGAAAATGTCAAAATTGGGGAAATAAAAGAGGAAGTGCCGTCAGTGGCTTGCCGCGCCCATTCACAGACGAGGGAGTTCATTTTAGCAAATGAAATAGGATGCATGCAGATTTTGAATCATGCATAGATTAATTTAATCCGTATAAGCATAATTCAACTTGTGGTTCCTTTTTTTATATTTGCAGTTTTGTGTTATTCATGTTCGTTAAACATAATTTCATTAATCAAAGTTTTGTTTTTCCTATACCCAACGTCTTTTTTACTTAATTTCTGAGCTTCATAAAATCATTCGAATTTCCACATATTCGAGTCGGCTCGATACCCCCTTAATTCGACGGCCGCGGTGGTCTAGTGGTAAGCTATCCGCTTTGGTATCGGAGCGCTCCAGGTTCGAAACTCTATTCCACTGAAGATTCGCTGTGTATCGGTACCGCCGCACGCCACATCGTACGCAAGGGATCGAAAGTCCACCCGCTGGTGCGGCGCGGACGTCTGGAGAGCAAGGTGCCCGCTCAGGCGTCGTCCTCGTCATCTAACCGCACCTCAAAATTGAGGGCGCTCCCAGAATAGCCCTCGCATTGCTTCAAAATGGCACGTTAATATAACTTAACTAACTATTCCTTTTTAATTTGGAAAATTGGAGTTTTATCGTACTTTATTTCCAGTTGCGTTGAATTATTTCCTCTGCCCTTCATCTTCTATAACGAAGGAAAATCAATCATGAAATTATGGTTCGCAGGAACATTTCACCTAAACCACATTAAAAACGAAATTTTTGCTTCAAATAGTTCATAATTAATAATTAGGAGAATGATTAATATCATAGCTGTCATTCATACGTGCATAATTCATGGAGCACTGCTGAATTAAATTCAGTAGTTGATTAATTATTCTACCAGTTATATGAGAGACAGTTTGATAAGACACGATAGCTTACCAACTCATGTATATCACTCTTAGATTGAGGTGATTCATCATAAGGCCGTTATCATTCATCAGTCTTCGATGATGAAGTTTTTTCTTCCTACCTCAGGGTTTCTGTATGTTCCATTTATTATTTAATTTAACATTTGTTGGATGGATGTACAAAAGAATCTTGTGACATTAAAGCACAGTAAATATTGCATTACAGCGTTCATAAATAGTAATTGCTTTTAAGATTAGATTAGGAATGAAATTTAATCTGAATTCTGTTTTCTCCTTCCTTTGAAACAGTTTATGCTAGGCATTAATATATATTTATTTATTATTGGAGAATAATTAATGAATAAATTAATAACATAAGGAATGGTTGGCTCTTCATGAAGAAGGATCCGAAATAAATGAGTAATGAAGGATGCGTAAGTCAAAATTTATTTGAAAGATAAGATTTAAACTGTATTAAAAGTAATAAATTTTTCATGATTTTGAAGGCGTGTATTGCCGAAAATGATTGGGTTTATCTTTAAAGCATATTCTTCCAAGTTATGAAAATTAGACACATAATGAAAGAAAACAAATGATCAGCATTTTAAAACTGAAAATAAAAATAAAATATTTTACTTTCAGATCATGGAAGTATGAAATCTCAAAATATACTTTTAAATATTGGACAGGAAAGTGTCTTAACACTTATTTAAATCATCGTAAGATCTGCGGTCCATTCCGATAATCTATTCCTGCCTTCATACATGAAAAAGTGAAAAGTGATCACATATAGGATTATACAACAGGGTATAAGTGTAAATTATCTGCAGTGTGATTAGAGGACTGATAGATCAGCACTTGCATATTAGCAGCACTTGTAATTATTGAATGCTATCAGAACGTCTCAAAGGGCATCAAATCATCTGAAAAATAATTAGTTAAGCAAAGAGGCGGCTGATCATAGAATTCACTTCTTTTTTGTGAAATGAACTTGTTAATTGTAATAAAACAATTTTATTATCTTTCATTGGCCATCCTATCTTTATTAGAGAAATCTTTTTAAAAGTTTCGACTTCAACTTTAGATATTTTCTTAAGACTGAAATTTCTTTTAATTGGTTAGTCTATGGAGATCAAACAGTCGGCCTAAAGACTGAAAGTTTTCATAGAGAGACCAAGGACTTTCCTGAAAGCTTTAGAAAGACATAGACATTTTTTTCTTTTTGTATTTATTCATTTATTTAACTCTTGTTTTTCTATTATAAGTTAAGTCCTAGCTTTTAAGATTAGTATTTAAAAATGTTATTGCTTATTTTATTTTATTTAAGTTAGTTTTACTTTACTTTCGTTTAATAATTTTAGTTTATTTCGAGGAGTTTCATAGATAAAATTATCATTATTCATTTAAATTTATATTTGCATTCAAAATTATGTTATTTGTCATTTTTATGACTTTTTGTTATTTTTCATCAAAATTCTGGTTATAATGTCATAGAATTTATTACGTGAAATAGAATTTATCATATCGAAGTATCAAAAATTTTAACAATTATTTTCATGTAATATAACAATATCTTCTCTGGTGCGTTTAAATCGAAATGTTTACATCTTTTAAATACATGATGTGTTTTATTTTGCCTTTTTACAACTTTTTAGATTTTTATGAGTTTTGATTTTCCGTGTTCTTATGTATTCCACCATTTTTTAAAATGTTTTTTATTAGTTTTAATTTTTGTACTCTGTTTTGGCGCCTGTTGCAATTTATTTTTATCTTACGTGTTGCAATTTATTTTTAACTTAAGTGTTGCAATATTTTTATCTCAAGTGTGTATTTTCGTCTTTAAACTTTTAAACTCCTGGTGTGTTTTTAGAGGATTCGGTGCTTGTGTGTTTTTACTTTTTAACCCTTGCCTTTTGGAAATTGTCTTTTAATATTTTTAAAAATACGACCTTTAGAATCATAGTGTGTTTTAATGTTTTTGTGTTTTCGTTTTTAATTATCTATGCGTTTGCAATTTTTTTTATGATTCTGTATATTCTCTGTGTTCAACTTTTTATCTTCTAGCTCATTTTTTTTATTTGCTCGTTGTGGCTCTTGTTTTTTGTGTGTTTATTGTTTATAGCACTCTGTAAATGGAATTTTCTCTCTAGAGTGCTTTTCTTTAAATAAATAAATAAGCATATACATAACAAACAACTATTTTCATGTATATACTAATATACACACAGCATATAAAAATTTTATTCAGATTAAAACCGCTTGCAAAGAATCACAAGTATTCTGTATCCGAAGGCATGAAGTGGTGTTGTGTTATGTGCTAAGAATCCTCCAAACAATGTAACTGTATGCTAGTTCAGTACATATTTGCATGGTTTAGTTACAATTTTTTAATCTGTCATACTTTGTCAACGATGAAATGATTGCAGCAGTCGAGTAAAATTCATTTAAAATAGAATTAATTAGATTTATTTAGTCCGATTTTAGTTCGTTTTCAAAAATAGAGGTCGACTAGATTGTTATAAAAAGCTATCGTATTTTGCATGATTGGGTTGAAAGTTTCGAAATAAAATGTAGCAGCGGATAAAATTTGAAGTAAATATTTACTCGAATCATTCTTTTACTGCAAAGTGCATTTCATTTCACCATTCCGCAATTTTTTTATTAGTTTTTAGAATTATAAACATCTTTTTCGGACATCATGTATTATGACACAATAAGAATCTTAACACACCACATCCAACAGAAACTGAAATAAAAATATTCAAATCCTTTTATACACAGAAAAACCTATCGTGAAAACTCCATTGTCGTACCCAACGTTGAATGAGAAAGATCCGATAGTAGCAAGATAAAAGGCCTAAAGGAAACATAAAATAACAAGCATTTGAAATACTCCATCATTACGACGAGTACATTTTTCACTGTATACGCGGAATAACAAGTCTCTAAAAGCATTGGAACAAATGAAGATACTGTAAAACGCTTTCCGAGGTGAAGTTTTTCTTCGCTTTCCCAATGAAATGCTACGAATTGCACAAACTTTTGAAGCAGTTGTGTCACAATATGAGCATTGAAGAAAGAAATATTTAAATCTAGATGAAACACTGATCTATACAGGGTGTTTAAGAAACGCATGGAAGACATTTAAGGGTAGGTCAGGAATACAAAAGCAAGTCATTTTCGCAATACAGCATGGGGTCGAAAATGCAAAGGGGATTCGCTACGGGAGTCCCTTTCTCGATGAATTAAGCAGCTAACATCAGATGCAATGTACATCACAAATTGAGTGGAATACAAACTTATAATAACACAGCAACCTATTACAATAACACAACAACCCAACAAGAATAACAATATGCAAAGCGTGTATCGCCTCAAACGGCAAGTCCTTTGAACACTTACTTATTCTTCTCCAACACTCTTTAATTATTCAAAAGGATTGTTGTTAGTATTGCGTAATACCTGCATTATCGTATCTGTGTCATGGCGCATACGATTTTTAATGTATTTATTCATGTAAGTAGCTTGCAGTATTTTAAATTTGTTACCAACTCGAATTGTGTTGCACATTTCATCTGTTGTGTCCTTATTTCACTCAATTCACTGGCAAATCCCCCTGTAGCGAATCCCCTGTTCATTTCCGACCCCATGTTCTATTGCGAATATGGCTTGTTTCTGTATACTTCACCTACACTTAAAGTTTGATCGAATTTTTTTTGAAATACCCTGTAGTTATCACTCAAAATTGCTACAGTATTTAATTGTTTGAGATTTTAATGAAATATCTATATATATATAATTGTGCAGACGTGGAAGTAACGCGGGAGAAGTTAAAAATCAATACGCCCCTTTGCTCTGCGTCATTAACGAGCACGCAAATCCGATTTCTGTTATGGTGTCACAGAACTCAGACAGTTTTTTACTTTCTCGTATACGAAGTATACAAAGAGAAAGTATTGTAATCGTCAAAAAATTCGAACTCGAGATTTTGACGAATCTCCACGTTTTAGACCTCTCTGAGTCCGAAAAACACAATTTTGGAATCATGTCTGTGTGTCTATCTGTGAACACGATAGCTCGAAATCTATTAGAGATACGGGGATGAAATTTGGTATGTGACCTTGACACATAATTTGTAGGTTTCTATCAAATTTTGGATAAAATCCGTCCAAGGGAAGTCTGTCTGTCTGTATGTTTGTCCGAGGTCATGCGAACGCTATAACTCAAAAACTTGAAAAGCCAGATGGATAAAATTTTATACACAGTTTTATCGTCATAAATGTAGGTTCGTATAAAATTTTGGGCCAAATCCGTCAAAGGGTTGACTGTCTGTCGGTCTGTATTATTTACTTTTGAAGAGAATCCGTTATCTCCACGCGCATGCGTACTGGAAGCGATCTTCTGTGCACGCGAAAGGAACGGAATTTCATTACGGAGTAGCGAATTACGTCAGTTTGTCCCTGAGTCGGTAAGAGTGGAAGTGTGTGATACATGCATTTTATTCGGTACGCATCTCTTTGAATTTTATTCTTTACCTAGATATTTTTTAATTACTATAATGAAAACCCTTCTGATAATCATTGGATTCTGGGCAACAGCAGGTTCGAATTTTTTTAGCCACGCGGGGGAAGGGGAAACGGCACCTTTTTGGGGAAGTATACGAGAAAGTTTAAGGGAGAACACTCCCGCTGGTTTATTAAGCACTCTGCCAATGTACATGAGATTTTCTACTACAACTTTCGTTAGAAAATCTTTGACAATGGGATATGTTTGAAGGGCTAAAAGCCTGTTTTAGACGGGCACAAATCTTCTAGTTCTCTAATAACATTTGGTCCGGCAATGCTAGTGTAATGATAATGTGTAGCATTGCTTTTAGGCGAATAATGCATTCCATTGTGAAAGTTAAATCCCTTAAATGCATAGTGTAGCATATCTGCAACATATAAAAAATTGTGTTGGTATTTGGTGGAATTTCCATTAACTAATCTATGTTTTTTGCTGCTACATTATGTTTTCAGAAGGATCATTGCACCTTTCCCTCCAATAGATGATTTAGTGCTGGTTGTTACTTAATTTAGAGGGAAATACCATAGGACATCAGAACATAATATTCAAAACAGAATAAAAATCATGCACTTAAGGGTTAAAATTATCCATGTTATCCATCTCCTAAACGAAATTAGTTTAAATAAATTTAATACTTATTTTTACATCTAATTCAGAAGAAATTGGGATAGAAATTATGATAAGCGGAAGCTATAGCTATTTGAACTGATCGGACCAGAAAGACAGACCAAGGTGGGATAAAACCATTTTATTAAGAAATTATATCAATCACCTATCTCATCTTGAGATACATAAAGACATCTATCTAGCTCTAGAAAGGAAAAGTAATACACATATATAGTATGTATACGATCTTGCAAGTGGTTACAAATGCAGTTGAGAGAATGCCAGATAACTCGAATAGTCTTCAGTAGTTGTATTGAATTTTCTGCTGTATGGTAGCAATAATTTGCCTGCCATACTGAATTATGATAATTCAAAAATAACGACTTAAGAAATTTGTCGTATCACGAAATAAATTCTGTTTCAAATAAATTATTAGAATTCTTTTCGACAAAAGGAGACAACATGTGTGCTAAAAACAACAGATATTAGTTTATCATTTAAGATAACATTTTAAGAAAATGGATACCATTTTAAAACTAATTTATTTAAAAATATTTTCAGGTGCATAACAAACTTTCATTTCAGCCGTAATCCATAATCGACTTAACTGTATTTCTGCCCAACATAAATTATCATAAGTTGAGAGAAGTATTGCGAAATATCTGCTTTGAACGCCTATTTTTGGAAATCTTAATTCTTAAGTCAGCACACGTATAATATTGATCCAAGAATTAACGCAACTTCATACCTAATCGCTTCAAACAAAGTAGATTCTAGGATGCTAACCAAACTTTAGCGGAATGACAATTTACTTGAGATGAATTTCAAAATTACTCACAAGCAAACTGAAGTAATTATGGAACAAAAGTATGTCGAACTCAATTAAAAAGAATAAGACAAAATAACACCAAAAATAGAATAAGCTTCCTAAGCTCTATCCACATGCTTTTGATTTTAGTAATAATGGATAGATTGTTGATAAGAGTTAGCAAATTGGATGTGAACCTCTTTGGATAAGAATATAATTTGTTCAGACAGCAATTGAAACATAAACATCTCATTTTTGAACGAAAATTACATTGAATTTTATCTCTTACCTCTGAAAAGTTTCTTCCTTCTGAATTAAACTCTTATGGCTTTTTGTAACTAATCGTAGCCTTATTTAACTGATTTTTTCGATGACCATATCCAGTTTTTAATTTTATTTTAGTAATATTTTTTCACTAATTTAGTGCTAATTTTATTTTATTACTAATTGTTTTTATTACTATTTACTAAAACTATCTACTTCTTTTACAAATTCATACTTCAGCAAGGAAAAAGTAAAGTGTGAAGTGTGCTCTATATGCCGCACAATAAATGATTCTAATACAATTACAAAACAGATAATTAATAAAACAAAATTTGTGTGAAGTTCAGACTCTTGGCTGTAAGTAAAATTACATGTTTCCATTTCATGCTTCATTCTGTATCATATCAGCCTCTATGTTGGTTGTTCACGGATTACTACAACAGAAAAAAATATCGATGGCAAGGGAGAGGTTTCACACAAGGTGAACGATATTTGCAATATTTGCTACAAAACAAAGTTCTGCAGTTCATTCTAAGTGCCAGAAACAAAGTATTCTAAACTTGCCAGCTGCTGAAACGGCTTTGGTAATTATTGCTACGAAGCGGAGCTCTTACAATCTTACCTTCTGTCCGAATATCTATGAATATTGCGTATTACAGTTTGATTTAAAAGCAAATGAGCCCTGATCTGAAGTATGTCCTGGCCTTACATTTCTTCACCGGTGTCAGACGATTATATACGATACGTATATTTAAGCGTATATCACACGGACAGCTTATCGTGGTCTGTTTCCGGGGCCAGGAGGGGAAGCCACTCTCCAAAAAGTTTGTAGCACGTGACGCATTAAGAGAACTAGTCAGACAAGATTTCGGTGGAAGGCGAAATACGTCACCGTCAAAGTCACACCCGATTGGTTTGAATTTTCGCTGCTGACGATTTTCCGTCACCATCGTGTGCATTTTGAAACCGGTTGAATACAGTTCACGATTTCCGTCATCTTGTCTGACCGGTCACTTGCTACAAACTTTTTGGCGAGTGGCATTTCCTTGTGCCCACGGAAACAGATCACGATAAGCATGGGGCGGCGTTCTGTCCGTGTGATATACGCTTCAGACGGTAAGTACGAATGTGATGAATTGGACGTAGTGGTTATATGACTTGACCTGACGGTTTCAGCACTTGAAGCCCAAGAAAGATGCACAGAGCAACTGGTATATGTTGCGGTTCTGGATTCCATCGAAATTCTAATATAGAAAATCCCTTTTACAAATATCCTGGGTATGATATTCCTCCTTTTGTCAGTTTGTTGCATGCATATTTTTGTGTAAAGTTAATAGATCGCATACCGACTTCAAAAACCAAACGAGATACAAAAAAAACAGCTGTAAAGTTTCAGAACAGCATCTGTTGAGTAGGAAAGGATAACTTGGGCACATGAATACTAAGTCCTTTGTTAGTTCTATTTATGTTGTGATATGAAACGCATGAAAAATGAACAACTAGTTGTCAGTAACCGTATTATTCTTGGTATTTTTACCCCATTAGCCACAATGCTTATCTAAAATCAAGATATAATCTGGCTAAGCCTATTTTGCAACATCTCAAATGACTCGCTAGAAGGAGCATCAGTTATACAGCAGCAAGGATCCTGCCACGTTGACAGAGGGCCTGCTATTTGAAGTAGGATCCAAGGAAGATGTCGAATGGGCTCAAGACTAGACTTGAGTGGTTTCCAAGCTAATGGTGAACTTGGAAGCCACTTTGTGCTACCAATATAGCTGTTAGCTTCTAGTATTTCTATACAAGGTGCCGTTTTACGTTTGCCGGGGATGCGAGGGGCGCCATCAGGCCAGAATAAAACATTCCGCAGTTGAAGCAAAGCGCATTGTTCAAAAACTCTTCTGGCAACGTAACTGCTACATTCCTAACAAATAAACAAAAAGGTACACGCCCTATATTTTTAAAAGTCAAAGGCGCGAGGTTACGTTTTTTCTCTAAACCTTTACTACTGTGCAATTGTGTATACGGATTTTTTTCCATATCTCCTATTGCTTTTCGGATTGGTACTCTAACACTCGAACAGACATCTAGGGGACACTGCTGGTGATCTCATTGAACAGGACATGGTCACCGTATTATGACTAGAAACGACTTTTATTATTCTAACTGTCGACGTTCAAAAGTTAATGGAATGAGATTACACATGCACACACATAGACATTCTGTTTATACTAAATACGGTTTCAAAATTAATTTTTGTTTTTAATATAAGAAACTTATAAGAATAAGAGATTGCGTCATAACTGTCAGAATTAATAAATAAAATATTGAGAATAAAAGTTACTTTACCTAAACTGCTTCATTCACACATGAGATCGGGGTCGAAGTGCCCTTATAGTAGTTTTGACCACAGAATTGGAAGATTAAGCTTTCAGATCGGGATTCCACCCAAGGGCCTTCATGTATGCAAATTTCAGTGCAAGCAGTGTTGGTATGTTCAATTCTAATCTATCTGCAATATTAAGTTTCTCTCACCAGAATATGGAAGGGTTTTTAACATAAAATAACGAGACATCATGCAGAAAGCGGTTGCGATTCATAAGCCATCTTAGTCATCTGTTTTCATTTGAAAATAATTTTTGTGTCGCTTCAAAACATAAATAGAAAATAGAAAATTTGCAAATAAAAAAAGCAACAAAACTGAAAATTCTCCACGAACTTAATATGAAATAGAAGCAAATATATACAATTAGACAATAAACATACGCATGCATCAATCGAACATTCAAACTAATCCAACTAAAATATATCTAAATAAACCAAATTTATGGCGCATTTTAATAGAGAAGTCATGAATAAATTGTCCATGTACGAACAAACCTATCTGAATTCCACAAGTGCTAACTCGACTTCGAATTACATTTCTCCAGTTTATCATAACTCGCAATATTAGACGACGACAAAATAAGATTACTGTGGCGTAAATAATACCCTCTGCGACGCACTTAACTCACGGTATAGGATACGGGTCCGATCCAGATAAACCTGAAGTTATGTTTATGAGTTTCTAACCTAAAATAACGGAGGGACAAACATGGGAATGAATCGCACTTTACGGCCTCCTCCATGCTCCAATATTAACTGCCACACGCCTCTAATGGCTTTAGGATTTTATTAGATCTCTCCTGTCCACTGGTGGGTCGTATTTATGGATTAATGGAAATGTAGCTTTCAGAGAAAGATGTTAAGTTCCTATATTGTACAAATGGACGGGTAATAAAGTTTCTGTAAGGCATTGCATTAAATATGTTATGTAATGTTAAGTATGCTTCACTTCAGACGAAAAATTGTACTAATTCCGTACATGTTTATAGTTTTTGTTCAAATTCCTAAATATTAATATTTTTTCTGCAAATTTGGATAAAATTTACCTATGTGCTATATTCGCTTTTTAAAGACACATTAACCATTGATCTGTTTTAAACAGTATAAATCAATGAGGTTGTTAATCAAAGAAAAAATTCTTCGTTCCATAGAAAATCATTTAGAAAACCTAAACCGAAAAGATTCATCTTTTTATTCTCATCACAAAACTTTTAATTCTATTATTTTAAATGTATATTCATAGGAATTTCTTTCTGTTTGGGAAATGGATTTCTTCATACAGTACAACCATTCGTAACACACTTATATATGATTTCATTACACATCGTTTCGATAGAGGATTTATTACACAACAAGTAAATAAACGTTTTCACAATGTTAAAACAACACCGCTATTATTTTATAGCAAGAAATTTCGTTTTACTTTACTAATGCGTCAATGACAACTGATGATATTACATTCCATATTTCTCAGAATATTTACTTCAAATGTTTGGAGTCGTAATACGCTGCGGTAGACATATTCAAACTTTTGGGTATGTCTGCATCATTACTTTTGTTATCGTAAAATCCGTATTCGAAACCATTCACTAAAGTTTAATGTTTCGTTTACTATATGCAATTTTTTTAAAGGAAAGGATTTGTATTGTTTTCTTAAGTGATGATTTATCACTGAGAGATAAATAAAAATTAGAAAACACATTAATGAGTAAACATCGCTGTTAATATAATTTCAGAAATGTCTGAAAGTTGAAAATGTTCATTCGATCCATTTTATTTTCATATTATTCGTTTCTAGCGAATGATTCACTAACAATTTTTTATATAACCTTAGTCCTAACACCAATTCGTAATGAATTCTTTTCATCTGCGCTTCATTAACAATTCATTTCATTTCTCGTATACGAAATATTCATAAACAAAGTATTGTACACAGTAAGTCAACAACAGTAAATCTAGTAAAGTATCAGGAGAATTCCAAGCGTAATATAGGGGTAATCACACAGATATTTTATTCCAAAGAAATGCATTAAATATCCCAAGGCAAAACACTATGGAATAATATGTTGCTTTAAGGAGCAATGCATATTTAATTGACCTGAAATCAAAATAATTTAGTAATTTAATGTCAATAACTAAATTAAATCACATGCAACAGAGGGGACAAAAGAAGACCAACAGTATTTGACATACACTTAAATTTATTTTAAATTCTGTGATTTAGTACTCCTAAACACAGTTTGGTATTTGTTCTCAAATTAGCACATTTCAAAGTACTATAATTATCCACAGGGATGTATAAATCAAAAATTCATCTTATTTAAATGTATAAAATAAAATGTAACAGAGAAGACATGAAACTTATGAATTTTAACTTCAACATAGTACATTATTGGTAATATTACAGTGAAATATCATTATCAAAGGTGAGACATCTTTTTTTAAAGTTGGAGTTGGTTGTATTGTTATAATACATGATGGGAACCCAAGCTGCATCGCTGTAGTTATATTTGAAAGTTTTCATTCCAACAGACTGTGTTAGTAAAACATCGTGCATATTGAATGTTTCTTTCTCGATTTCAATTATTTGACCAACAAATTTGACAAGTCATTTTTCCCTTACACTTCAACAATTGCAACATTGCACATCAACAGATAAAGAATTTGATTTTCTACCGAATTCTTCATGGGATCCTTAAAGTAAAACTGTACTTCTTCTTCAGTAGACACAAATGCGTAGGAAATAAAGTAATTTCGTAGGACTTTCCCGGAATTAATCCGTCGCATATGTAACATATCTTCTTTTGGATAGAAGATTACTTGTACCCCACTACAAAGAGACTTTGCAGATTCATCAAATGATTTGGAAACATTTGGCGAAGGGTTCTAATTTTTTGTTGTTATTCCTGTATACACAACCCTCTCCACAGTGTCCCCTTACCAGGACTTATAGCAAAGAAATGTCAATTGAATTTAAAGCAGAAAAAATAATATTGAAAAGTGTGCAGTTTTGCTTGAATTGGAGTGACGGCACATCACTAAAAACGTTGACTTCTTTTAACGTAGGGCATTCTTTTTTAAGTTTATGTAATAGGATCTCATTAAAAGTTTGGATAGCATACTTGTCATGCTGCATATAATCACTGTCAATGACGTAATTTCTAATTTTTCTTTTCCTTGCAATCACTTTTAGGGAGCCAAGCTAGGGCAGTGTATAAAGAGCACTGCTTGTGAATCCAATGTGCTGACTAGATCTCATTTTGTGTGAGGAAAGTAAAGTTATAAATTAAATCTACTTGTAAAACACACTTGGTTAGATTCTGTCTGAGTATCTTAAAATAATCAGATTGTGTGGACTTTTCGTAGCAATGCAATATGAATTTTTCTAGTTGGCTCTCGAGTTCCTCAATTACATCAGACACTGTGCCCTCATTTAAAAATCTAACACTTTTTTAGCTACCACTATCTTTCTTCCACTGATACCATTTAAAGGGCTCTTGTAATACACCTTGAGGAAATGCTTTCCCAGACTAGTTGAAAAGGGAATTATTCTTGCATTTATCACATGTATTTTTCACACAAGAATTTGAACGATTGTTGCAAGTGGCCATATTCAGTAATTCCATATAATCATCAGGCAAACAGCTGTACACCTTCAAAAGTAAAGTTGCATTTTCATGAAAAGCACATACACAAACTTTATGTGGTGTTTCACCTATACATATAATATGGGTGGGTCGCATATCAGCAAACTTTGACTTGTAAATTTCTGCCTTCGGATAAAGCTGCTAGCTTGATAAGCTTCCATCCAGGTTCATAACAAGTACTTTTTATGTTTTGTGACTTTCTGTCCATTTTCTCTGACAACCATGCAGTCATCTCTACCAGGAGTCTGGTAAGGAATTTCATCAGATGAGTAGAAATCCATTACAAGTTTTCTTGCTTCATCAGAAAATTTGCTATTAAGCTGTTTCTTTTGTTTTGGTAGCGAAGTTACAGATTCACAGAGTTTGTGTAGAACAGCACCATATTTTCTTGGGAATACTGGTAGTGGACATTTAGCTTTTTTACAGCTTTTCCGAATGTCTAGGGAGTATTATAAGGAGAATATCCATCTTGATTTTCCATTGCCATTGCCAGTGCTTTTTTATTTAGCTTAGTTTTCTTTTCTTCAATTTAGCATTTTCCCAGTCAATCTTTATCTTTTTTCAAAATTCTTCTGTTATCATATATTTTCTTATATTCTCTGTCCTTTTTCTTAACAAATACCTTTCTTCTCTTGAGACATTCTTCTCTTATTCTTTTTGCAGCTGTTTTTTTCGTTTTGATAACACATAAAAATAAATTAAACACACAATCTAGTTAAAATGGCACAACTTCGTTTAAGTTTGCTCAAACAAAAGAGGAACAGGTTTAAACTGGTTAAGACAGGATGTAACTATCCACATACACATTCCCAGAATTCCTTCTCAGCAGCTAATTAATCAGCTTTGTTTACAGCTCTTTGATGTCAAACTGTAACAGAAAGTACATTTTTGCTTTGTGTCCTCCGTTATATCCCCTCTGTTAATTATATATTTTTTTAAATTTGCAAAATGTTTTCAAAATTATTACAAAACGTGATTCTACTGTTATATTTTATTTTAAATGCCACTTCTTATGTTAAAAGCTTTTATATGCATAAAATAAAATAAACTTTAAAAAAATTTGTAACTGAGAGGATAAACATATAATAGGAAAAACTTTATTTTAAAAAATAATAAAAAGAAGTTATTGTATGAAGACAATCACTGCATAATTACACTTAGCAACAATGTACCTTACTGTATAAATAAAAAAATGTATAAAATTACCATATTTGCAATTAACTTTTTTTTCCTTAAAAGAGCAGCATATTTGATATAGTAAATTAAAATTATAAATGCCTCTTATTCATCACAAATTTCAAACATAACCATACATAACTCCCAAAAAGTACCATACAATTCATAAACTACAATAAATTCCCTTCACAATAATACCAAATGCAAGGATGCTGCTTAAAACTGATAAAACCCTATACTGGTTTCAGTTGGCATGGAAATCTACAGCAGTCAGTCTAGATATTTAGACTCGCCTTCCTTTTTTCCTTCTACCTCCATCAACCAGAAGGTACCCACTTCGGAATAATGTCTCTATACTGTTCATTTTAAAAACTCGAGACTAACATTTTTGGACGATTTTACTACGGAAAGGGATGACAGGCCATGAGTAAAGTCAACGCTTTTTCGGAGTTCTTTGCTAGGATATGACCTTTGTTCGATTAATCGTATCTTTTTTATTTAATATTTACATCAAATCAATGAACAAAAATAAATCGTTTCTATTTACTGCTAAGTAAAATGTAAAGTAAGTACTGCTATGTAAAGTACTGCTAAGCAAATAAATCTCCATCTCCATTTTTCACTTTACCCCTATTTTTGTAAAATCAACTCCGCCTGGTGCATGCGCAAAACCGCGGAGTGTTACCATCTGAGAACGATCAGTATCTACCTACATGTTTATATTTGAGCTAGGAAATTCCAAAATATATCGAGCTAGACGAATGGTGTGAAATTTATGTCCAAACTGTGGGTTTGCATCGAATTTTGCACTTTGTCCGTGAATGCAAAAGGACTGTTACTAAGTAAACACCTGACTTAGTTAACTGTTGAAGAAAATAATAAAAAAATTATATTCACAAAAATTTCTTTAAAATGCTCACTGGCGTATGCATTGAATTAAAACTTTATATTTATTTTTATTGCATATATTTAGTTATGCGTTGTCACTTACAGCCATGGAAAATATTACACACATTCCTAAACATTGCAGATAATAGTCCTTGAAACACAATCTGATGAAAATACCAAACACATTTATTTCTGCTGAAGTTGTCGTGAATATAATTAAATACGAATTGTTTTAAGGCTTGCAGAAATCAAAGAAAATTTACATGGCAGCTAAAATGGTTTCATTGTACACATAATTATAGTTAGTACAAAATCGGAAGACTACAGAGACAAATTTCCAAAAGATACGTAATTTTGGTTGTTTTTTTTTATTGTTATAAATACAAACCGAGAAAGTTCAGCTCTAAAAACTCATTAACCAGTCACTTTTTCCACTATTATTTATAAGTGACTTTCAAATCTGTGAGTGCACAAGAAAGTCGAAAGGTCAACACTCCCTATAATTCCTTATTATCTAAAATATTTGATAAAAATGAAGACAAATCCGATATAATTAATTCATATCAAGTTAGTTTATGTCCTTCCATGCTTAGAGCGAAATATAACAATGCGCATTACGAAAACTCCTCTACTGAGTTCAACCTTTCCTCTTCTGGAGACTAATTATCTTCAGGCAAACAATTATAAATTCAATTATTTATTCAGGTTTTTCATTCATATCAAAGTAGGCAATCAGATGATATTTTATCTTCACTACGTTCATAAACGTTTGATCACTGCTATGTTGAAAGCAATTTTGAAAATGAAAGTTGAAATTTCACAATGTTATTTTTGAGATATATACAAATTTATAAATGAAAAATAAAGCGAAGATTTATATACGTAAGCGCAGTATTTCTCAATATTTTAGTATAAGAGACCTATATTTCCGGATAAGTTAATAGATATTTTTCTTAGAATTTTGCCACCTTCTAACTCATTTCAAATATTCAGATACTAAAAGATAATCTCAATCTTGTTTGTCTTATGGGCGGCGTTTTTCGATGGAAAAAAGGAGAAAAATTTCACGGCTATTATTGATCATGAATTAGAGTGATACGCCAATAAGTTAACTGTTGAATTGTGAGAAATAATTTCTTGCTAAATAGAAATTTCGAAAATTAAAGAAATCAGAATTGAAAAGTTAAATCACTACTCTTAGCAAAAATGTCATAAAACGCATATAATACACAACTTTAAAAATACATTATTCTTTGATTTTCCATTGCTTCATACCGTTTAAAATTTCCTGGAAAAGAAAATAAACTCTTAAATATCCCAGAAAAGGAAAGAAATTCTAAAATATCGCTCTATTTACAACTCCGTTCATTCTGAGTTTTAGTATTAGCATCGTTCATTGAAGACTTGAGTGAATGAACCTATAAGGAAAGTGAAAGAAGCTCCTCAGTATTCAATAAGTTCGAAAGAGCCTAGTAATTTATTAAATCTCATCTTTAAGATCTCATTTCTTAATATTTAAATGTTACAAAATATTAAAAATCATTCAGTATGCTTCTTTGTCCGATATTAGAGAATCCGGGGCTAGACGCCCAATGCAATCCAAGATCTTCCTTATAGAGGCCCGTAATGAACTTAAAGTATATCTTCTTTTAGGAACACATTCAATTATCCTTAATGTAAAAGTATGGACAGAGAAATTTCTTCTCAGGAGTCTTGTCTGACCATGATTCAAAGTCTATAGGTTCCAAAACAAAAACTGGTGCCGCTACAGAAAAAGCCATTAATATAACAAATTTTAAATGATGCCTTGGGGTTTACTTCAAAAAATACATCTATATTCACGAAATTCTAATAATTTGGTAAAGTATAAGTAGAATGATAATAAAAATCAGGTTTTCTTCTCTGTTTGGTTACTACCAGCATTTCTAACTTAAAAAGTGAAATGAAGAAAAGTTTTACCATTTTCGTATGTAAGAAACAAGATTCAAAGACGATCCAAATCAATTAAATCTCTCTGATGGATGCTGGAAAAGTAAACGTGGCGGAGGAATAGCTTTATTGACTTCTGTTCTCAAAGTCTCTTCATTTTCCAGGGCGTTTTTCTCCCCTCGTGGGTAAATTCCCGAGAGATTTGGAATTCTTTAGAGATTAGCATCGCTTCGGAAGTTTTCAAAACGTTTTATTATTGGAAAAAGTTATGTGGATGAGAACTAAATACAATTTTCTTTATGCGGAATTCACTATCTCAAATTAGAACTATGTGATGTGTATATAGTTCGAAACTGAATTTATCCGTTGAATAGCAGACTTCTACTAATGCCTTAACTTATTTTGGAAAATGCAGAATTGGACATTTTTATGTGACGTTTTTGGAAAATATCTGTAACTCAAAATGCACGTTAGATTTGCTTGGGTCAAGCGTCAGTGCACCAGGCCCACAAACAATGTGGAATCGGGTTTCGAACCTGAGTCCCCGAAGCCGAGACCTTTCCACTAAGCCACCGCTGCTTCTAGCTCTTTTTCGGAATTTCCTTTCAAGTATTTAACGTCATGCAAAAGCGTAAAAGCTTTTTTTTCAAGAACCAAATGTTAAAATCTTTCGCTTTCTGTGTTGAAGTTTTCCCATATATATTCTTTTCAGTGGTAAATAGCTGGAAATATTACCTCGATATTTCTTCTCGGTTCCACTCATACGGTTGTTAATATACTTACATACTAAAATACCTAAATTTGTATGTACAGAAAAAACCTGCTTAACCGAACTCGAATTATCCGAAATGCCTCTGAAATTGCAAACCCAAAAATCCTGCACGGAAATCATTGCGAAGACAAGGCATTTTTGCAACGATGTCCCCACGTTTTTTAAGCGCCCCCAAGAAGATAAATGATTGAATTTAGAATGCTTAAATTAAAAATAATGGGTATTAACAATATTAATTACGATATTGTTTACCTGTGCATGTCAGGTGCATTGCGCCCGACGGAGGGTTAACTCTAATAAAGAATGTGAGTGCAGCCTATAGAGAGAGTTTTGAATTCATTTTACATTCAAAACATTTCATTATTAGATACAAAATATTAACAGATTTTAGTGGTTTAACCAAAACATTGTTATCCGAAACGGCTTGCCCAGTTTTAGTTTTGTAAGGGGACAACTCGGTATCCTAAGAATTCCGGAAAATCAATAAAAATATGGATTTTCAAATTTTGAGTGGAAAATTATCCTTGAACCTTTGGTTTAATAATCTGAAAGTTTCAAAACAATCAGACAAATATTTAATGAGATATGAAGTTATTTTGCCTAACACGTTATCACGTGCCACGCCCACTTCCAATGTTTAAATCATGCATATTTCATGTACAAGTTACAAAACCACCTAATATTTCCCATGAAAGCAAAGCAAGATAATTGTTTCAAATAGTAACACTTTATTCTTTGTTTGTTCACTGTTTTACTGCTTTCGCTTCTTATTTATTAAGCACATTTGAAAATGTCGTGATGAAAATTTTAGTATTTATCTTATTTATTTATTATATTTTATTATACATAAAGAATGTTAGACTTGTGAAGTCAATCAAAAATAATAATAATAAATTTTATCGCGTTGTGTTTATTTTATAACCCAGAGTTCATCCAGGCCATGCCTTAAGGAAGCTCTGTCTACATGAGATCTTTTAACAAAGGAAAACAATTATCAACTGTAAAAATTTGAATAATAACAAGATGAACTTAAAAGAGAAGCAATAATTTTAAAACTTTTAAGGAGTCTGTCCTCCTACATTAAATCAACCTGTGCAGATTCTGATTAACATTCATTTATTTAAAAAAAATCATTAAAACATAAGCAACAGTACATTGAAATTATCCATCTTAAACATAAAAACTCAATCTAAGATTTTGTTTGAGAGGTCAATTTTAAATTTTATCTTGAGGCATTTTGGAAAAAATTTAAAGAATTAAAGCAAATGTCATTCACAAACACACATGTTTATTTCCAGACTACATATAACATGATCACTTCTTTTAAACCTTTTACAACACAATCCATGTCATAAGACAAAATAAAATCCAAATTGACATTTTACTGTGGATATTAAATGATATAATAACAGCAATATCGTTCACTAGTGATCTAACTTGATTAAAGTAACATAATTGTTTCAACAATATTTCAATGTCTTATTCCATGTCATAAAACATAGCGAATAGATTTCATACACATGCAATTAAGAAAAGTTTCATTTCACTATCATACTCAGAATCATACCTTCATACCAAACAAATACATATACACGAACAGAAAACACAAAGGGAAACACTAGATCATTTTGGCATGAGTTACATCTCCCGCCTATATATTTTCAAGACACAACTTCTGTTCCCCGGCAATAAAATCTCATATAAAGAACCCAGTTTTAGCCTAACGTTAGCACAGGCTTCAAAACGAAATATTTAGGGTAATTCATCTTACTTGAGGTCTGGACTACTGTTTGTCGCAGGCAAATTCTGACGGATTAATAAAATTCGCGACTTATCATCACTGACACAAATCAATGCACCAAATCTATTTTTCGTGATCACAGGCCTCCGCTGTCAAAGCTATGAATTTTTCCTTTCCAAAAACAATAAGCGCCAGATTTCCAACTCGAAATGTGAACCCAGCTTTGATTAGGATTCACCCATATCCTCATCCGATATTCAACATCAACCCTTTCCACACAGGTGCAGACAGTTTATTAATTTACCGATCATCTTTGCGAAAACATTCTCACCGTGCTGGCCGTGGGAGACCCCGAGGGGCCCCCGGTCGAAAAATACGTACTTTTTACCTCATGACTTCCTCTCTCCGATCTGCCTAGCAACCGACCAAAATCTCTTTTCGAAGTCCCCCAACTCAAAGACCATTGGTCAACAAACCACCCACGTCAGAGAAAGTTCTCGAAGTTTCTTTTTTAAGGACGAAGAAAAAAAAGGTCAAACACCCCACGCGAAATTCCCAGAAAATCAGAGGGGAAAGGGATCATACTTCCTGTACCCCTTCTCAGGAGAAAAAAAAAATGGCCAAGAGAAGAAGGAACGCGTTTTCTTAACACGACAATAATCATCATCATCGTCACTGCTTTCGTTTCTCTTTATGTTTGAATTTCTCACTGTCAATAAAACTTCAATAAAATGGTTTTAACTTTTTGCTCTGCTATAATAGATATTTGATAAATACTACATTTATTAAATATTTTAACTAAAAAAATTTGTAAAAAATGAAACTGTTTTGAAATTTTTCTAATTATCCCTATATATGGTCATTTTCATTAATAATTATGGTAATAATATATATTAATAAAATTGATACCTTACGACTTGTAAATGTCAGATTATTGCTCTGAAAGAAAACTAGCTTGATATAAGTTGTTTTTATTATAATTCTATTGTTTTGAAATCTTTAAAGCTGTTTTTCTCGGTTAGCTTTTTCCCAAAATTGTGTCTGCTACAAAATGCTAAAAGTCAATTTCTTTTTATTCTAATTACTTGACATTTTTTCTGTTCACTCACAAATGCATGCTTAATATAATGAAGGATGGATTTGTAAAAATTTTAATTAGAAAATTTTTAAAAAATGTACAAAGTGAAAAATTCTGATATTTTCCGAAATTTTTACAAAATTTGTTTTCTCTGAAACTAATTTAGATATGAAAAATTCGATCTCTATTTCTCTTAAGTACATTGAGAGGTCCCTTTCAAAAACATTTGGGAAAAAAATATTAAAAATTGCATGAGGAGAAGCATTTTTAAAAAAGGATTAATTTTTTTTTAATTTAAATTTTTTTAATTTGTAACTTTTGAAAATGAAAAATATTTTAGAAATTTAAGTTTCTGCACAGTTCACATCTATCTACTACAAAATTGAATAAGTTTGATCAAAATTGTAGGGAAAAAAATGTGGGGGTGTCAAGTCCCCTAACCGGGGATGTGGATTGTCGATGAAAAGAATTATAGGAAGAGCCTGACGAAAAAAGTCTGTGATATCCATTCCATTGCTTATGCAGAAAGAAAATTGTTACGACATAACATATTTAACTTTGCGAGAATTTAACTAAAATGGAAGAAATTAATGATTTTTTTTCTAGTATTTACATATTAATAGAGAATTTGTATGTTTAAATTATTGTGGACAAAGGAAAGTTTTAGATACATAACTAGAAATGGTAATTGTAACAATTTAACAATACAGGATGGTAAGCCATAAACAGCACCTACAACCATGTGGTAGCTTTCGGTGATTTTGAAAGCCAGTAATGCCACAGTCAATTATACGGGAAACCCCATTACGAGTGTCTTATGCATGCAGCCCTCACAAGGAGGTATGCCTTATCGGTAGAGGAATTATTAAACAGCTATACCATTATTCGGCAGTCAGAGGAACCAGAAACCCAGTTACTTATACCGGATTTCCCGTCTTTGATCCTACATTCCCCTTATATCCTATATCACTCCCCCTACTTCCACTTAGGGTGTACCGCATGGTTAAAACAAAATCAAGTGAGAAGAAAAAATCGTCACAGTCAACATAGTGGAAAATAAATATCATTCACAAATCCTAACAAAACGTTAAAATTTAAGAAAATACATCGTTTTCCAACTTACCAGATCAAAAGATTCAGGTTAGAGGGGACATGAGGATTTGCGAAACATTTTGAGGTATTAAAATCCGAATCTTCGATTGCGAAAATCTTTCAGAAAATATGAATGTATAGTCGGAACAGAAAAGTTCGTTTAAATAAAATTGTGAAGATTACTTTGAATGAAATATATGAATTATTTTCACTGTATATCAGTGAAATGTGAAGTTTTAGCTGACGTATAACTTCTGTAAAAGGGGATTAAAAAGAATGCAATGGATGCAAACGAAAACTAATGAAAAAGTAAAGGATTACTTTTCAAAGAGTATGAAATTTCCTGTTTTCATTACAAAAAAGTAACATTCTTTACTTCTTTACCGCTATAAAATATTGATTCTAATTTTTAGACGCAAAACTTATGTCTTTTGTTATTTTAAAGGTTTTTTTTTTTCAATATTTCACTCGAAGACTTGAATTTTTTAAATTACGATTCCGTTTTTTCGCCGTTCCACTTTTGTTTCCATCTAATATAATTTTTTTAACTATAAAAAAACTATTATAATTCATGCTGTAAACGTTTTAACCCGTCAGCACACGCATGGAGTCTATTTGACCCCACTCTTTGTCTTCTGTTAAGAAATTCTGGGAATTTCTAAAAACTTGTCCCTGTTACTTACTGTACCTTCAAGGGGGAGCTAGAAGAAGAAGATAATAGCAGCAATAACCGGTGAAATGGGGTTTCTCCCTTTTTCACTGAATGGCTTGGGATCAAATTGACCCATGCGTGTACCAGCGTTTCGGATTTATTTAACGTTATGGCTATGACAGAGTACGGACGTGTGCAGCGGAGAAGAAAAGAATACAAAAAAGGTATGGAATAACGAAGATAAGTTCAACTTTCCTTTTTCGTATTAAAAACCGCATTTGTGTCTTAAATACAAGTTATTTGTACGAAAAAATGTTCTTATACTTTGACCATATTTTATTTTTGTACGAATAGCCAATAAAATAAGGATTAAGTGTCTAATAATTGGGTCAAGATGACCCCGCGAGTGTGATATGTTCCAAAAATGGGTGCGTGTACTGAAGGGTTAATCTGCAATCGACAGTAAGGAATTTGAAAAATATTTCCTTTCTTTAGCTAGCTCGAACTCATGAGAAAAATTTTATTGGAATCTTCAACTTTCATATTTTCCTCGCCACATCCATACATATCTAGATGTTTACACTCGAAACTGGTATCTATGCTTCTGTATCAGGGATCTCTAATGCATGAAAGGTAAAATGTGGGATGTAGGGTGTTAGGTCTGCTCATAATTTTCAACTGTCAGTTCCCAGCATCATAACTCGTGCCACGGTACTTGGGAGAGTACTTTCTCCCAAGTGCAAACTGGTGTCTGAAGTGCTTTCCCGAATAAATTAATTTTGGTCAGCCATGAATCAATGCTTGACACTGATGGGGTAGTGCTAAGATTTTTCTGAGGAAGGAAAAGTGGCGAAAGAGCCGCCTTTTAATTGAATTATTCTGGCCCTCAGTGCTGTTGTGGTTATGTGCTAGGAATAGCCCTGCATTAGAAAAAGGAAACAGTCGTCAGTAATGCATATTTTGTTTGTTACTCTGTGGTCGCAAACGATATAAACGCAGAATTTATGTGTTTAACCAAATATTGACCCGTTACTTCGTAAAATTCATCGAATTATCTCAAATTTCCAACTCATTAATTAAAATTTTTATTCATATTCGTTACAATTTCATATAGAAATTATGTGGTATCTATCGGGGGATGTGGACTCCTAATTTAATAAAAACAGTAACATATTGTCAAAATAGAAAGTGTAATCTAAATTGATAGCATAAAATGTTAGCACTTAAAATAGCAGACAATTTTATTATTTTTCGTACGATTATTAGCTTTGATTTTAATTCTAACCCTTATGGACTAGAAAAAATTCTTTATATCGAAATTCAATTTTCGCTCCCCCAACATTAAACGGTTTCGAAAGTCAAAAGTGCAAATACCTCAGTTGAAAGATTTCAAATAAAATAAAACTGTCAATGACTTTTGGGATAAAAATTCTATCGACAAGTTATTTTAAAAAGTACCCAAGTAACTCGAGGTTAGTGTCCGTTTCTTTTTTCCTTTTTTCCTTATTTCTCTTTAGTAAAATGGAAACTGACATTTAAGGGATCTTTAATGTTTTATAAAGAACTCATCGTTTATGAAAAATTCTTTTTTTAAAAATGCAATAGAATATCTTGCTTAAAACTCTATTAAAATGTATATAGATATCACTAAAATCTATGTTAATGAATCATAGAATAAAAAGTCTATATTTTAATTATTGCATGCCCATCAGTTTGACCCTAAAGGTTAATCTCTATTAAAATGTGTTTGTGGTATGTATATTAAGTATATAGCATAATTAATGTTTTTAAAATTTAATTTGCTCTTGTCCTTGATTCTTACATATTTGATTCAAATGATTCCGAACATAAATTGGCTTAAATTAGAAAAACTAAAAAATTAATGACATTATTTTTAAGCGATATTTTTTTCTTAGTTCTCGTAGTAAAACTCGGACGCCAGAACAGAGAAATCGAAATATTGTATTCATATGCAAATCAAATATTTTTCCCCCGTAATAATCAGACAATATTTTACAAGGCGACAATACAGCCTACGATTGAAAATTATGAAATCTATCCAAAACAGTTTCGAATCGGGGCATTGATTTAACAGTAGATTAAAAATATTCGACTTCTTTTTTTGGTAGTAACATATGTATATTTATGTGCATGTTTTAAAGTATTTATAATTTGTAGGACATATTTGGCATGAATTCCAACATTAAATGTTGATGATAATTTTTCTAGTTACAAAAATGTTCTCGGAAATCAGTATAATAAAGATTTTAGTTTAAAAATTTATAATCATTTTTGGCGGAGCATTCTTGTATATATTATTTTTTAATGCACAATGCCTGCCACGCACAGACACACTTTTTGAAATTTCATCAGATTGTTAGAAATTTTTATCCTCTATAATATTTTCTGGCTGTTTTTGATGTTTTCAAAGTCTGTCATTGGATTTATTATCATTATTCTTCATTTTACCATCATCCGCTTGAAATAGAAAAAAAGATAACAATCTTCACATCCTGTCATAGTTATGTTAATAATTGATTTTTGCTTCTTTTATATATATATAAATATGAAAATGATATAAGATGTATTTTTCTGTCCGTACAACTCCAAATATTCTTGGCATATTTAAACATTCTTCTTTGTGCTAAAGTTAAAAAATAATGTTTTATATGCATATTCTGAAATTTAAACACAAATTATCACATGTTTTCAATAGCACAGAGAAAATTTCACATTAAAACCTCGATAGTTTATTAATGCATTTTGTAATTTTTTAAAAGTTAGATGTCTTTATATTAGTCGATCGATTACTTAGTTAATTTATGGAATAAAAATTTTAGGACTTCTACTACCTAAATTACTTTTTATCTAAATTACTTGATTATATTGAAAAATAAGGCAATGTATAATTTAAAATGCGATGTCGTGAGCACCCAACATAATCGAAATTTTTCTCAAAATCAACTGTGATCTATTCCCATTTGTCGCTGGGGGGTATAAGAGTTTCTGTCGGCAAACTGGAAGGCGAAGCATAATACCGTTTGTCCGGAAATTTAAGGACCCCTCTCCACCATTTCTTCTTCCGATTTCATAAGAGTTGGAATCATGGGCATGAGAAAAGGTGGAAGAGAATTCAACTTACGAGAACTTTCGAACAAGAGGTCACAAATTTAGCCTAAAAGGCAATCGAATTTAGCCCAAACTCTAAGCGATTTCAGCTATTGAAAAAAAAAGTTCAATATAAAATTCTTCATTTTTCTGAGGCGCCAGTTCGTCTAATCTGAATCTGAATCTTTCTGCCTTCAATTGAGAGATACTTAGTAGGAAATAAAAATTTCTAACTCCTATCATTTCCAACTCTTTTTGCGCTGGATAATCTATCTACGAACTCGGCAGAGATTTTTACCTTTTCTAGATCATATCACACGCCGATTTGTTCATGGATATCACAGTAATCTTACACACATAACATGACAAGTTGACAATATTTATGGCTCAATGGTTCAATGAAAATGAGGTTACATATGAATGGACAAATGAATATGACATTACATATACCTTTATCAATTAAGCTGTGAAATAACTCTACGTTTACATTTTCTGCAAAGCCTTTGAGGCAGAAAAACATGTTATCGTTCGGGTGTTGTTGTTAATATGTGAAAGAGAAAAATAATTGTCGCGTGGAATCCTTTGCCAAGGTTCTTTTTAACAATCCTGAATCTGAATTATGCATGAAGCGTATTGGATTTCAAATTTGAATTTATCCAGATCGCTTGACGCTTATCACGAGAGCATGAATTGATTCCATTAGGAATGAAATGAAAATGAATTATAGAGAACATTCGAAATGAATCGAAAACAAGACAAAGATACCAGAATGAATAAAAAATTAGCTAGCATTAAACAAAACTCTAGATCTCAGGCTCGGAGTTCCCGTGAAGGATTTTGTTCCTTTCTGTCATGTGGGTCCCTCAGGGATTAATTTAGGCAAGTTGGCTGGTCTTTTAGATAAATTCCGCAAAAACTTTGAAGCTATGCTTTACGATTCAAATCCCTCTGAGACTATTAGCGTTACTCCTAACTAAGTTGGATTTATTCCTAAAATCCTTAATAATTTCAAATGTTCAGTTAAAAGCCAGACAGTAAGATCTTAATGGGATGCAAAAAAAGAGTAGTCTTTATATCTATTTAATACGGTAGATAAGCCTATTTAATGTACTAGACAAGTTGTGTAACGGTTTTACTCCTTTTAGTTAGCTTAACTTGAGTTGACCGTCACTTTAATCCAAAGAAAAGTATTTCAGGGTGAAATAACGAAGCGCTCCGTGAACGATGAGTAATTTACTTTAATGAATGCTTGTTAATCATTTAAAAATATTTACATGTTGTTAAGAAAATAACGCGCGTCTTACTTCACACTGTAAGAGAGAGAGAGTAATCTGAGTTGAGGAAGGCAGCGCCATCTGGCGGATAATTACATCTGTTACAGTTGTTATTTTTATAATATGTAATTTAATGTATGGCACTATAAGTGTAGTAAAGAAACAATTGTGAAGCAGAAGATCAGCAACAATCATTAGTTAAGTTGTATTAATACTACATGGAGAATCATTAATTTTCTTTTAACGAAGATTATGCGTTTTAGATGGGTTTATTGGTTAAAATAATTAACACAAAAATTGTGACAAAATTATTCTGAATTTCTTCATCTTTCTTGCAATTCACTAATTTTAATTGATAAGAAAGGAATAGAAGCTGATTATATGAATACATTAAATACAATAAGTACTCATTCATGGAAAAGTAACTCTCTAAATTTTCTGTCGAGGAATTTGATTCCAAATATGATAGGGTTTAATAACCAGTTCCAAATGTCACCCGTGTTGCTCGCTGCGTTTTCTTTTTCAAATATACAAGGGCAAAAACACAGACAGAAATACTGACAGGATTACAAAAATTTAATTTTCGTACCTGTGGAGTCAAAATCTAAAGAGAGAGATCTTTGACGATTACAATACCTTTCCTGTATATATTTTGTGAATCAGAGTGAAAAGAAAAGAAAAAGTTTCTGTGAACAGTAGACATCAAGCAACGCCACCCTCCACCCAGAAGAAAAACTAAGACCCGTTGTTCGTCGCAGTTTTAAAGGCCATCTCCAAAATGACTCAAATGTTTTAATGTTACCAAACTCGCCAACGACTTACGGATACTTGAATTATTAAAACAGCGAACATCTTGAAACGGAATCAAAGAATAAAACTCTTTACATATACGTCGTTTTTAACGATTTGAAGGAACATTCATGCTAAATTCGAAGAAAATCGAATGATGCGTTTGATTGTGACTGTCTAAAAAGCAATTTTACAGACAGACCAAATGAATGCGATTCAAATATCCGTCCCAAAACGAAGCATTAACCCAGCTAAACTAAATTGATTTCTTTACTTCATAACTTATAGACACACTTTCCATTCATCTAATGAAATTCAGGCCACTTTTACAATGTTTCCTTAGTTTTCCATCAAACGCTTTGTACATTGTTAGTATTTAAGGAAAACTGCTTTATGTATTTGTTAATTGGCTATTCACTTGAAAACAGAATTTTAGAGCCAAAGAAAACTACAATACTAGTATGATAAATTTGTGGAGTCAGTGAAACATAAACAAAATAGCTGAATTTTTCGATCAATCAATGATTTACTACATGATTTTTAATTTTGTACTAACACATCGACATAAGAAAGGAGTATTAGGAACCAAAATGAAAATAAGACAAGAATACAAGAACGAATAAAACGAATACTGACAATGGAACATGACAAGTCCATGGAGATCCTGAAGATGATATAAAAAATCTAGATCTTGTGTTGGGAATTCCCGTAAAAAGAAGCGTTCTGCTGCCCTCTATTATCTCGAGATTAACTTGTGCTAGTTGGATGGTTTTTCTACCCATTCCTAGAAAGACTTGCCTGCTTTCCTTTGAGATTCTGATTCCAGAGAGATTCTTTAGCAAAAATGACATTATTACAGAATTTAATAGAAGTACAGTACGTTTGGTTCAAATTTGTGTAAGGATCATGATGAGTAATATCTTAATGGATCAAAAAAGGGCGAGTTTTTATATGTTAAAAGAGAAGATAGACAGTTCGTTATTTTTATATTAAGGCAGCCAGGGCCTTTTAGAGAACTTTTTTTACATTTTCAGCTAATCAATTTGAAATTTTTCTGGCATTAATAGGAACACGATATAACGCACAAAATTTCACTGCAATATATTTATTTCTGAGTTATGGGTATAAATGTAATTTTTAATGACAATTAATGGCCTTTATGATAAATGTTCCAGAAGCTTCATTTTTTTCAAATTTCATGACATTTTATATAAGTATAAAAATATATATAACACAGAGAAGAAGTTTTGGCATTCATATAGACGTTATTTTGTTATTAAACCCTAAATAATTCTTCCCATATCAAATATTGTGCATATTACTTCCGAAAATCAATAGCTTCGAGTTATTATGTGCTTTCATTTTGAAATTCCCTTCTGAAACATAAAAAATAATCCCAATTTTTGTTTGAAAGGGGTTAGAGAAATTAATAAAAAAATTAGAGTGATTTCGAGTAATTTTGGAGAGCCTGGAACATTTATCATAAAGGCCATTAATTGTTATTAAAATTGCATTCATACCCATAACTTAGAAATAAATAAATACATTGCGGTGAATTTTTGTGTGTTTTCTTACGCATTGCTCTTATTAATGCCTGCAAAATTTCAAATTGATTAGTTAAAAATTTTAAAAAATGATTTTGAAGGTCCCTGTTTGCCTTATTACTTTATTTAATGAAACTAGTCTTTGTAGAGAAACTACCTGAAGTTGATGATAAGAAAAGATTTATGAGTGAAACTTACACTGTATGACTTCATATTTTATTTATTTTATTTTTCTTTGACAATTGCTCAATTTTTTTATATTTGAGATTTTTAAATGCAGTAAAAATAATGATACATATTTTAATATGAACTTAAATTATTAATTATAATTAATTGATCAAAATATTTTCATTTTAACTGAAATTTCTTAATTAAAAACCTGCATTCATCAGGTAAAAATTCATATATTTATTTAATTATACATTATATATTATATATTTATGTAATATATAATGTTATATTATATATTATATAAATATTAATAATATACATTATATTATTTTATTATACATTTTATTAATTTTTTATTCATTTAATCGAAATTTGTTCTGGTAAGGCAAAAATTGAAACTGAAGCATACTATGAAAATCATCTCATATGTCATAAATACTATATCCAAGATTTACGGGTGACTTGACTTTGTGTATAAAAATTGTAGCCAACTTGTCCCTAATTTCTTCTCCTTATATCAAGTTTAATAATTAAGATACTTGTCAGGTATTTTAAATGATAATTACGGAAAATGTCATTGATGTCGTGAACAAGAGTTTATTGACTTAGTATAATAAGCTGTTAGATGTAAATTAAATCAATTGGAAGCAGAACAAACTTCCAAAGTAAAAATTAGCAACATTAATAAAACATTAAATATATAATCACAATTAAAAAAAGGATGCCATATTTTATGCCTTAACATTATTACAATTAAATCAAATTCTCGTTATTAGACAAATTCTTTCCTTCATGATAGAGAAAGTAACCGCGCAATCTTGTTTCCAGAAATAAGAAATATAAAACTCTTTTAGTTTTTAAGTTTTTGCAATGTAGAAGCACATATTATGCAGTAATATATTGGGTGTAGTGTTGTGTGTTATGAGATTGAAGAGCCAGTAAAATACAAGGAAATTATATCCTCGTCTGTAGCCTCTCCAATGAGCGTCTTCATTGAAATCCATAGAAACGTAGATAGGATCTTGCGCCATTGAACGCCAATACCTACATATCTATAGAAATGTAGACTATCTATAGAAATGTAGATTGTCGAATCATATGGCAACAAACATTTTACTTAGCCATACCGAGTTAACCCATTAACCTTCCATCTGGCGCATCTAATCTGTGAAATGAGGCACCCATATATTTTGGTGCCTAAGTGCGTGTTTTACCGAGAGTCGTGATGGACTTCTAGTAGCTTCCTGGCTCCCTACCACGCGCACTAGGGTGTCGTGGATTTTTCTCTAGAGCTCTTTTCATGCACGTGTGGGGCACGTTAATCTGGTAGATGGGCTGCGCCAGATTACTTTTATATTTTTGATTTCCCAAATTTTTCTCAACATTTCTTTTTATAGTATACCTGCAAAAGTTCGTATACCTGTGTCCCAGCCTCTAATTCAATGATATTGATCGTTATTTCCAATATATTGTTTTAAAAATGTCGAATTATTTCAGGCTCTTATGGACAACAGTTGTCATCGCTAAAGAACCTTACGGGAAAACAAAAGTCAACTCCCTTCTGAATTCCTGGACATTTTGTTACTTGGAATTGCAAGGAAATACAAAAAAGGTTTTTAAACACTTAAAAATAGCTTTGTATGACAGAATAGTTCAGTTTGATAAGCTTTTCCTTAAGTCTAAGCAAAAATTTAACTTTTAATCTTACAGATGAGTTGCACCCGATCATGTTAGCATTTGTATTGCACTCGGCCGAAGTTTTATGATTAAAGTCGCATTTTTAAAAAAAATTAAATACTAACATTATCTGTCGTCAAATCAACTGGAAATATAATAAAAGAATTTTTTTTTTTTTAATCTGAAAAATTTGTGTTTTAGTGCTCTTCTGAACATTTTAGTACTTTGTTTTTCAGTACATACCTGTAATGAAGAATGCAAAGAAATTCCATAAGAAATATATATAAATATTTACAATTGTATTTACTGATCTTTTCGTTATTTGCGATTTAATTAATTTATAAATAATTGAAAAAACTTGCACTTTTTCCTCGATATTGCAAAAACTACTTTTGAGTCTGATTTGAAAATAAAAAGGCTGCATTATCAACTGAACACCTCATATGTGCTGCAATCGATTGAATATCAAAGAAACGAATACTTATAAATATCTTTTCGTAAAATTTATGCTAAATAAATAATTCCCGTGAGGTTATAATGCATTTCTGATGTTTCTCGAAAAAGAGACACATTATTGAATATAAATGGTGTTCTTAGTTTTCTTAGATCAGTTTGGTTTAGTTATATTAACTTCCCGTTTTGAAGTAACCCAAGGGCTATTTTGGGAGGGACCTCGTGATTTTGAGTCGCTGTCATATGACGAGGACGACGCCTGAGTTAGCAGCCCCTCTCCAAGCTTCCGTGCCCCACCAGTGGGAGGATATATGACTTCTTTATATATGATTTAACGTGAAAAGGACCCAATACGCGACAGATGTTTAGTGGAATCGGGTTTCGAGCCTGGAATCCGAGGACGGCACGTTACCACTAGGCCACCGCGGCCCTCCAGTATTCTTAGAAACCTCCCAAATTCAAAAATAATTGAAACACTGGATCACTAAAGACATATTCATTGACATAAAATTTAAAAAATGTAATCAATTGCTGCTGGCACGTAACAATTTCCTTAAAAATAAAAGATAATTAACTATAAAAATAGTACTCGAATCATTGAACGGCAAAAATATTCTTATTTTGCATTTATATTATTATTTGAATATTATACTGCATTTTTTAAAATTTTTGATAAATTTTCAGATCATTTTCAATTTCAATATAATTCGTAAACATACTTCATCTCCTAATGAAATTTTCAGTGTTTCAAAAGTTTTTAAATAAAACATTCATTTTTTAATGCCAGATATAAATAGCAGTCGTTTAAATTTTTTATCCTTCAAATGACATTCACTTTCAAGAAGAGCTTTGCTTGTATTGTAGCCTTACAGTTTCTGCTCGATAAATTATTGTCTTGTGTGTGTATGAGTAAACAAAAAGACTGAAATTTTAGTAATGAAGCATTAAATGCATGTTTTACAATTCTTTGCAAATGGCCAAACAAAATTTAAGAGTCTTAGCATTGAAGTGAAAGTAATACAAGATAACAAGAATGGAAAAAAGCTCACAGAGAAACGTGATGGGTCTATAAGGCCTTAAAGACGCTAAAAAAGACTCAGATCTAATACCCTGAGTTCTTATAGATAGAAATGTTTTGTTTTTCCCCGCCATTTGGGTCCTTTAGGGATTAACTTGTGCCAGTTGGTTGGTCTTTCCTACCATTTCTGCTGATATGCTGTAGGATTCTTGTCCCTGAGAGATTCTTCCAGAAAGATGGCGTAATTCTAGAGAACAATGGTAATATGTTCCGTTCTACATTTGCGGAAGGGAGTTTGTAGGTAATATCTTAATGGAATGTAAGTAAACTATGAAAAAAATATTGTTTCGATCTATTCAATTTAGTACATATTCTGTTACTTTCATATCATTCAATTCATTTGATTTCACTTTTCAACTAAAAAATAATCAGTTTTTACATCTCTCTATATTTTATTATCTCTGTTTGAGTTAAATTTAACACATTGTGTGCGGGATACGAATTAGATGCAAGCTCAAATGAAAAGATAAACGTTACTGTGCTTGTTCTGGACAATGTTTATACCATAAAAGAATAAGTGGACGTATTCTGCAGAAATATATTAACATGTCCAACTTATCTAAGCTATTAAGTCATATCCTTGAATTAAAATCTTGATGTTGAGTAATTCGAGAAAGACGTATTTTTACGTTTCCCTCTTCCAAAGTGTTAATGCATCATCAATCACAGACGATTTTGTAAAACTGTAGCATCTCTTTAAATACTAATCTTTTTGTTTATTTTAAATTTATTTTTACCAGAATGGCAAATTTAGTTATTAAAAGTTATTATAGAACGTGAAAAAAAGAAGTTGCTCGGAATAAAAAGAGTTTTATTGAAGACGATTTTTTGTTTGTACGATTTTCCTTCCGATCATTCAATTTATTTCTTAAGAAGTTATTTTGAACTGAGGCAAGATAGTAAAGAGACAATTTGAGCCGACATCCCACTCTCCATACTTTTTCTCCACAAAAGCGAAAGGACATTTTACTCTCGAAGGCAAATTTAATGAACACCAGGCGTTTGTTCTAGAATTCACGAAAATTTGATATTGAACTTGAGACCCTACCATTTGGCCATCGTGATTCCAATATACAGAACGCCGCCCTGTGCCCCCGTGCCTGACACCATTACAGTTATTGAACCGGTTGAATGGGCACAGGACAATTCAAATATACAGGGTGTTTAAACAAAAGATGTGTAAAAACTTTAAAAAAAAAACCGCTTTTACCAATAGGTCTCAAAAATACTATAGATGGCGCCACTGAAACCTACCGAGTGCAAACGCAATTTTGTGGATTTTTTTTTTAAAAGATTGATAATTAAGAGCTCTAAAATTGTTAGATATCAATAATTATACAAAATTATACCAATAAATATACAATTGCCCAATATATATACAAAATTTCAGAACTCTAGTGTATTAAGAAGTGAGTGAAAAATCGATCACAAAATTCCAAACTTACATACATACATACAAACATGAAATATTTCGATCTTAGTAAAAGCGTTTAGAAAAACGTGGAACTTTAAGGGAAGGTCAGACATACGATACGCATCCAAAATCACATAGGAACAGAGGTGGATAAGCGCCATCTGGAGGCAGCCGATGACATTTAAAATAATGCAGCGCTGGACAAAGAATAATACCAATATCTTTCTGAATCTTAACGGTATTTAACTGAAATATATATATATAAAAATTGCTCTATATATCTGTCTTTGAAGAAAAGAAATATTACGCTGCATTTCGCGCAAGCGCAGTTTAAAATTATTTACTACGAATACTAATATTTCCTTTACGATTTGATTCAAAATTTAAATACAAATGTTTCGCTAATAGATTGTGATGCATTCTGTAAGTTTCGTATAATTTGATTAAAAAACTCTGTGTGTTAAAAGAATAAAACATGAGAGAAAATTTCGAATTCTTTAAGAAAATTTTTATATCTTCCCGAATATTCGTGATATTTTTAAGAAAATGCGTGCAAATATTGCGAAAAACACACAAAAGAATTGATGAAAGTTTCAAACCATCATCAACTTTCTGTGAAGCGGTGTGAGCCAAAATCCTTTTTCAAATTCATCAATTTCTGGGCGGTCCCTTTAATGCCTTCGTGACCGAATCTTCAATGCAAATTGTGAGTTAAAACCTATTCTTTATATATTCAAAGTTTGAGGAGATATTCGAAAAAAATGTGCAAATTTCAAAAAGTCTCCGCAATTTTGGCCATCTCTCTATTATTTTAAAAGTCATCTCCTGCCTCCAGATACCTCTTACACGCTGATGTTCCTATGTGATTTTTGATGCTTATCGTACCCCTGACTTGAAATTAAATTTGGCCATGTTTTATTGAAATACCCTGTAGATAGCCAATAAATATGTTTACGTATTCCGATGCAAAAAAAATTTTCTCTTCTTAAATTAATAGGATTTATTTCCGATTTACTGGGTATTGAATACTTTTTTTATATATTTAAACTAGCCGCAAACCCTGCGTTGCTCGGGATCCATATTTTTCATATACCGGCCTCCTTTTTCTTCTATTTTTCTACAAATATTGTCACTAACTTTCTCCAACAAACGTAAATATTCTTTGAATCTTTTCTTGTTCAATTAAAACTTTCAAATATAGCCTTTCTATCACCTTATAACAGTATGTTTTGAATGAAAATGCAAGAAAATTCGAAAAACAACATTTATTTTAAATAATATATAGTTCAATAGCTAACACAGCTTTACAACGAACAAATATACTTATACTGTATAATTTGGTTACTGCGAAACTTCTAAATAAAATGTTTTATAAATCAATAATCACGTAACTTCTCATTATCATCAGACATCTATACTTCACAAACTCCCGGGTCGCTACGCCGCTTCACACTGATTAGGATCATTTAAAAGTTTGTGAAATTTTAACGAAACATCGCATAGCAGCTAAACTAACCTCGTTGTATGTTTGAGTGGATGTTAAAAGCTACGAAATAAAACCGGAAGTTAAGTACATGCTTCGAAATGACAGCGGAAGTAAGAAGTCTGCCTTCACCAAGAAAAGCAATATTTTCTTAACTTTAACAGTGATGAAAACAATAAATATTTTATAATAATTGGAAACATTGTTACAAATTGCGTTTAAAATGAATTTTGAAACGTTAATTACATTTGAAGAAAATTGTACAACATTCAAATTGGTATCATTAAAAAGATAATTCTTTGCTGTTTAAGGTGATGTAAAAATAATTTTCGTACCATAAGTATTTCAGAAGTTATTGGTGAAAAACGTCTAAAAATAGCTTAATTTTCGTTATTTAATTAAATAAATAAAATTCTAATTCGAATTTTAAAATAATTTTTACGGCGTTAGTTCCCTCTTGTGCTAATCCATCGCTGTGCCAAATTTGGTCACCATAAGTCCAACGGTGTGGACGTGCATAAAGAACCAACAAACGAACACTCAAACATACTTTCTTCTTTTATATATATATATAATGCGCATAATCATTTCTGCACTATCTCGAAGTTTAAGCGATGTAAGTAAAATGACGTTGTTGAGTGAAACGGCAAATATGATTATCTTCACTTGAAAGATCGTTGATGTAAAAACTTGACTGACTAATCGTGTAGCTCTAAATAAATCAACTAAACAAAGGATTAAATATCCACGAATAAAAAAAAATCACTTAGCGATAGATAGTCACTAAAAATTAATTGGTAGAAGTCTCTCCAAGTTTTGAACATACAACTTCATTTGAAACATTACTGAAATATGGTTATCGAAATAAAAGAGCAGTCTGTCCATAAGATGCTCTTCAGCAAGGAAAAAAAATTAAAATATACAAAAGTAAGTACATTCAATACCTTAATTACTTTTGCAGGAATGGGAAATGTATTCAAACTGAAGTTGCGTTGCCATTTGAAGGATAACAAAGAAACTTTCAAACTGCAAATGAAAATTTCAATTTACACTCAGTTATTCACGACTCAGTATGATTTCCTTTACATGAGAGGTATTCCTGATGGGCATAGTACTGATTGTCCGCCACGAGATATCTGCCCGCCAAGTTGTTTGATTAGCGGCAGTCGCTATAGTAACTGGTTATGTTACTGAATATCCATTTCGAATAGGATGAATTCGATGGAAGTCTGGGTTATATTTTTTCTTGGCGCCATTTTGAGGCGTTAAAAGAGCCGTTGATGATTCGTCTTCTCGGTTTTGCAGCAGTTGCATTTTCCTTCCATTTGGTTCTAAGTGCGCCAATGTAACAAACTTGAATGAACTTCTACCTACTCGAAATGGATTTCTCGTACGGTAATGTGTTCCCATAGGAACCACCACCATCCAGGCAATTTGTTGGGAAGAGATCTCGTCGCGGACAGACAGTAATGGTGTGGTGTTGAGTTACTCCACTCCGTTGAAGGAACGTACCTCCTGCAGGAAGGGTTGGACCGTGACCGATGATGGATGTTAGGACTCCATCCTCAGTTCCCGGCTGCTGTCGCGATAACTATCATTCAGATCATCCCGGAAGCTAAGGCAGGGGGAGGGGCAACTCGTTTACAGTTTTGGTTTACATGTTAGGAAAACAATTGGAGTGCGGACGCATATCAAACTGGCTAAATAAAGTTCGTAAGTGTTTGTAAAATTACCCTTGCAGAAATACTATTTGATTTGCCAGATTTACATCGAATTTCGAAAGTTCTAATGACGGTGGGAACTACACGGTGATGTGCAAGATCATTTTAATGTAAGGTTTAATGTAGCTTGTTTAAAGTACAATTATGGAGTCCATTTTACAGGGCACAGAGCTCCCATCTTAGAAGAGGAGAGGTTATTCTAATGTTCATCCAAGTATCCCGAGTGTTTTTTAAATATAATTTTAAATTAATTTAAGATGAGAAGGTATTTTATTATCTAATTCATTTTAATGAGATATCTTTTACATAATTTCTGAATTACAAATTTAAAACAAATAAAAATTAAGGATTATTCTTTAATTTATATTCCCAGTTTTATTGTGACAAAATTCTGATGCTTCAAAAAGAAAATTATGTTTTTTCCCTTTCTTTTTTAAATAAATGACAAATGCTTTTTAATGATGGAGTAACTACAAAGAAATATTTAACATTTAAATAAAACAATAAACAAAACCTCAAAGACTTTAAAAAGTATTGAGTATGCGAATAAAAATGTACATTAGAAAGCGCTAAATAAAGTTTTTTTGAACTATAAAATAATTAGTCTAATCAAAATAATAAATAATAAAAGATTATCTATTATTTCGAAACATCAAATGTATGCTGGAAATATATTTAATTTGTCAAAATGATTTATGAATCCCCTCATGAGCGGATTGATTTACAATAAAATAGATTTAAATTAAATGTCGTCCAATTTAAAAGACAAAATGTTCAAAAGACAAAATACAAATATAGGTAGCAAAAGGGGAAAAAAGAATCCAAATATACAAATATATACAAATGCAAAAGCAACACGCAATGGTTAAATATGTTCTCTAGAATAGGGTGACATGTAAAAATGGAAGATGAAGCTTTAACAGAAAACAAACAATCAAAATGTTAATTCTTTCTGCTCTTGACAAAAAATAGGGGGTAAACTACTTAAACACGCACTTTTCTACAAACAGGGTTTACGGAATAACACTTAAAGCAACAAATGCATACTGTAAAAAAGATATTAATACATACTCTTAAAAGATGTTAATACATACTCTTAAAAAGATACTACTACATATTCTTGAAAAGATATTAACACGTACTCTTAACCCAGTTGCACTGAAGATCCGCCTTGTATGTGGGCCTAGTACAGGATAAATCTGACCATTTGGACCAAACGTGCTCCCGCTGATGTCGTGCCTACAACCCACGTCCACCGACTCACCCATAAGGTTTAGAGTCCGCAGGGATTGACGGATGCTACTGTGGTGAGTTTGTTTGGAAGAGGGGGGCTAGCTCGTCATCTGACCGCTATTCAAAATTACGCGGTTCGTCCAAAAATAGCCCACGAGTTGCTCCAAAATAGAACTTTAATATCATTAAAACTATAACTAAACTGAACTATCATTCATCAAAAAAAATCACAAAGACTGGTTTGATGCTACAGTGATGAAATCAAAAAGAATTTAACCGCATGGTAATTAGCTAGCAAATATTGCAAATATTATGTATTTCCAATAATATTTGTAAATTCCGAAAACATATTTTAATTGTGCTTGTAAAAAAATTGCATCATAAAGAGCTTCCTATGTGCAAAGAAAACGATAGTGGCACACCAGATGAAGAAATTAAAATTGTGAGGGTTAGTATAGTGCAGAAAACAGTTCAAATAGTTTAACAATTATTTACTTATATTTACGTTAAGCAAGGACAAGTTTAAGAATATAATTTCAAAATTAAACAAAACATAGAAAGATAATTGTTTGTTATCAACGCAAACGCTATCTTGCTTCAAAACGGAACCTTAACTGAATTGAAATAAGCAAATGTTAAAATTTACACAGAAATTATTCATTTTTGGAATAACTTTAATACCAATAAACTACAACATGTCTTCTTAACTGTAATTTAATACCATGCCGTTGAAAAATAAATATAAAGACTAATTCTTCATTGTGGGTTGCAATATGTTAAGTGAAATTTCTAATTAGAATGTTAAAAAACTGAAACAAAATCAGAAACAATGAGAATTATCTAGAGTGCTAAAAAGTTACCCGCTGTCAAAAAGAAGAGAGAGTAATCCATTAAAGTGAAGTAAACATTCTTTCTTTCGGTTTCAAAATAAATATTTTCTTAAATATACTGTTTCAAAAGAATGTACATAAAAAATAACAGTAGCTAAATCATTATGCAATTAATCCAATAAAAGCAAGTGTGTGAAATAAAGTACAAATATATCTAAACTATTTAAAGAGAACACTGACTTTACACTAGAATTGTTGCAATAAAAAACTTATAAATGTATTTAACTAATTCGGGATAGTTCAATTTGTTGCTAATGGACTTTATTCTTTAAACAACAAAACATTTATAAGTTTTACACAAAATGTTACCACTTTTTTCAAATGTTTGTATATTTATTTTATTTTATTTATTTATTTTGTGCTAATTGCTTTTAAATCTTCGAATACTTTGATTGAATAATTTGTTTGTATTTTTCATATTATTATGTTAAACTAATTTTGATTCATTTCGAAAAAGTGTTTTTTTGGGTTAAAATACACGTAATAAATGCAGCTGAAAAATAAATGTTCGTCATCAATTAAAATGAATCTGTTTATTGCCGAAATTTCTTCTTAATAAATCTTAATAATCAGCAACTAACGTTCATTTTATCTTTTTTAAGTAATTAATTTCTTGAATCAAAATGCTTTCTTCTATTTACAGACACATTTAATCAATTAAAAAGAGTTCCCAAGACAGGAAAATAAAAAAAATCCATTAAAATTGTTAAATAACTCAAAATTTAAACGTTTTTCAGTAGAAAATTGTTTTATTTACGAATAAAAAGACAAAAATATGCTGCATAAAAGAAATTTCCAAACTTGAAGTGAACGCAAATATTTATGGGGATTTATTCCTTCAGTCAACAGTTTCTTTCTTTTAATTAGTCTTCTGAGGCCAGTTGACGTATAATTGGATATTTAGCGCAATAATTAAATTTAAAAGGAGCTGAAAGTACCTAAAAATATGATAAGGGTATCGTACTTGGTAAATTAGAAAGGAATAGCTTTCCATTTGTTGACTTAGAAAGCATACAAATATTTTAGAAAACATATATTAAATTAGGAATACAAACCTTTCGGAAAATGTATAGCATAATTCTTTCATGCATTTTGATGCCTTCTTGAAATTATATATTTTTTTATCTCCCATTTTCGTTATCACTCACAACCGTATCGATATCCCATAATACATATTTAAACTATTTCAGAACTTATTTCTTGTCATTTTATTTCTCATAATTTGTCAATAAAAGCTTTAAGCACTTTGATTTGATTTGACTTGTTTCATGCTTGAAAATATGGAATTTTGTAATTGACTTTTTAGAGGCCGTGTTGGCCTAGTGGTAAGGTCTCGGCTGCGGGGCCGGAGGGTTCCAGGTTCGAAAACAGATTGATTGAAGATCCGTGATGCATTGGGCCTGTTGCACGCTAAATCGTACTTAGGAGATCAAACGTCCTCTCGCTGGTGTGGCGCGGAAGTATGGAGAGGGGGTGCCAGCTCAGGCGTAGTCCTCATCCTCTGACCACAGTTCAAAATTACGAGGTCTATCCAAAATAGTCCTCGTTTTGCTTCAAAACGGGACGTTAATATAACTAAAACAAACATTCCGTTATTGGGGGGTGAAATCCTATAACTTAGTCAAACAGTAAGCCCGTATACAGATTAAAATACCACGGTGATAAGGCATATGTATCGCCAAAGAAGAAAACGTAAAAAATCATCTCAAAGAAAGAATTCCTTGAAATGGAGAAGAGTCATTAATCCTATTTGAAAGGCAGCTAATTACAAAACATAAGAATTTTAAAAAACCAAATTCTGCTCCTATTAAAAACCTAATGAGATTTATTTGTCACGTCTTAGTTTGAATGCTTGCGGTGCGTTTCCGAAAGCTTTCCAGGAAAAAGGAAATTTTTTTCGGAGGTATAAGAAAAGAGATTAAAAGATCGTTTTTGATCCCTTAGTTCCATTTCTGGTCACGTTTCATTCAGAATTTTGCAACGTTTCCTAATTTTAAATGTGTTTTGAGAAACTCTTACATAAATATAATTAATGGGCTTTGTGTTTGCATTAAAGGAAAGACATGCCTACTTATCGTAAGGAATTCTGGTTCTTGTATGCATTTTTATGTCGATGCTAATTTGGTCTTTCTTTAAAAAAAGTTTTGGCGAAGCCAATCTTTCGCTTAACATCTATATCTGGTCATTTACAGTTTATATAACATTGTTAAGATATTTTTGCCATCATTTGGATTTACAGGGTGCATTATAAATTCGTTCAAATTTTAAAAATTCATTAAAAAAGGAACAATTACATTACACGGTGTCAGTTTGGAAACAAGTGCCATGACCAAATGTCAGCTTGCATCTGTTTAGAGTATAATCGGGATTTTAAAAGAAAACAACTCCACAAGTTAACAAAAGAAGGCGCTGCAAGGAACTAACGTTGCATTGACTTATTTAAGTAATTATTGTTCAAAATGTCCTCCACCAAATGATAAGACACAATTAAAGCGTGTCACAACACCTGTGACAGCTGAGTGGATTCCACCAACGGCCTGAAAAACTGCATCCTTCTGTTCCCCCAATGCGGCAGAGAAGGACTTGTACCCAAGGGATTTTAATAACAGCACAGTCACAAATCTACACAAGTCAAGTCTGGTGACATGGAGGCCATTTGATTTTACAACGCGACTTATCATCGGTCTTCAACAAAAGTATCGAAAAGGAATGTCTTCATTGAACTTGTAGCTTGGAGCAGAGTATCGTCCTGCATGAAGGTTAGTGCAGTCAGCACTATTCAGGTAAAAAAAGCTTAATCAACAGCGTTTGATCTGGAAAAGACAGCATACTGCTGGCATCGATTGAAGAATTCTAGGTACTTTAATAAAAGCTCGCTTTGCATAAATGTACTTCAAATTTTGCTTCAGTGCCCTCTATCGGTGATTTTTTGAACTGCATATTCTTTTGTTACTAAAAAAACTATTACTTTCTGATCTATTTCAAGCAAACAACAAATTTTATGATCATCCTTCCATTTTAAAGAATTTTTTCGATATTTAACGAAATTGTGACGCATCCTGTATCTTTACAACATTATATTTGTTTGATATCACTATGTTTATTTAAATTAAAATCATTTTATTTCTACTATAAATTATTATTCATTACGTGCGTTGGTATTCTATTTAAAGGTAGCGCCAAAAAGAAATTTTAGAGAATTCTTATTGAAGGCAAAAAGTTCTTGAACCTGAAATATCATTGTATTATTTCAAATTATAACAAAGTTTCTCCATGATCATAAAATGTTAGAAAACGTGAAGGATTTATCAGCTTGCGATACATAGTTAAAATTTGATTGGAGGAAAAAACGATCCGATCTATCGAGCGATTATAAGCAATCTTTTGAATGTTATAACTTTGTTTCTATGTACGTAAATTATTTATTTTTATATTTTGGACTGATACATTTTTTAAAGATCAGTTGTATTATATTTTTAACTAGATCAATATCTTCTTAATTTTTAATCAGCGTTTTACTTAGCTGACTATCTCTGAACCAAGGCTTGGAGAATGGATAGAACAAAATTTATGAGACTGAATATATATTTGCTTTTATAATGGTAGATTAATTCTTTTAATCTAGTCCAATTATGTGCAAAAGAAATAAGTTGTAATGAAATTTCCACTAAAAAGGAGCTTTCCTTTATTTTTTAAACATCATGACTCCTCTCATAGGATTGTACAAAATAGTTCGCCGCTTCCTTCCTACGTAGAGAAGCGTGAGACAAAAGCGACGAAGCATTTGACAGAGTGCTCAGATGACTGATGGTCAGCCACGCGAGCTTATTTTTGCTTTCAGTCCTCGACCTGTGGAGAATGTTAACCATTCCTTAAATTCCCAAGACAGTGAAAGTATGTGTTGGAAGAAACTAGTAAGTAACTTTCTCTAGGGTCAATGGATCCAGAACAAGTACTGTAAAAATGCCATGCATTTTTTATTTTAAAGAGAAGCTCCAGAAATGCTTGGATGATTATACAGGGTGACCACTAAAGTCCTTTACACCCGCTTTAACTTCAGAACGACTGCATCTACAGTCATAAAAATGGCGTCTAGGTATAGTAAACTGGCTATGCGCTATGCCATGAGGCCGCTATCTGATGTTAAACAAAGGAATTATCGTTCTTATCACCGAAGCAGGAGAAAAATGACAATGTTTGTATTCTTTAGTATAAATTTAAAATATTGATTGAAGAATTCTTTACGCATTCCAATGTACAAATAAGTTTTAAAATCTAAAAAATTCAACTTAAAGGATACTTTATTCAAAATCTAAGGAACACGAAAGACACAAACAAATCCAATAAATTCTTTAGATCTCATCTGTTTTATTAATGTACATTTAGCATCCAATAATAAGTTCAAAATTCTTGAATTCAGAAAGTACACGATTCTCCTCTAATTTGTTGGCTATTTTTCATTTTCAGCAGTCAACTTAACAAATAATTACCGCAGTTAAATCAATTTCTGGAACATCAGGATTTCCTTCCTGAACTTCAACAAATCTGATGCTTTTCCGTTTCAAAAGAGTAATGATTGATCTTCCATAATTATCGGATTGGACAACAATGACTGCTTCACTAAAAGGAGAAGCGAGATATAATTCCTTTCGAGGAGAAAGTTCTCTCCGAATCATCAATGTTTAATCGTAATCGAATAGATAGAACCATTTTGTATGCGCATAAATTTGGGAGAAAATTCTTCATTCTTCTAGTGCTTCACTTTTTTCCTCCTGAAAGAAAATATTTCATTTGGATTCCTGCTTATGTAATTTGATGAGACAGCGTTTCGCAATGAGGCGAGAATCGGTAGAAGCAATTTCTTTGTTCGAACTTCTGAAAATAAAATGGAAGCATAAATGAATCCTTTCTTTCTATATTGATTTGTATGAATAATTGGTAGCAACCGAATATTTTTGAAAAAATATCAAAAGAGTAAGAATTTTCTCTATCAAGAAATTATTAAATTGCTTTTTGATAATGTTTACGTATTTTGTAGAATCAATACGTGAATTGAAGCTATACAAACTGTATTTTACAGAATTTAGGGTTAATAAATTCCTGAAAGAAAATATTTGATTTGGTTTCACGCTTATGCAATTTGATGAGACAGCGTTTCGTAATGAGGCGAGTTGTTCGAACTTCTGAAGATAAAACGGAAGCCTCGATGAATTCGTTTTTTTCTTGATTGATTTGCATGAGTAAATGATAGCAACCGCGTATTTAAAAATATCACAAATTTAAGAATTTTCTCAATCCATAAAGTAGATAAATTGCATTTTTTTTTAAATCCTCACCTAATTCGTCCAATCAATGCGCAAATTGAAGCCATACAAACTGTATTTTATAAAATGTAGGGTACATAAATCTCTTGCTCTTTAAAACTCCACTTATTTAGATTTATAAGCGTACCATCTCCATTGTAATAACAATAACTTTTTATAGTTCGAAATAACTTTACAGATATACAGAATTCAAACTCTTCATCTGCCTCGTCATTTCACGTTTCGTAGTCTCCACATATCTAGGATTGCCATAATTGCCAAGCATTGGTACGGGCGTTTAAGTGCTAAATAAATGTGTCGTGTAGCTGCAAAAGTCGCAATCTCCATTTTTTTCATGCGTTTTTTCAAAGGCCATATCCACTAAAGGGTGTGGATTCAAAACCGGCCATCTTCAAATCCGCGAGGCAGCGCATCGGTCGTTTCTTGAAACCTTGCCAAACGCAGGCTTATACAGTTGATAATATGGAAACTGCGATAAGTTTGAGTTTGGTTTTCCTGAATTATTACACTTTGGAACAAAATGGAAAAAAATGTTGAAGTTGTTCGTCATCAGATACGGTAGCGTAAAGGAGATCCGTCTGTGGGGAGGCGATAGGTGGCAAAACAGAAACGGTATATAGGTTCTGTTCATAGTAATTCATTTACTTATATATAAAAGTGAATATGGAAGGCGACTGTAAGGCAGGAGAGGGATAAATACCACGGAAATGTCCGTTGCGCCTTCAGAAAAGAGAGGAGAAGACCGAAGATCAGCGGCATTTCATTCAAAAAAGGACGCTGTAATATCTTTCATAAATACATTCAAGTGCATCGAATTTTACTACTGTCGGAATGAGACTCAAGTGAGAAATTATCACAGCAGTTAACTAAACATTAAAAATATAGCTTATTTACAACTCCAGTACCAAGACGAGTCACTCACAGTTAGTCTCAGGTACTTCAAAAACCTATTCAACACTAAAGCCAATATTGGTTTTGGTTTGCCTAGTGTTGATGTTCATACTAAATGTTGGGAAATGAATGAGAGGATCAAAGCAGCTAAGAGTGACGAAGAGAAGCAGACAGTTATAATTGAATCTACACTACTAGAAAAACGAGATGCGGCTTTTTCCCTTTTTGAAGAGAAAAGAGGGAAGAACTACTTACCTTAAGCTTTAACTGCCGAAAACACTTAGCGTAGAGTAAAATCTTTGTTCAGTCGACGTATTATAGTAGATAGCTGTACCTATATAACTTCACCATGATATACGTCTCATTGAAAGATCCCTTGACTAACAATAAGAAATTTATATACTTTTGAGGGGACATAAATTCCCAAAGGCTTCCAATGAAATCTTATCTGCTCTGTTTCATTGGCTGTAGAATACTGTTTTCACAGGTGTTACGGTCCTCAGATGTA
>BGPR01000352.1:62326-89355 GCA_013235015.1 Araneus ventricosus
AGTATTGAAGCAATTATATGAAGTTGGCACGTGAAATATTAAAAGAAAATATTGGTATTTAAATAAAAGCTTTCTGAGATATTGATTTAAATTTAAAGAAACTTTCATCAACATTCTTATGTGTTTTGCTTAGGTTAATGATTATAATAAAGAAAATGCTGACATAAGATATTGAAAAGTTATGAATTTAATGTTATTAAAGTTATTTCAAGGAAAATACGAAGAAAAACCCATAAGGATACATTATTGAAATGAAAGCTTATGTTAACGGTTGGAATAAAAAATGCTCTCATAAGAAACTTAAAAGTCATTGAATCAAAATTAAAAAAAGTTATTCGATCAAAAAATTAAAAATTAAATCCACACCATAAGCAAATTTAAGGGTTAGAAACAAAAGTTTACTTTAATTTTATGGCTATCATTGTTAACATATAAATTTCCAATTTTTCAATGTGGAAAAATATAAAATAAACTTTATATTCTTTTATTAAAATTTATAGTTATGGATTGGGAAATATCTTTCTTAATTCTAAGAAAAACTAATTCCATTCCAGAATGCTTCTTTTTTCATTTCCCAAATACATAGAAATTGTTTTAAATCCGGTTGTTTTGGACAGGCCCATGGGATTGGAGCGAAAAACGACTCGAATATTACGAGCAATAAAAGTTCCCTTCGCTTCACGATGGAGGTTTTCTTGATAGCAGAAATGGAATTACGTCTCTTGTAAAGCTAAAAAATATTTGTTTATTCCGCTTTGTTCGGTATGTTGGACCATTAATCCAGAATTCTTAAAGTGCATCAAAAAGCAGATGTCTCTTGAAAATAAGGCGATTCTAGCTATGGAATGAATTTAATTCTGTTAAAGATATATTTTAGAAGTATTCTCTCAATTCTTTCGGTCTTGGGAAGAGATATTAAAGTATTTAATCTGAAATAATGAATCACATTATAAGGGAGAGTCGCGGAAATTAGAACTCCGCCTAGATTGGCCCGGAAACACAACTTCACTTGTATTAAATAAATGGGCCGAACAATAGCAAATTATGTTGTAACGATGTAAATGTGGTTTATGGAGTCATTTCTAAAAGAAAGTGAACACGTGTTTACAGTTATAGAGAGAGTGTTTAGATTTAGGTATCATCAGTTAATTTTGTTAACAAAAGACAGAGAGCCCTTACGATGTTTTAAAGTAAGTAGGAAAAATTTTATTTTATCCTCAGATAGAAAATATCTTTGGCTACAATTTACTATAAAAATTTTATTAAAATGTTTTAAAAATAAGGTCAAGGGAATTTTTTATTGTTCAAAAGTTGCCTAGATTGGACCGCAAACAGTTACCTTAATTTTGCTGTTTAAATCAATGGGATTATTATCCTGAACTGCAGGAATTCAGAAATCAGTTTATCTCCACTAATAGTTCTCATAAATTGGAAATTGAACAAGTAAAAAAAACAATAAAAGGTCACTAAAACCATTAAATGTTGGATAAAAAAGTATAAAAACTTAGGATACGTGTGATTTGTATTATTTGTGAGGAAATATAGGGAGAAGAGGAAATGATACAGTGCATAAAATATCATACTTGTGTTCATGCATTTCATGCTGGTGTGAATTTGAGAGTCAAAAAATATTTCGCTTTAATTTCACTCAAAGCAATTAATTGACGGAAATCAATGGTTTGACCTAGCAAACCAGTTTCCTTAATTGGGCTGATAGCACAATTTTTTAAACTACATTTTTATACTTTAAACTGTACCTGTATAAAAAGTTAATTACATTACTTTGAAGATAAATAGCGTAAAAAAATTCTACTTCTTGTTTTTCATTAAAATTATTTCTCTATCAATGTACACTAAAAAATATTCAAGTGATCCAAATGCGACAACCTTCACTCGGTTTACCGTGGTGTGTATCATAAGATTAAAATGTATTATTCGGTGGATGTCATGAGATTCATAGCCTATCTTCAAAATATGACTTCAAATTTTCTTTCTGCTCGAAAAGAGAGTTTCGCAGAGACATGATTATAGAGTGGATTTCACCGAAGAACTTCCATTCACGCGCGTCTGGTGCACACCTATATCGTCAAAGTCAAACGTTCATACGTTAGTATGGTGTGGAAGTCCAGAGAAAGAACCGGTTCAGATGTCGTCATCTGACAATGGTTCACCAGGTGCTTACAATGTTTTGTCACTTTTGCTACATCCTTGATCTTTAGATTAAATTTTTTTTAAGTTCTAGAAAAAAAACACCTTTAAAATTACATTCAAATTACATAGAGATATTAATAAAGAAGTTTCTGCTCGATAATAGATATTTCCGAGTCATGAGTATAGAATCGATTTCGACGAAGATCTGCTGTGCACGGGGGCCTGGCGCACGTTTAAACCGTTCAAAGAAAGAGCCAGCTCTGATGTCATCTGATATGGTACAACACTTTATCTTATTATCCACGTAATGTAATTTAGTGAAAATATTATCACCGTTTTTTTATATTTTTAATAAATTTTGAAATGTTTCAAGAACTTTTGGTTCACCCTGTATTTCGTATGTGGGAAAGTAAAAAGCACTGTTCCCTGTCTGTAGAAACGTTATCAGAAATGCCTAATCATCGCCACAACAAAATACATAGCTGAAGAAGTGCGAAAGAAAAGAAACGGGGAGCACATATCAAACATCCTCACAAAGATTTATCGCAATCAATCTGCACGTCCACCTAGCCTTCTTTATAAGCCTCTATCTAAGGACTGATGGATTGAGAGCAAAAGAATCTGGCTCCTGCTTCCAGAAATATTTGAACAGTTTGTATCTCGTGATATTCCAGTTCAGCCTGGGTCCATAAAGTAAAAAGAAAACCCGCTTTTCCATCCGTCGAAATATTTCTTCGATCATCTATCATTGTATAATACAAGGTGTAGTTGGATATTTTTCGATTTTCATCACCACACGTGACTTCTTGGAATTTACAATTGATAGCTATGAAATCTGGTTGTTCTTTTCATTCCATGATGAACAAAATCGATAAATAGTTTCAAAATTTTTAATTTACCTTTGTGTTCTCAGGTTTTCAGAGTATATCCTGAATTTGGTGAATAATTTATGCTAAAATGGTGTGGAAAGTTTTAAATCAAACAACCACTTCACAAGTAATGCAATCTAAAAAATAAGCCTTTTACATTATTGAATATCATTAACGGAAGGAAATTTGTATTTTTCTTATCCTGTACTGGGATTATTGATTTAAAATTGAACATTTCTTGATCTTTTTTCGTACATTGTTTTAACTGTAATTAGATTCGTTTTATAATTTCAATTATGCAAAAGGATACAGCTTTTGTAAATGGAAGAAAAAATGCCTTTCTGATATTTTGCAGAAAATTCCCATTAAAAAGTAAATAATATCTTGATGAATATCAAAAATTTAGTGAAGCAGATATGCAGATGTAGGTTTATGCGACATACACAAATTTGCTTTTCTTGCAATATAGCATGCGACATCAAAATCTGACAGTTTTTCTTGTCTTTTAATATGGCATCTTGCCTCTCTATATGCATTTACAATAGATAAAGCGATTTTTTTCCTATCCCATATTATTCGCATTCTTAGTTGTACATAAACACTATGATATACGTTTATAATATATTTAAATGTTTTTTTTTCCTTTGTATGTACCTGAAAGTTCGAGTGATCTAGCATCTGACCGCAAATTTAATATATCAATAAACGATCTTTAAAGCAATTCTATGCATAGTTAAACTAGTGATCTGATTATTAATCTTTCGAGAAAATATATGGAGAATAGACAAAAGTAAAAGTGAAGAAAAGCCTGAAAAGGACAAAGAAACAATGTTTCCAGGATAGGCGCTATCAAACCAAATCAGCCAATACAGCTGGAACGATGTAATCGAATTAATTAATACCAGTGGCTTTGGCTTTTCTCGTTTCTTTTCTTTCTTATTTCGGATACTGTAATCAAACTAACCTTTGATTCTGTAGCGTAGAAACTGCTATAGCTGCAAATCATAAAGGTATATTAAGGTCGTACATTAACATGTAGCTATAAGGTATTAACTAAAAGTGTTTATTCGATTATATTTAATAATGTATTCCTCATTTTATACAAAATGGAATCTATTTGAAGCATCATAATCTTATGCATTATCAATTCGAAACTTTTAAGCCAATGTCATTAGGTAGCAATTTGGCTGTTCTGCCAAGGGCGCAGGATTGACTCGGTTAGGTCCTGTATCCGGTCGTTATGAGAGGAACTCAATACCAACTCTTTGACGAAACCGTGTGTTCACTAGAATTTCATCATGATCGTCATAGCAATGCGGAAGCATCACATTATGTTGGAAGTATCCTCTCTAGAATGCGTAAAATAATTCTTTCCAGTTGTAAGTTCAGGAAAACGTCAACGTTCATGGTATGCTCAACGGTAAAAAGACCACACGATTTCAGGCATCGTCTTTACAAAATAAGAGCAGTATGATGTGTTTCATAAAAATTTAACATATTTAGATATATAATTTCGTACATAAACAGAATCGACCTACACTACATATGTTGATTACTATTGGTGTGCTATTTTATGATACTACATATATTTTGAACAATTGTTAATTATTAGAAACAAGCCGCCTTCGGCGACCAGCTTGTTTTCCGGGAACATAATTTCAATTGAATCTTGTATCATTTTATATTAATGGCTGCTTTAACAACGCAATTTTAAACTTCAGATTGTGGTAGATATTTAACCCATGTTATTTTAGTGGCCTTGCACCTGTTCTGTTCATTGTCTACATAAATGCTCCTAATGGATTCAAATAACCGACCATACCATGTAGCATCTAATTTCACGTTGACGGCGCCATCTTCACGTTCTTTTTTTCTCTTGCAAAACATGCATTCGATGGCGCAGCACATTTTATGGCGAGCGGCATGATAGCTGAATGAAAACATTCTGAAAAAAGAATGAAAACATAGCAACCATAATCATTCAGCAAATTGAATATATTTCTTAATATATACGTAATATCTCTGAGAGCTTGGTTTAGAGATTCCATAAAAATTTTGATAAAATAAAATATGAAAGCAAAATGTATTAAGATATTACCTCAACTTTCAACAATGAAAGAGAAACACGCATTTAGATATTTGTTTAAACAAAGAAAACGGTTTGAATTACGTTACAACAATGAAAAGTATTGTTGTAAATTAAGCTAATAAATATTTTATAAAGTTTATTAAAAATACAGAAAAATTGTACGGCAATTTAATTGATATCATTGTGAAGGCAATTTTTTGCACTTTCAAATGGTATAAAAATAAATTTTTGTTCTGTCATCTGTCCGAAAGTTATTAAGGAAAAACGAAGCAATTTTGCTTAGTTTTTAATTAATTAAAATTTCAAAAAAGGGCTCAAGGTGCACATTTGCACCCTCCAAAGTATGTTTGTGCCGAGTTTCGTTGCACTAGGTTCAACGGTCTGTCCTGTAGAGCTCCAATACACCGACAGACAGACACACACACACACATTTTCCTTTATTATTAATAGGGATAATTATCATTCATAACAATATTCATGCTATCCTTATTCTTAATGCTAATATATAATATTATTCGGTATTATTAATGCTATCTTGTATTTCAATTAAATACTCATATTTACTAAAAATTCTACTAATACAGTCAATTCCTAATAGCGCGGAAAGCTTTTTATATGCCACGTCAATATAAGTTTCGAATCCATTGCGCATCTTGCAGTATGAAAACGAGTGTGATATCTCAACAGTGAGCAAGAAAATGTGCAGTAAGGTGCTCCAAGTCTTATCACGTGTCAGTCAGTGGCGTATCTAGGATTCGGGTCTCGGGGGGGGGCGGGGGGCTGAGGTCATAAAAATTTTGTATCGTCGTGACGAATGTCAAACCTCAAGGCTAAAGTAAACAAAGCTCTTTAACTTCACAGACTTTATTCACCTGACAATAAGAATCATAAAGAACAGTACAATACTTTCTATAATTTAATAAAAATTACAATGAATTAACTAACCAAAAAATGTCTTCGACCGCGTCAAAGCTACAAGTAGTTGTGGAATGACTACAAAAATAGGAAAATTTTCGAGCCTGTCAAACCAGAAAGCAATGTTGAAACTTTTTATTATTTTTTTAAAGAGGGAAATTAAGAAAAAACAGTTGTAATGATTTTAAATAATATCAAGAATTCTGGGGCTGTAGCCCGATAGCCCCCCCTGGATTCGCCACTGGTGTCAGTGATGTCAAGGTAGCAAAAAGTACCTTTGACTTGATGACCACTGCATAAGCCCCTCAATAAGTCAAGTTGTTAAGCGTGTTAAGATGCATTGTTAGCGGAAGAGGGAAAAATGAGCGAGGTGCCTCATTCTTATTGATTCAAAGTTGTATTTAGGCTCTAGCACTCATATGATATTTCTTTCAATGCTGATATTTTTGGCACTAAAAATGGAAATTATATGAAATCTAGCTCAGATTAATGAGTTTTCACAACCGGTCTTTTTATATGATTCGTGTTTCCTAGTTACAGGAATGAATGTAAAATATAACTAAACATATTCATTTATGAATACAGCTTAATCTCAAATGTTCCAGGAAGCATAACATATATACTGAAATAAAGTATGTCGACGATGGTGATGAATATTGCATGAAGGAAACTTATTAAATGAATATTGCATGAGAATGAAATTGAACCAAACAGATTGAAGTTACATTTGACAGCACATTTTCTGCTGTTTGAGTTGCTTTATTAAAAGAAGATGATGGCTGCTAATTCAGGAAGGATCATCCTAAAATAGTTTGAATTTAAAGAACCGTCAACGGGTGATATTTCAGTTGTTATTGATGTGGAAAAGTGGAAATTCTTTTAATTCAAGATTCCGATGCAAAAGAATTGTTTATATATATTATTTATATATATTATAGTAAATAAAAAACATCAAATATTAATTTAGTAATTTACACTAACATGCATTTGATTTGCTATTTACCTAATTATTAGAATAAATTAAAAACTACGCTATCTATAATCATACACTTAAAATAAAAGAATTACTTAACAAAAACTATTTGCACAATTAACCAAAAAAAATTTGGAAAAAAGGCAATACTAATTTGAAAATCCAACAACCAATTTGACTAACTAGCCTTGGGACTAATTTTGCTAATCTAGATTTTAGAAAAGGGGAAAATCAGAAAAGGGGAGTATGTCCCAAATTATTCTCAAGATGAGAAAGGAAATATTAACCATCTACTAAATTAATATAATAACATACTATTATACATTCAAACTATTAATATCATATCAAATTTGTTCAAAAATTGTAATCCCTTATCTCTGGGTAACCTTTTTCATATCTGCTCAGAATCCAAAACATTGACCCAAGTTCGCAGTGAAGAGAAAAATAGTATTTTTAAATTAAGTATTTTATTACTAAGGTAAGTTACTAAAAAGAAACATCAAATTTTAAATTATATTTATGTAAGTAACTAATTAAAGTAAAAAAAAATAAAAATATGAATAAATAAAATATTACTATATATATATAGTAAATATTATATATATATATATATATATATATATATATATATATTAATTTTTTAATAAATTTTTGTAAAAGCTATACACTATAAACCATAAACTAATTTCTATCTAGATTATTTGAAATTATTGAGAACTAAGGACAATACTTCCTTTGCAGATTTTCTTGATCATAAAATTAAAATAGTTAAAAATAAATTATGAACGAATATCTTTGATAAAAGAAATACTTTTGAATTTAATATAAATAGATTAGCTCATCGGTATAGTAATTTAAGTCGTTTAGTATACAAAAAAATATTATATTAAATTGTATACATAGAAATAATGTGTTAGTCTTGGAAATTACTATTTGACAGTCTGGAATTAAAATGAATGTGCTTTGAAGTATGGGTTTCCTAGGAAATTCTTGTATGTGATTATCTAATACTTCTTAGCTCTTAATGAATCTATTTTGAAATAATATGAAGAAATGCATCAAGTTTCGAGAATTATTTTGATATTTATTTATTTACAATTTAAGTCACAATTTCAAGATTCCTGCTCTCACACTCTCGATTCAGAATCCTAAACATAGAAATATATCACATTAAAATACACTGTGACGTTGTCTGTTTTCCCGACAGAACGTTTTCTGGTTTATAGATGCTTTTAACATTCTTCTTCTCTTCCGAATTGAGATTGCAAAGCAATTCTCACAGGATATCCGCTATCACTCAAGCTATTCTCACAGCTTGCGTTTTAGAATTCTAAACATTAATTCCTTTCATATTAAAATATATCGTGATATTATTTTTTTCCTAAAGAAAGTTTTCTGATTTAAAGTTGATTTCAATATTCCTCTCCCTTCCGTATTGTGTTAGCAGAGAAAAGAAAATAACCAAAGGATTTTTTCTGTCAATAAAACTGACGAGGCGTATATTACTGTCAGTTAAGACAAATATAAGTCAATGAATAGAATGGTTTGGTCTTTCTTCCTTTTTAGATTGAAAAAATCATTCATATCATCTTTCGTTGAGCAGATACTAGCAAACAATGATCATATTCTCTGTCAATTTAAAAACATAACATCACGGCATTTGAACACTTTAAAAGTTTTGCTCAGCGTAACGCATCTTTACTTAAAATAATGTCTTAGACCGAAAAATAACATTCAGCCTTAACTACTCTATGTAGACATTTATATATGGAACCATAAATTGTTTTTAAATTGACAAAATTGTGTTGGGAAGTAAGCTAAATCATCAGCCGAGAGAACTGGGTTGAAAAAGTAAACATTTTTAAGCATCTTTCTCGTTTATCAATTACTATTCACAATGGTAACAATTTAGGGTTTGTTTTGATTTATTTTAAATTACCGGTCAGTAACCCAGCATATGTAACACATTATGTCATATTTGACGTGCACCAGGTTCACATGAGAGGCAGATGTTTGGTGGAATTTGGTTTCTAATTTGGAACCCTCCTTCCCGAAGTCGAGATCTTACCATCAAGCAGTTAAGACCACGAGGAAACTAAGAACACAAGAGTTAGTCAAAGAAACAAACAGGGAATCGATACTCATGAGTCTAGCTAAAGATTGTCTATAATACTTCAGTAGAAGTGATCAGATATCTATCAGACATTCATACTATTCTTCATGATATTGAATTATACATTCAGAAAAACCTTATTATTAGTTCTTTCTTATTATGTGTTATTTTCTACTCAATTTCTTTTCCTATTTTTTATTTTTGCAATACTTTATTTATTCCTTCCAAGTTCGTTATATCTTTTTTATTTTTCATTTTCTCCATTTTCTCTTCTTAATTTTATTATATCCATAATTGTTTATTCTATTTTTATGTTACAGTTTAATCATTTTAGGCACGTCAATATTACAAACTCTTTTTTTTTCACATATTGTCATTTCAATTTCAAATAACTTTTTATGTCTTTGAAATCTAAAATCGAAATTTGTAATTGTTTTTTTTTTTTGCTTTCAATAAAATTTCACGTGCATCCATACAACCGATAGTTCGAGGGTATGCTGTAGGGATAACCATAAACGATTATACCTCCGGCCAGATTAGGCACTGGTCCTACGCAAGGCGTAAAAGCAATTGCTGACCTTACCATCCCAGCCAAATGCAACAACACGCAAATGAGCTTCGGACCACAGAAGAATAAAAGAGCGCCTCTATCCAACCTTCAAAAAAACAAATTTGAAAGCAAAAGAAGCAGCCATCAAACCACAAAGTTGTTTCCACCGATTCCTTCCCTAGAGGACTGCCAGTAACACCAGCAAATCTTTGCTGTGATGAGACGATGCATATTGAATGGAAGAATAATACAATCAAAAGAAATAACCCGGAGAGCAGTCAATTGAAGAATATTAACAAAAACAACTACTCTGAGAAGAGAAAAGTTAACTTCATGCTGCTGTGATGATAAAGATAAAGACATCCAAACTGAACCCGTTGTCCCATAATACTGCAGTACACATTTATATGAACAACAATCAAACATGTGAACACGGGATTATTGAAAAAATTATTAAGAACTAAGGGCAGCGGAAAACTTCAAAAAACAAATAATATTTAATACAATTTTAAAAAAGTAAACTACATCTACTCATGGCATTCCTTAAAAATATACGCCACAACAACAAAGTAAGCTATTTTATATAATCGAGAGGTTAAGATAAAATTCAACTAAGAACTTAATGTAATTAATATAAAAATTTCACCTAATCTATTGAAATGCAAAGACAGAAGATTTGGCTTTATTGCATTAATTTCAAAGTGCATTTTACTTAAAGAAACATCATTAATTCTATTGAACAAACAAATTAAACAGCATTTAAAAAAGTACTAAGTATTCTAAAATTCTTTGGAATGCGTGACTAGATATCGAAATAAGAGATAAAGTTAATCTCTTACCTTAAGCCTTTTTAAAGTTCTTTCTTCAGGTTTCTGCGGTCATTTAAACTGATAAAAGAAACTTTTTTTGTACATTTGAGAAAAAATTTAGTTTTCTCTAATTCAAGAAATGTTCAACTAGTTCACCCTTCGTAAATGACATGCATTTTAAATCGCTTTCAGAATCAAAATCAAACTTTATTTTGTTTTATTTATTTTTTACTGAAAGGTAGAAGAGTAATTTTAGGAAGAGTGTATCTATATATATAAAAGATGAAAGTATGTCTGTGCTTGTTTGTTCGTTTTTTGGTTCTTTATACACGTCCACACCGTTGAACTTACGACGATCAAATTTGATTTGGATTAGCACAACAGGGAGCTAACGCCGTAAAAATTATTTTAAAATTCGAAGTAGATTTTTATTTATTTAATTAAATAACGAAAATTAAGCTATTTTAGACGTTTTTCACCAATAGCTTCTGAAATGCTTATGATACGAAAATTATTTTTACATCACCTTAAAGAGCAAAAGATTATCTTCTTAATGATATCAATTTAATTGCTGTACTACTTTTTCTCGAACTGTACTAACGTTTCAAAATTTATTTTATACGTAAATTATAAAGATGTTTCCTATTGTTATAAAATCAAATTTATTGTTTCATCAAATATTTTTATTCATGTGTTTTTACCGCTGTTAAAGTTAAGAAAATATTGTTTTTTTCGGTCAAGGTAGAGTTCTTTTTTCCGCTGTTATTTCGTAGCATGTACTTAACTTCCGTTTTTATTTCGTAGCTTTTAACATGCACTCAAACATCCAACGAGGTTAATTTAGCTACTACGAGATATTTCGTTGAAATTTCACAAACTTTAGCTACCCGGGAGTTACTGAAGTATGAATGCCTAATGATGATGAGAAGTATATAATTATCTGATTATAAAACATTTCATTTAGAAGTTTCGCAGTAACCAAGTTATACAGTATAAGTATATTTGTTTAATGTAAAGCTGAAATATATATTGTTTAAAATAAATATTCTTTTTCGAATTATCTTGCATTTTCATTCGGGCCATACTGTTATACGGTGATAAAAAGGCTATATTTGAAAGTTTTTATTCAACGAGAAAGGATTCAAAGAAGGTTTAAGTTTGTTGGAGAAAGTTATTGACAATATTTGTAGAAAGAGAAAAAAAACAGGAGGCCGGTATATGGGAAAATACGGATCCCGAGCAACGCCGGGTTTTCAGCTATTATTTATAAATGAAAAGTAATCTCCATCTAATGCACCTAGATTGTTTTCACAGTTCGGGAACGATTTCAAAAGTCCACTGCAGCTATCCGGCGCAAACAAGTGGGACGTGACATACGTCAGTTTAGAATCCTCTGATATACAAGCTAGATTAGAAAATAAATTGCAGGTTATAATCTAAAATTAAATTTCTTAAATTTCGTTTTTTCAGCAAAATTCTGATCCAGTGCCATCAGTGTTCCACGAATGTTTTATATTTACGAGTAGACGGATAAGTAAGGTATTCAACACTTTTAGCTCTTTAATCCCGAGGCGACTTTTTTCTTCTATTCCCTTAAAGACAGAGACATTTTGGGGGAAGCGACATGAATTGTACTCTCCGAACCTGGGGATCATTTTCCCCACTACCCCACCCCCTGCTATAACCTTCCCTTAAGGTGCAGGGAAATGGGTTGTGGTTGGCAAAGATAATTGCGCACCCTACCCCGCTTATCTCCTAAGCAATCTCAGAACCTCCCCTCCCCTCAGAAGAAGGAAACCGCCTCAGTCCGGCCTTCGTCGTTGTTAAAGGGAAATTTTTAGACCGCCCGGGACCGCATCGCTCGCTGTGAGAGAGTTAAGTTTTTTTTCTACCATCTCTTTCTCTGCAATGTTTCCTTTAGAAGTGATTTCGATATGCTTATTAGATCACTTCACTAAATATTTAAACACTGTGTCTAAGAGCGGACAAGATTCGATAGTAGGGATTGCAATCCGGCACCAATTTCAATCCGGTCGGATTCCCATCGATCCGACCGGATTGGACACATCAAAACTATTTTGCCTTTTCATTCCAAAATCAACGGTATAAAAGATGATAAAGTGAGTGTATTACAAAGTTTATAAAAAAAGCGTTAATTTCTTATGAAATCAACTTTATTTACACTGTTATAATTAATCAGCATTTACGTATGAATCAACAATACAAATTTAGTACAATGTAACTAGTTAAATTGTAATTGTTATATTAGTTTAGTAATAATTAGATAATGACGGGCGGTTAAGTTGAGTCTCACTTACTAGATTTCACAAATGACATCAATGATAACTTGTAATGTAACTTATATTATGTAACTAACTTATATTAAATCTGAATAAATCAAGCTTATCAACTGAGATCACAATAATTAGGTATTTTAGACACGCCAAGCAGTCTCATTCTTATAATTATGACAGTCATCATGAATCTGTTTAATCAATGGCACAATTATTCAATAACGAGTTTAAAACTTCTTCGTATTTTTTATATACTTATTTTAAATTATTATTTTAAGTAAAACAATTAAAAAAAACTCACTTTAGTTTTGAAAAAATTATCGTAGGAAACAAAAAGTGTTAATTGTGTCATCTGTCAATCTTCTTACAGAGCTACAAATATAACCAGCGGCCTAGAAAGCCCTTTCTGCTTCTACACTTGTTGGTTTTATTGCCAACAAATACTCATGAATAGAAGACAAGTATTTTCCTCGAACTCCTTCACTTTCACATGCAGTCATTTCCTTTCTTAATGTTTTCTCATAATCTTTCTCTTTTTTTGGGTATTTATGCTCTAGGTTTTCATATCTTGCTGGATTTGCATCTGTAATTCTTTCTGTAATGTCAAATCACTTTTCATTGACGATGAATCTGAGTTATTTTCTACTATATTATCTACGTTTTCTCTAAAGCTATCATTTTGAACAACTCTTTCTAAGATATTTTTCATTTCTAGTCTTACAACTTTTTTTTTCGGCATAGTAAATGTATCATCAGTTCGTTTTGTATCATCATCATCTTTTTTTTATTCTGTAAGTATATTAATATTCCTGTTTTCATTTTGAATTGGTTTCAAAAGTGGCACGTTTGTTTTAGAACTTTTAGACTAGTGCCTGCAATGCAACGCAAATAGGTACATACTTACAATTTAAAGCATTATTTCGGTCACTATGTAAGAAGAAAGTCGTATTATAAGGAAAAATCAGAAATATGAATCGTTACTTAATTCATTTCTAAGTCTAATTATCTACTTAAATCATTCTCGTACTCGCAAATGCAACATAAACATAATTCATCTATCAATTGAACAATAAGAATGTCTATATGTGAAGCGGGTGAGTCAGCGTCGAACGACTCATACACACCACGCATTTAAGTACCTACTCTTGCAACAACGCGAGTATTTTTTCAAGAAATCGGCTTCATGTATTTTTTTAATTTACCTGATCCGGTAGACGTCTAATGATGCCGGATCCGGTTTTCCGGATTGCAATCCCTAATTCGATAGGCTGTTTCAAAACTTTTGAGAAAATGATTTCTCCAGGAAGTTTTTAGACGTTATCTAGATTACTACTTTAATATGTACAAAAAAGAAAAATACAGAAGAACAAGAAGAAGTAAACAATAGTAATAACAATATACCTTTTGGGCGCAACGCAGCATCCAGTAACTGCATTAACAATATTATCATAATAAACTAACCAATTAAGATACAATAAAACAAATATCATACTGCAATAAAAATTATAACACTGCAATAAATAATTAATAACTGCAATAAATATATTATTTGTTGATTGATTGTATCTTAGTTTATTAGTCTTTAGTCTTTCTTCCACTTAACCGGTTAATCGACGCGCCCGTCTCTCATACTGGCAGCCAATTCCGACAAATTTTGTCGCGCCCGTATCTCACACGGGCTACACTTTTCCAACAAAAGCCTTGGAAATCCCAGTTTCTATCGCACCCGTATAATTTTTGTTTACACAGCTGTTTCATAGACAGAAGTATAATGCTTTTAATTTGATTATGAAACGATAATATGTAGATTTAGAATATTTTTCCGTCAGAAAGTATTTAAAGGGTGCTAGGAAAACCAAATATAAAGTAAGATAACGAACAATTTTATATCTTTAAAAGCTTTAAATTTAGTAAGAAAAATATAGTTTTTTATATTAATCGATTTAGAATTTTATAAAAATTAAAAATTATCAATAAAAAATTTCGATGATTTTTGAACGAATTCTGTCAAAATTGTGCGACGAGTAAAGGTTTAAAACTTGTGTCTTTTCCAAGATAAAAATTATCAGAATTGTTTAAGGGCCTGTATTTCATCATTGTCCAGATCCTCGCATTCTATAGTTTAGTCATGACCGCTAAAATCTTTTTCATCAGAAACAATTTCATATCCTTCTGAAATTTTCGTCTAATGAATCGTCAATAGCTCCCCAGATAGCACGAAAGTTTGCAGCAAATTTGATTTTGACTTGATATTACCTTGTTATAGCAAATTTGACGCGTCAAACTTGAAGCGAACTTGTGGCAAGTTTGCCGTGACAATTAGCGCTACCGTCGCTTGCAAAACTCGTTTGCCACAAGTTCGCCGTGACAAATAGCGCCACCTCCTTTGCATTGCAAGCTTGCTGTAAGTTTGCAAAACAAGCTTGATGCAAAGATAGCACAAAGAGATAATTATCTTTGTATCTGTTTTAAAAAAAATATCCGATTTTTAATAGCATCTCCTAGACCGTCCTTCTTTTTATTAATTCAATAAATCAATGATAATTTGTAAAAAAACTAACTTCTCTATAAAAAAACTTTTTGAAACATTTTTCATCTTTTTACTAAATATAGTACTCGCACTTTAAAGAAAAATCGCCTTTTTCTAAATTTTGAAATTTTAACGTTTATAAACAAAATTAAATCGAAAAAATAGTCAATGTTTGTTGAAAAATAAACTTTTACATTTTGTCCCATTTTAAAGTAATTACTTTTGAACTCTAATTTCATAATTTATTCTACTAGCAAAACGTAGTTATTAACAAAAATCGCTCTCACTTTGAATTCAAATCATATTCTCAACTCAAAAAATTAATGAAATCAAGAAAACAGTTTAAAATAAATCGTATACGAATCGAACGATGTATTAGCGAAATCTATCTTCTCTTCTCAGAGTTTAACTGGCCGAATGGTTAGCACATCAGCTTCCGACCCGGTAGTTCTATTCCGGGTTGTGTTCGTACTCTGTTTTTGAAATAATTTGAAATGAGTTTGACGCGGCAGGCTTGCTACAAGTTCGTCCCATGGTGACTTCGAAACTTGTGTTAACTTGTTTCAAACTTGTTGCAAGCTTGCACTCTTGTCATGTCAAATTTGTTGCAAGCTTGCTGCAAACTAAAATTGCTATCTGGGTCTACGCTTTAATCGTCTCATTTCATCTTTACAGGAACGAGATAACATGCGCGCGCTTACAAAACAATAAATTTCAATAGGAAGAGCGAAAGAAAAACACGAAAAGAAGCAGAAACGTCTCGAAAGGACTGAAAGATAATCCTTATAAGTTACTGGTAGAAGGTATAATATGTCATTAAGAGAGATCACAAAAGGTACAGTCTATTGCTTCAGGCTGTATTCAAGAATGAAATCGGCGCACCGCTGTTGATGTGTAGCACGTGATCATGAATTGACTCCAATTTTGGTTTCCAGAAAACTGCAATACTTCACTTCAATACTCGACATTCATCATTAGTTCACTTGCTAAAACATATAAAGTTTGCGACTTTTAAAACCAATTGAACAATTATTAAAACTGCTAGATTTACCGAATCGTTATTCAATAGATATCATTGCAGCATTTTCTATAATGCTTACTTTCTGAATTTCAGTTTATTAAATAATCTTAAGACAAAAAACAACAGATTATCTTAACAGAACAACAGATAATCTTAACAGATCTTAAGACAAAAAGCAACGTATATTTATGAAGGCGTAACAAAATTATTTCATGAATGTCTTAAATTGAATTCTACATATGGTGTAAATGAAAGTTTTCGGGTATTTGCATAAATGTGTTAAATCGAAATCGCACAGCTCGAGTGATGCAACTCGACGTTTCAATTCTTTATTTAGAAACCCAACGACAAAATTAATGCATTCGTTTTTATTTCATACGTGCAATTTCAGCATTAACCGATTCTATTTTCAAATTAGAGACTGATCCTTCTAATTAGAATTTCACTCCATTCTCATCGCCAAGAATCATTTGCAGAAGGGATCGAAAGACTTAGAGATAAATTCCTCTAATAATCACACCGGGAGCTTCTCTTCTTTCCTCTTTGAACGGTGAACGTGTTCAATTATGATTTCCGGATTGGGGTCTTGATCCTCCTGTCTTCATTCTTAAGTGCCAACTAATGTCGTGAAGGAAAGGCGCTATGCAGACGAAGTTTTTAATCAGAGAGTGCGGTAATTGGTGCATCGCATCCTGTTCCATTTGTGGGTAATTAACTTTATGGAATCTCTTTCTTGTTTGGTTATTGGTAAGGAATTAAACGAGAATTTTTTTTCTTGACTGAAGTCTTTTATGCCTGATATTCTTAAATATTTGAAAATTGTTTCAGATTTGTAAGCGTGGTGAATTCATTAGCCGCGCAATATATTTATGAGACTAAGAAAACACAAGTCTAAGTTTATTAATATACATTATTGTACTGTGTTACTTTAATTAAAAAGATAAGACACTTAATAAAATGAAACAGTAAAAAGAAACTTATAACAGCTATGAGAGTTTGATTGTATGCATGAAGTGAACAGGGGTAGCACCAGTGGGGAATCCGGACGGGTGACGGCTTCCCTGTCGGGGCTGCTGTGCCCCCGTCGAGCCGACCGTGCCCTCCTCATCGGGCGGACTCTAACGCTACTTCTGGAACTGTGGAAGGCGGCAAAGCTTTTTCGGTTTTCGGAGTTCTTAGAAAGTTTCTACGCACTTTACGCAACTTGTGTGGTCTCTTATTTGCAAACACAGAACTTTGCAAGAGATTTTTCACTCACTTCCCGATAAGCTAGAGTCTTCAACTTTTGCACATTTTGCGTGTGGAATTTTTAGAACTTTATTCACAATTAATGGATTAATTTGATTAAATCTTTATCATTTACGAGTGATACCACTTGGCAGTTAATTTGAGAAAAAGTTTATTCCATAATTTTTATTATAATGAAACATATATAAAAAGGTTAAAATGCAGAATGATGGAGTCAAAAACTTCTAATATTTTCTACACTAAGAAAAGTGTGTTTTTGAGAACTGACGCTTTTCAATGCAAGATTTTTCCGGATCCATTACTTCAGCTTTTCATTTTCGAGTGTATATGTTACTGTGAAAGGCAGATATCTGGCAAATGTCAATATTCTCCGGTGAATGTCAGTTTCTCCGGTCGGTGAACGTTGTAATCTCCGGTGAATGTTTGCGGCATGTGTCGACATTCACCGGTGAAAGTTGACCTTCTCCAATTTCGGTCTTTCACAGTAACATATATAAGCATTTAATGGAAACTCGACTTAAAATGTCACAGTGCTCAGTATAAAGCAAAACATAGAATTCTTTGTATTTGCTTTAGCATTGGGCTGTGTAAACTTTCATTGAATTCCAGTATAAAATCTGAGTAAAATTTACCAGACATTAAGAACTGGCAGCATCATTTTATTGAATTAGTTCTAAAATCCTTTGAGATCTTATTTTAGATTAAAGTCAGTCGGATTTAGTAAGACAAGAGATATAACTGTTCATTAAACTAAAATATAAACCGAGCTGAGCAAGATTGTCCTCGCAAAAACTTCCATAACGAAAATGCTTGTAAATTTTTAATTTTAGTTAACTTTATAAGTAAGAATGGAATTCAAGAAGCATGCCTTTGTATTAAACCACAAGACTCTATTTTATTCATTTAGCAAGAATGAAACTGAAACGCTAGATAATATATTAAATTATCCATTATGAAAGACTGGTGATATATGAAATTGGAGCTAAAGGATGAACACCAATAAATAATACAATTTTTACTTTCACTTAGGTAATTACCCACCTTTTCTAGATTATCTAGAAGAACCCTGACCTATAGTGGAAAAATAGCTGAAATAAATTTACAATTACATTGTGACACAAATAGAAAGATATAAGAGATCAAGTTTTTTGATTAAATATTTTTATTTGCACATTAAAACTATTACCTGCCAACTTTAAATTAATAATATTCTAAAATATTAAAATAAAAAAAATTCACGTTCCTATTGATATTCTTCTGATGCACACAACCTACAGATAAAACTGAAAAAAGAACACTACATATTAAAACAAAACAAGTAGACATTAATATTTGCTGCAAACTTTTAAATTCAAATAAGAGAAAAGAAAGTAAGAGGATTAGAGAGCTCTCTGTTGCAACTATACTTCAACGTAGCATTACTGGGCAAGTTCTTATTAATCGAAAAAGAGTTTTTGTTGCTGCGATGCTGAACTAGTGTTCTTGGCGTGACAAGAAGCAAAATTTGAATAGGTTGGTGAAATTGCAGATTTTTACTGAAGGTCAGTTCATGATCAGTTTCAATCAATTTTATTCGAAAATTTTTTCAATAGGCTGTTCGCCGTCTTGATTCAAAGGATAACCTCTATGATCACATTACATTCCACTGGCACACCGTGGTTCTGAAGAGGTCCATGACAAAGGATCGGCGGTTTACACAAAATATCAGCAGCCTGTCACTTTTCCAAAAATATCTTTAAATGTCGATTCCGCTTGCCATTTTTGCAGAATTCACCACATCATTTTACAGAATATATTTATGCCCGTCTGCACAACTGAGAGGACGAGAACCGAATAATAAAAATTATCGGAAATCGAAACCTCCAGACGTGCGACCATTATGTTCAGTATTCAAAAAGCAATTAGCACTAGACAAAGAAAACTCTCCCAGCCAGGTAACGCGCGAACAGTTTACACCACAAAACCTCCGCCGTTAAAATGGCGAGCATATAGTTCCGTGAAATAACAGTGATTTACAAATTAATAAACATCGAAACATTAAAACAAATTACATAAAAAGTTAAAGCAATTAATAATTAAGTTGATTACAACGAAAAGAAAAATGATAAATTGAGATATTTAATAAAACTATACAAAAATCCGTTGAGAATTTAAAAGATGCCACAAGATAAGAAAGAAACTTTGGTGGCGAAAATATAAATTACTTAAAATTACTGGCAAAGCCGAAAATGATGCAATTGAATTTTTGCAATCTAACAGAAACAAATTAAAATGAAGTGATATTTTAGAGTATGTATGTCTTTCATAATATATTAAAAGTATAATTTTTTTATTAAAAGAATATGCGTAATCAAAGAAGGAGTATTTTTCACTGAGAAAACATTTAACTTTGCAGTAAATTCACGCCCTTTTGTCCTCCTGCAACCTGCTTGCTTTATCTTGATGCAGTTCTACTGATTGATAGATTGTGGGTAAAGAGATGTTATTTCATATTTGAAGATTGAGTATAAATTTGTTCCTGATAGTATTTGGAATTGATCTTAACATTTTTCTCTACTCTATTTACTTTTATTTCACCATTCTATGAAAAACCAGCAGCAATCATAAATCACTCAGAAAACTTTCTTTAGATTGTTTAAAGAAAGTTTTTCCTAAGGGATTTATGATTGTTGCTGGTTAAAAAAATCTGAAGCCATTTTTTGAGATTTTTTTATCTCCTATTTGATGATAATAAATTGATCTTTTATTTTTGTATTCATTTTAATATACCATCATCTATTTTTGCAACATATTTCCTTTTTTCTCCTGATAAATGCTTTTCATAAAGTATTCTGTCCCGTGTTCTGCGTTCAGCGGTATGGCATGGCGAAACACGACGAGCACTGTATTTTTGGCCTTTTAAGATCCAAAACAGTGTCAATAGTTTTGTTTACAGTTGATACTGGCATTTTAACGATTTGGTGACAAATCTTTGACTTAGAAGATTTTCTTTTAACATTAAAGATCTCACCTTTGCAATATTCGAAAAACTGCTTTTTTTCCTTTTAAAAGTTTTTGGAACAATTTTTCTAATAGACTTTGACTATTTTTTTCCTTCTTTATTAATAATATTAACTATTTCGACTTAAGATATGGAAACACCATGGCTTTTACAGCGTCTTTGAATAACTGAATAAGAATAACTCTCTTCAGAAAGAGCAAAAACATAGCCATTGATCCATCACTTCTTTAAAAGCCCCATTTTGCATGTAAACAAAAAATTTAGGCAGGAGAGGATAACTTCTACTTCCAAAATTGTAATTGCTGTGAAAATACTTTTTTCTACGCAAACCAATTTTTCATACAATTGAACAAAATCGTATAACAAGTGTGAGAACATCATCTGTACAATTCCTGTTTTATATCTAACAAGATAAAAAATATTAACAATCTTAATGGTGTTTCTGATATTCTGTTGCAAGAGAATTATTTCATTATTCAAATTTAAATAAATAGGAATGCTAATGAAGTACTTTTGGAAACTTAGATAAAAAAAAACAATAACGCTCTCAGAAACGAGAGACTACCGATCCTGTTGAATCTAATATCTGTATGCTATCCCCAAATCTCCCAAAGTAATGTATAAAACCTGGGGCATGTAGTTTCCACGTGGTCTATTATCTTAACCATCACAGTTTTCCGCAGCTACGCATGAGAGTTGCATTTGCATCTTAATAGGAAAGAGGACATTTAAAAACATGAGATGCTTTACTTTACTTTTGAGACCCGAAACAGAAGATAGTAATAAGATAATGAAGATGGCAAAGTAGAACGTATGGTAGATGAATGAACAAACTAAAAAAATACGAAGAAATATATACCGAAAATGACAAAATATGACATATAGTCGTTTTAGGTTTTCGCACTGGTTTTTGACAGAAATTTCACTATTTATTTATGGAAAAAAACAATTGCATCTAGTACTCTTTATCTTAAAAGTAGGATTTTCTATCAAAAATATCGTATACATCTATGAATTCTAGCAATGAGATGCTGAGGTACAGACTTTTGGACGATAAAATCAACTTGTTTAAAACATTACACATAAAGCAATATTAAAAATGGAAATCTAATTCAGATATTTAATTAACCTATTTCAACACAACGATGCTAAAGAAATACCAAGAAAGATGCTAAAAATTAATGGATGATTCAGAAAATTTACAACAATTTATTTCGGAAATCCGTTTATATAGTCAGATGTATGGTTAGTTACAAACCATTGATGACTTTATTCATCAATGGTTTGTAAACATTCAAAATTAAATCATTAATAAGCAAAGCTGGTGAAATAAGATATTGCCAACAAATAATAAAACCTATTGCGCATTTTAACCGTCTTGGATTTTTTGTGCATCAAGATCAAATATTTGTTGTATTATTGTATGAAAATTCATTAGCTAATATATGAATAATTTAATGGCTCATCATCGCGCATTCAAATATCAATATTTATACTATAAAAATAATGCATAGAATAAAGCATATAAAAATATGAGAGGATTTAAGTATTCTTGTATTGATGTAGCTGCTTTGTATGGTTCTTCACTAGGTAGTGTCCCAGATTTACGAGATTAGTTTTAAATATTTCTTGCATTCCATAACCCAGGAGGGCGGACTCAACAAGATGGTATTAGTGTCTTTTAGTGTACATCCAGGGAAAGAGAAACCTGAACACGAACTAGGACTGCGGGCACCATATTCGAGAAACATCACCCTATTTGCATAAGATGTGTACAAGAGGTGTAAATTAAGAGCAAGGACACACAATTACTGTAGTTATTAACATAATAGCCATAGAGATAATAATACGCCAGAAAACGATGGATGACACAATGCAAGACACAAATCAAAACAAAACACAAAATATACATTATAAACAAAATACAAAGAATATAAAACAATCAATACACAGACCATACACAAAGAATTCAAGCCAAACAGTACATAATAACAAAAAAAAAAACACAACAGTTGATCTCTCAGAATTACGCTTTATTATTTTTAATTGACAGAGATTCCTGGATGCTTAAAAACAGAGCAGTAATTAAAACCAACAAGATTATTTTCCTTTTCTCCTTCGTATATTTCTAAATATGGTTTTGCGTTAACCCTTTGACACACGGAATTTTAGAAAATAAAAAGACCCATGTTGCACAGAAATTTTATTTCTTTTTAAATTGAACAAAGGTGGTTTATTTGTTTTAATAAAGGAATAACATAATATAAAAACATAAAAAATAATAATAATTCAATTAAGTTTTTTTGTTATAGGGTGGGATTCAAATAGTCCCACCGTTTCATATGGGTTCATGAAACCACATGGGTGCAGGTGATTCAAAAAATATCCCTCCATGCATATTTACGCATTAAGAAGGTGGGACTTTTAATACCGATTTCCCTCAAAGAATTAGGTTCTTAGAATAGTGAAGAGAATCGAGCATGCATTTTGGAACAGGACATCTACCCGTTGCCCAATGGTGATCAAATTTCGGTACAGATCCACAGTTTTGGAATCAAAATCAAAAGCCAAATTGCATGTTTTGCTCATTGCATTTTTCAGTTTTCCTGTTCACATGCACACGGACGAACAACGAAAATACAGTCCTCCTTTTGACGAATTTGGTTCAAATCCACAACTTTAGTGTAAAGAATATGTACCAAATTTCATCCATCTAGCTTGATACATTTTTTACTTATCATGATTACCGACAAATATCATTCTAAAAAGGACATCTAAAAAGGTGAGAATCATCAAAATCCCAAGTTTGGACTTTCTAATAACTGCAATCTTCTGTCTTTTTATACCTCGTTCTAGCAGAGTTCCCGGCATTGCCTGGTCTTTTCCGGATCAAAAACTTTTGGAAGACTGGTAACTGAACTATATTTTATAAATAATGAAATGTTAATTGATGTTACTTTATTGCGAGTATATTTCTCATTTTTTTATGAAATATGTCATAAATTAATAGTGCAGAAAGTTTCTTTCATTTATTTTATATCATAGTATACAGCATTACATTTGGCTAATTAGAAGTATATGCACCAAAATTGAACAAACTCTCCCTAACTATATCCAGCAGCATGTCAATCGGCCCGGAAATTTACATGCATTTTCGCGATTTTTCCCCACCCTTGTCTGAGGAAATGGATTAGCGTTTATTTATCCATGCAATAATTTTAGTCATCCTATGAGGACCCACTGCCATCAAAATTGTCCAGCTATATCAAGTTTCATGCCAATCGACCCATTTATTAAATGTATTTGAAAAACTTTGTCGCACCAAAGAAGACTTAACAGTCGCCAAAAAGAACGATAACGAATAATTATGACAACCTTTCCACAAAATGAGTCTCTTTTTTTGATATATTGAGATCTACAGCGATAACAACATCAAATTTTATATTTTCAAAGTATCCTTAAACCATACACTAAAAACGCTTCTTTAAACATTAATTAACATATTCAAACAGAGTGCTGAAATTTTGAAGATTCCCACTTTTGAAGCATTACACCGGAAGTCGGTCGGCATAGCGGAAATTCTACATTACCCCAGATAAACAAAACAGAAAACTTGTTCATATAGAAGACAAAATTTTTAAAAAAAGTTTGAGGGTTTTTTTGAAGCATAGATGACCTAAAAGAAAACTAAACTATAAAATCCAGAATAAAAGTAACAATCCTGCGTTAATTTAATTCCCTCAGCCAAGAAAGAAGAAAAAATAAATTATTGGAAAAATAGATAACGAAGTTCTGAAGAAGCGAGAATTGCTTATGAAAAGTATTGAAAATAAATAACAAATTTAAATTTTCGGATTCATGATAGTATAATATTGCAAGTTTAAACTATAAACATCGTAAGCTGTAGGACAGCGTTTTTCCAATTTCTTCAGTTTTCTAAGGGAAAAATGGAGATGCTACATATTTTTTCATTTTCTAAAGTTTACACATCGTCTTCAAATCAGTATTCTGCCAACATAAGATCCAAGTTATGGAAATACATATCTGATGCAAAAACAAATAATTGAATGATATTAAACGAAAATAAAAAAATTACTGAAACTGCCATTTCTCTTTAAATCTTCCTCAATGGACGAGTTTTCTGGTTTGTTTATTTACATTAAAAACCTTGGCTTTATCTGCTTGCATGTTGCACTTCCTCTTTGAAGATTCCATTGGCTTAGCATTACACTGGAATTACGAAGTACAGGCTCTTAAATGTAAACAAACAAAGCAGAAAACTTGTCCATAGATGACTTTCTTTCGCAATGTTACGTTTCTTTTATTCTTTAGAAGGAAGAAACAAAGTTTGTTTACATATTTTAGTAAAGATTTTGATTTTAATTTTCAAAAATAACTAGACAAAAACAGGCAAAACTTGAAAATCGTCTGCAGCAAAAAAATTCATTTTATAATAGGTTATAAAGTACAAAAATCTATTTGCGTTGAAAATCGTACATATATTAAAATAAAATATATACCATGAGTAATATTCCTAATCAGTATAAAAAAACGTTGCGAAAATATAGTTCACTAGTTTCGATAAAAAAAAATGTCTAATATCATTAATTCATGTGGGAAAAAAGTGTCAAACTTTAGAATACGTGGAAGGGGTTAATGAAAAGTAGTACCAAATAAAGATAATTTACTTCAAAAGTTGTATTCATTTTTTAGACAAAGATGGAAACAAAAAAGGCTGTTAAGAAATTTTTCAGTACGTTTGCATCGAATGTAAATAAAATATACTCAGCTATCGGGAAAAATGAGGGTTGCTGCTCTGACAATTTCACAAAAATTAAAAATTATCGATTTCAGCTCCCTTTTCATTTTGAAAAGAGATAAGTAATATATTTAAAAAATCCATTCATGCACATGTTCCGGATTTAAAGTAAGTTTAATAATTTTTCAAAAAACCCACTGCTTTATTAATATTCTGAAAAATATAACACTTTTCATTTTTTATTTTCTACTTCATAGTTTTCAATTTAGAAGCCATTAGTATAAATTTATTGATTCTTGGAATTCATTTTTATAAAGGTCAATACCCGGTGGATCCATCGATAAGAAATCAAAATTTAAATACGTGAATCGATTAGTTGATAAATAAATTCTGAAAATATTAAATTTTCGTATTTTCATTGAGAATATTCAAATGTACATGATTTCAAAACCTTAGTATATGCGAAAGTGAATAAAAAAACGATCACAAATTTCCATCTTTAAGATTATGAAAAAAGTCAAATTAAATAAATTTAATAAAAACCATTTTTAAGAGCACAAATTTATTAGTGTACTAAAGAGTAAATTTGTTTCTTCAATTAATTTCTGCTCTTAATCTTTGATTTCCAATTCATTATTATAATTTTTTGGAATCCTGTAACGAATTTCTTCGCAAATTCCCTACTAGGTGGCGCCATGATTTAAGAATTCAAATTTAATGGAATTAATCGCTTAACTGATAATTAAGTTCTAAAAATGCTAGAATAGTGCATTGTCATCGAGAATATGCAAATGTACTGAATTTGAAAATTCCAGCAGATCAGCAAATGAGAGAAAAATCAATTACAAAGCTCTGCCTTCACGAAGATGAAACAAGTACAAATAAATTAAAGTATACAAAAACAAGAAATGTTTTGAAAATTAATGCAGTAGAGTATATTTATAGCAGAAGAAGACTATATATTTGTGCTCAATCAGAGAGATTGTTAATTAAACTTCAATGAAATATATTGTCTTTCAGGAATGAAAACAAATCAGAGGGGCCTTTGGGGGAGCTAGGAATATTATTTATGTCCTGCGTTTTTAACGTTTTGTAGAAATTTTGCTATTATTAGACAAAGAGGAGCCAGCTGTAGTTTAAAATGTAAGTGGTTGATGATAAAGGACGATTTAGCTCAATCTTTTGAATGAATAATTAGAATGTCATCTCGTAATTTAAGCTGCATGGGTTTAATTTGAGAGCAGATATCAGCAGTTTGAGCGTTTTTCTCATGATTTTGGGGGCCGCCCCGGGGGGGGGGGGGGGGGCCGCGCGGGGGACGACATATTCAATATGCTTAATAAGTCCTAATCTCATACCTACGACTTTCTCATTCTAGACCATAACGCCAAGCCAAAGCTGAACAAACCTGTAGTTAATTACCAATGTATTTGTGTTCGAGAAGTCTTGGTTTCCAAAATACCTTGGAGATATTTTCCATGGGTAAAAAATAGAATTAATAAAAAGTTTTTTTCATGATGTTTAATTGAAATGCTGGCTACATGTACATCTGTAGTATTATGAAGAAATTAAATAATCGATCTGTTTTTCATGCACTTTTATTTGAATTTACTTCTATCATGTTTGCAAAGATTTAGTTTTGTAATCGAATTTTCACTCGCTTCCTGATGAACTACAGTTGTGACATTTCGAATGCTTATGTAATCT
>BGPR01000352.1:89365-156115 GCA_013235015.1 Araneus ventricosus
AGTTGTGACATTTTGAATGCTTATGTAAATTTTGAACACTTATACAATCTCAATAGCAATACACAATTTTAATATTTTCAGTACCTAATTATCAGTTATCGTTCAATTTAATTAAATTTTGACTCATTACTAGAGGTGCCAGCTGAATGTGCATTTCAGAAAAAATTGATTTAAGATTCCATTATATCTACAGCAACGAATTATAAATTAAACAGTAGAAAATAGAAAGTAATTAAAATAAAAAGTATTTTCTTTAATACACTAATAAAAGTGTATTTTTTAAAACTGTTTTCATTAAGGGTATTTAATATAATATTAAATTATTAAATAGCGAATATAACGGAAAATTTATATTATGAATTAAATTATTAAAGATTTGCGATAATTTATTTTCATGAAAATGAAGATTAAAAGTCCATTTCCCAAAAATATTATTCAAAAGACTTCTATAAATATTAAAATTAAGAAAACGGTCCTTAATAATCTTGAAGAGTTTAAATATCTACATTACATTTTTTCAAAGCCGCTAAAATAATGATACATAAATGAAGTTTCAAAGATAATTCAAGTGAAAAATTCATGTTTGGCAAATGAATAACTATTTAACTCAAGCATTGTAATATTCAATAACACTAATAAAAATAACACTGTAATTTGCGCAGAGTAAATAAAATGAAACAATTTCATCAATTTAAAATTTGTCTGCAGAGAAATCCTACATATCATATAATCATTTTTTAAAAATATTTTCTCCTTAAAAATCTGATTTGAATTCATCAGCAGAATAATTTAATAAGAGTAAACAACATTTATTATCATACAAATTATAATAATAGTTGATAATTTTCTAATATTTTTATATTAATTAAATATAAAAGTGTTTTTTTCAGTGCTGAGTTACATTTACACAGTCGACGTAAATTATAAATAAGTTACTAAGTATTATTGTTCAGCAAATACCTCCTTCCGACACAAGTAAAAAAGAGTCACTTTTGCAGAAAAATAACCCAACACGCCATTCATAACATAGACACTTAATAAAATAATTATACATATTACTATCAAAGAATATATAAAGCGTTTTCGATAAATTATTCCCTTCCAAGGATTTTCATAATTGATTGTCAATATTTGAAGACTGATGCAATGAAAAATGTAAAACATTTTAGCTTAATTGCATATTACTTACAAAGTCTCCTTTAAGCAAAAATCTTCGTAAAATTTACTCATTACGTTTTTAATCTCCAAAGCCCTTCGAAAATATATTACACCACTTCCCTAAAATGAAATCTGCTTAAATACAGAATTTCCGTCACACCTACGGGCAAAAAAGAGGATTTTAAATACAAGAGATTATTAACTATGTCGGAAAACGTCAAGACCAGATTTCGCTCTTTCGTTATTAAACCAAGAAACTTAATTATTATATACTGTGTAAGGCGCCTCTATTATTCTGGCAAACCTTAAGCCAAAGTGTTGAGAAAGTTGGTCGCCAATGGGTAGTCAGTACGCAGTGTCGCAGGGTGTATGCGGAAGCTAAAAAAAAATGTGTTTGAAGATGTTCTGTTCTTTTTACTTTCTCGTATACGAAGTACACAAAGAGAAAGTATTGTAATCGTCAAAAAAATCGAACTCGAGATTTTGACGAATCTCCACGTTTGAGACCTCCCTGAGTCCGAAAAACACAATTTTGGAATTATGTCTGTCTGTCTGTGTGTGTGTCTGTCTGTCTGTCTGTGAACACGATAACTCGAAAAAGATTAGAGCTACGGGGATGAAATTTGGTATGTGGTCTTTAAACATAATTTGTAGGTTTCTATCAAATTTTGGACAAAATCCGTCAATGGGAAGTCTGTCTGTCTGTATGTCCGAATGTCCGAAGTCATGCGAACGCTATAATTCAAACACTTGAATAGCCAGATGGATAAAATTTCGTACACAGTTTTATCGTCATGAATATAGGTCCGTATAAAATTTTGGGCCAAATCCGTCAACGGGTTGACTGTCTGTCGGTCTGTATAATCGCATACTTGTTAAGCCTTCGTTTCAAAACCATCTCCACGCGCATGCCTACTTAGCTATCTCTGGTACCAAGCGGGAGGATTACGTCACTTGTCCTTGAGACGGAGTTTGTGATAGATATGTTTTATCTCCTGTTTTGTTTTCGCTCTCTCGTATAATAGCGGATCTTCCTGGAGTGTGATGGAAAATAAATATTGCTAAGTTTTAATACATAGGCATCTCTTTTAATATGATTCTTCACTTAAATATTTTACAATCACTATAATCTGCAATGAAAAACCTTCTGATATTCGTTGCATTCTGGATTACAGTAGGTTCGATTTTTTTATCCACGCAAGGGGAGGTTAAATGACAAATTTTTGAGCAGTATACGAGAAAGTTTAGGGGAGGCCACTCCCACTGGTTGTTTTTGTATTTATGTGTTTGTGCTGTGTCCCATTTTAAAGAGGTAAATAAAATTATTGGGACTAAAGATGAACTTATTATTCCTTGTCTCCGATCACAATAGTTCATTTCAGAAAACTAATGAAAATAGAAAACGAACCATTTTTGGATACTAATTCGTTGTTTTAAATACGTTTACTCGAGAACACTTAATCCTATCGTATTTAGGAATATTTAATTAAATATTTCTTTCTTTCATATTGTACAAAAGTACATGTATACAGTTGAAATGTTTTTCTGATTAGCTTATTTAAATGATAACAGCTTTTGATTAATGATCGTTCCCATATTAATTACTTATAATAACGGCAGAGATATACTTGAAACAAGTAAATCAAATAGACTGAAACATAAGGAAAATAGTTTTGTATTTTTCTTATCAGTATATAATTTTCTGATTTCCCTAGTGACGGCGGTTGTTGAATTAAGACTGAAGATGTAAAAAAATATTCTCTTATTATATACACATAGACAATTTTATCCCTTTCTATTAAGTGAAACACACCCAAATCGTTCGGATCAATACGAGGTTTGTTCGAAAAGTATCAGATCGTAATTTTTTGTGTGAAAGCAAATGAAGATAGGAAGGGGTGATTTGGTGAACATGTATTAAACTAAGGAGTATTCCTTATATTTTTTCCTACCTGTAGAGGAGAAAGATTTTCTGTGAAGTATTCTTTCAAAAATTATCTATATCGGATTACACACCCTAAAATAAATTTGCAAAAATCACAAATAAAACATCGTATCTGTACTTCTAAAAAATAATTTACGAAATGCTATTATATTGGATCGTTATACATAACGGTGAATATATTACTGAATATGTACTTTTGTTTTCTAATTCGATCTTCATGCGGCGTATGATTTTTAAATAGTTTAAAAGTTAAAAAGAAAGAAAATTATTTTTTAAATACGACATTAGTTGCTTTCACCGTTCATCAAAGCTTTAGCATTAGCATCATTCACTTAAGGATTTAATTAATTTAAGACCGCAGGAGTTGCTGATCGAAGCAATTAGAAGTCGATGCTTCTCAGTCTTGATAAAGATTGCAAGTTGTATTGAAGTATTTAAACGTAATGGTGACTCTCCCACTTGGTCTGGCATTTCTAGTCCAGTCCAGGGGTGACGTACTCACATTTAAGGGGAAATGTGGCACATTCTTTGGAGCACCTGAAACAGAAGTGTGAGATATATGAAGGTAGGCTGCCTTCCTGGAAGACTTTAAAGGGATACTGTCCACAGTTGGGTATCATTTGCAACAGTGGCGAATCCGGGGGGGGGGCTATCGGGCTGCCCCCCCCCCCCAGAGCTGGCAGAATTCTTGATTTTATTTTAAATCACTGCAACTGTTTGTTCTTAATTTCCCTTTTAAAAAATAATAATAAAAACGTGACAACATTGCTTTCTGGCTTGACAGGCTCGAAAATCTTCTTGCTTTTCTAGTCATCGCACTTGTGGCGTTGACGCAGTCGAAAACATTTTTTGGCTAGTTATTTCATTGTATTTTTTATTAAATTATCCAAAGTAATGTAGTTTTCTCTATGAATTTTACTGTCAGGTGATAAAAATCTGTAAATTTAAAGTGTTTACATGAGCCACGAGGTTTGATATTCGTTACGACGATATAAAATTTTTATGACATCAACCCCTTCCAGACCCGAATCCTGGATTCGCCACTGATTTGCAAGGAGAACCTCCAGCAGCAAGCCAAACCACAAATAACAATTCGTTAGTAAAGCGTTTGGTGTAGTAATTTTTGAATAGTGCAAGTTGACAGCACATTATATTACCTTACACCACCTGCATCCCCGTGTTTAGATCCATTTGGCTCCTTTCCGGTTTCGATGGATGAAGGTGAATTTTTATTTTTTTAAAATGAAAATACATATAACAAGGACAGAAACAAACAATAATGAAGGAAAGAAACAGTGAACAAAGCCAGTCGATAGAACCCATAACATTCTTCCTCCTATTCATTTTCTTAAAACTAACCTTTACCTACCTTAATCAGATAGCTCATTGACGGGCACTTCGAAATTTAAAACTACTTCACGTTGTTAACAAATAACTGGAGGGAAAATATTTTACGAAGGAAAGGCTGTGGGAAACTTAAACTAAGCACACAAGGCAGAAGTAAAACTCAAAATGAAATCTCTTCAATTTAATACATGGAGTTACAATATAGTATGAAACAATGGAAAAGCAGAACATTTTATATAATGCATCGATTATTATAAAACATAACTAATTTCTGAAGATAATTAATACAAAATGTTCATATGAATTGAAATGTTAAGACAGAGGATTAGAAATTCTTATATGAATCCAAAGTGTCTTTTACTTAAATAAAGCATCGTTAATTTTGAAGAAACAGCTTCTAAGAACATTTAAAAAACAACTAAGTGTTCCGAAAATCTTTGAAAGACGTGACTGGGTATCGAAATAAGAGATAAAACTAATCTCTTTTCTTAAGCTTTTCTAATTCTTTTTAGCAAGTTTCCATGACCATTAAAACTGAGAGAAAAAAAACCCTTAATGTTTTGTAGAACAGATCCAGTTTTATCGAATTCAACTAATTTTCAACTAACCCCAGTGGAATTTTATCAGCTCAGAAACGAGCAGTGCTGTAAAAATATTTCTCAAGAGTATACATTTAAAACACATTTTTTTAAATAGTTTACCTTTATATTGCCAAAACATTTAATTATAATTAACTGAATGGCATTTTAGAAGTTATCAACTTATCATGTTTTCGATGTATTACTTTCTTTATTTCATTTTTTTTCAATATAACTATACAAATTCACTCTAGTCTTGTAGTTTACGAATGGAGACTTGAAACTTCAATTTAATTTTAGTCATAAAGTTAACTAAAATTAAATATTTATACAAGAAAACAATTTCGAGATGTTAGTGTTCGAAGAACTAACTTGTTCAGACTAGTTTTTATTTTATTTTAGCAGTATGCTTCATATATTACTAAAAATTATATGATTCTACTCTAAAAAGGAATCTAAAAGGATTTTGTAACTAATTCAATAAAATGGCGCAGCCAATTTGAAAGTTCTGCAGAAAGCTACTCAAATTTCCTTTAGGAATAGAATGAAAGTTCGCTTGTTACAGAAAAAGCAAAGTATTTTATACTTTACTACATATTTCCAGTTCTGACTTGTTATTTGAGTTAATATATTTTTTGAGTGTTTACAATGAAAAATTTACTTCATGTTAGCAAATGACATTTTGCTGACATATATTTTTGATTTAATTTAAAACAATCAAAAACAAATGTTATTATGCCACTCTTGAGGAAATACAGAAATAGTGAGACGACAAACATCTTGAGCATCTTATTTTGTTTCAAATATATACGTCACTAAGGATGTTTAGTTATTTCCTGTAAAAGCTTTCGGTGTTTCTTATTTGAAGTTGATTTTAATTTTGTGAGAGAATCAAATTATATGCAGGATTTATATCTCATTTTTGTATACCTTTATTTCAGAAAATTTTATCCTTTGTACTTTCGATGCTTGTAACAGTTATAATAACTATCATTATAATTGTTAAGAGTGACTTTTTGAAGTTTGATTTTCCATTACATATGCACGCACACTCGAAAATTAAAATGTCTAATATCATTAATTTTAGGAAAGACACAATAAAATTCAGAATTGCTTCTGCATCACATTAGGTTTGCTTTGAGCTCATATGAATGAAAAATATAAATAAAATTTTGGAAATATTATTGCCATCGCCGTGTGTATCACTTACAGTTCAGAGATGATACAGCAGTCTTCGGGAAAACTAACAATATGAAATGAATTAATGTCATTGAATTTTGATTAAAGAAGCAATTTCAAGGAAAAACGGGATCAAATTATACGACATTTAAAGAAAACAGCACAGAATGTTTTACATACCATATGAACATTTATTATAACAAACATTATACTTAACTTATTTGTAATTTTTTTCCTAGATTTTTATTTGTAAATATGGTATCTAATTTTGCTTTTAGTTAAGTCACTTTTGTCTGTAAATAATTCAGTTTTATAAAATCAGAATAACAACATTTCGATCCTTAAAAAGATATTTTCTCTAAGAAATTAGACATATTTCACTTTATTCATTTCTTTCAGCTCTGCAATCATTATTAGCATTTTCAAAAGTATTATGATTGCAAGTTGATTGATAGTGCGTCACTTTTGTGTGGTATTTACAAATTATCCAGTTAACAAAATAAGTGTTTTATTGAAAAGCAATTCTTCAATTAAAATAATAGAAGCTTTATAATACCAATAAATTATGAGGATGTATTTTGTCGATAATTTGTGTTGAGCTCATATATCTAATGGAATCAAAACGTGTTAAGACTTCAATAAATCTTCTTCCATAAGTATATACAATATTTGCGATATATTACGGGCAGTTTTTGATATATTAATCCAATTAAGGTTATCATTTAGAAAACAAGCTTTCCAATTACTGACATTAATATATATTTGTGATTTGGTACTGTATTTACTGGTATAAGATTCTATTATTAGAAACTGAAGTGACTTAACAATTACGAAAAAATATTCTGCTCAAATTTAAGCAAAATAATACCAGATATGCAAGAAATTGATGCAAAATCTTTCATTATTCAACACAGTTATGTTATCTACAATTCAAAAAAGGGACCGCTGATATTCTAAGCCAGGGCTTGGCTAGCTTTTGAGATGGAGTATTAAACAAATACCGCAACGATATAAAATATATACGAGAGCCATTTATTAGTGTTTACAAATAGGAAAATTCACTTAATCGCAGGGCGTCCGAGAAAGGTATTTATTCTTCTAAAGAATAATCGCAAAAATACTACATCATTTTATCAACTGTCGGAAATTTCTCATTCAATTAATACTGTTAAATAATAGCATAAATACAAATCAAACAATCTTTTATTTTTTTCTATTTAAAAGTTTAAATGATTTTCCCAAAGACATAAAAATACTTGATACAAATTCGCGAATATTTAGGGTTCTGATGCATAAATTCGATGAAAGCCTTCAACTAAGACAAAGTATTGTTTAATTCTTTCCTAGCAGGCGAATGAAAGAGAAATTCCATGAATCTAATTACCCATAAATGGAACAAGATGCGACGCACTAATCAGCGCACCCTCTGATCAAGAATTTCGTTTGCATAAAGTCCCCCCTTCGTGACATTAGTTTGCACTCAAGAATGAAGGCTGGAGGACCAGGACCTGATCTCTCGAAAAGATAATTGGGCACGTTCGCCATTCGTGGAGGAAAAGAAGAAAGATAAGTTGCGATTATTAGAGAAATTTATCTCTAACCTCTTCGATCCTTTCCGTAAACGATTTTCAGCGATGAAGATATGGTGAGACTAACTAGAAGGATCAGTCGCCAATTTAAAGACAGTTACCGGTCAGTGTTGAAGCATACACATATGATGTAAAAATAAATCAATTACTTTATTTGTTCATCAGCTATAAACTTTAAACTTGGTGCTACCAGGCACTCGAATGCCATGATTTTAACTTTATACGCTTCTATAAATGTGGGATAAATATAAGTGTGCCTAAATGAAAAGGAGACCTTAGCTGTATCGACGTTGTATCAAATCCCAGTGAGATAATGTGCTTGCCGATAGATGGCGTTGTGGTATTCCCAGTTGCATCTAAGTAGTTAACGGCTTCGCATCAATATCCTCATTTCTGGAGAGTTGTTTCCTCAATTCTTTGCATGATGTATTCCTCCGATCGGCACAAAGAGCAGTTATCCAATTTCTTCTCGCGGAAGGGGAACATGCTTCACAAATTTATCGCAGGATGAAAGAGGTGTACGGAGAGCAGTGTTTCGCATGGTGCACCGTATTCCGGTGGTGTTAGCGTTATGAGTCGGGATGCGTAAACATCAAGAACTTGGTTTTTTTTAATAAAATTGAAAAAAGAATTGAAAGAAAACTAATTTAAAATGTTTCATTGCAACTTCATTTATTATATGTCATGGTAATACAGAATCAGGTTTCTATTTCTTTTATTTTAATTTCTTGTCAAACCCTCTACAAATGGGAAGCTCAGAAATTTCCATCTGGAAAATATGAAAGTGAGACCTCTGAAGCAAGGGTGTCAAGGGATAAGATTTAAGCAAAGTCAAATAGGAGAAATTTATTTTCAGAAAAATCTAATCCTAAATTTTTAATGAAATTTCTCCACAGCATAAATAACCATAAAAAGTGCAATAAAAACATTTGTTCACATTTATGAAGAATATTTTAGTTTGCAGATATTTACACGTTACAAGATACCCACCAGAAACTGCTACTTAGTCAACGTAGAACTCATCTTCATCCGCGTAAGTCATTTCTTCTCGATGTCATGGTATAAAAGCGCCGTTCTGTTCTTAGTTTAGGGAGAAAAATAACCTTGAGATTTCTTACAAAGTTATTTTTTACCTCTTTTTGATAACGATTTTTGATCTTTTTACATCTATTGAGAACGAAATTTTTAATCAGATTATGAAATAAATGTCAAAGAACTCATGTGATGAAGATGACTAGAAAAAGTTGGAGTAAACATCTGTTATCATCTCTGAAGAGTACAATATTACTTTATTAAGCTGATTACGATTACAAAATACTCGAAACTTCCACCTACTAAATGTGGAACGACTCCTCAGCTGTATTAAGTACTGCCGTCAAGTTTTTCACCATTTTGGATAGCGATTTTTTATCTGTTTACATCTGTTGAGATCGAAATTTCTAAACAGGTTATGAAAGCCTTTGCTGCCTGGGATAAACTTCGTCTAAAACTACACATCGTAGCAAATGGAGTAATCCTTTAATGGCCTCTTTAAGATTTTCAGTAATCCCTTGCTGAAGCTTTATTCTGTGATAGCTTTTATTTAAGGTATCCGACTGCTTGAAAATCGTCGTTTTTGATGAAATTATCAAAAAACTTTTTATGACTTAATTTTGTAGCCTGTTTAACCAGCGTTCTAAAACTGTCTCACTTTTTACTCTACGTGAATTACAAATGAAGTTACAGCTGTTTTATTACCGAACTGTAAGCATTATTTTATGTTGCACGAAAACTTTAAATGTGTTTTCTGAGAAATGATATTTTTGAGGAAAACTGTCGACCGTAACAATGATTTCTCAAAAACTTATCTAAGTATTGATATGAAATTTTCTGAGATTGTTTTCTGTAATATGCTCGATGTTTTCCTCTAAAAACTAAGGTCAATGTTAAAATCAAGTAATATTTTTAAGTGCTTAAATATAAACGAAAAGCATTTTTTATGAAAAATTACCAGTTTAGTAACTATGTTCAGCTATATCTCAAAACTATTTTGAAGTGCAAGAAATATTTTAGAGCATAACACAGATAACTGTCATAAAATGTACTCCTACAAGGATTTATGTATATTTAGAACATGATTTTGTCCATGGCTGTTAGTGTAAGACAAATATTTTAGTCATTTTTCTTCACATTTCTCATTTTTTTAAAAAAAATATTATTTTGAAAGCCTAATTTTACAATATTTTCATAATTTTAAAACATATGCAGTTGAAAAATAACATTAAAATATATATATAAGTTATTTTTCAAAAAAATGTCTCCGAACACAGTCGGATACCTTAAGTCGAAATAAACATGATTTTATTTACTCCTATTCTTAGCTATCAAAAGGCAAATTCAAAGACAAAAGTATACCCACATGACTGATTTTCACTGTTCATTATGAAAAGTTTAGGAAAGTATTTTATTAAGTATCTCTCTGTCAGCATCACACTTATGTTCTCGTACATTTTGATCTGTCAGTCATTACATTTTAAAACAATACAATTTCGAATACTTTTAATCGTTATAATTACATTTTTACTAAAAATAACTGTATATGAATTTTATAATTAGTTATTTAATTTTTGTTGATAATTAAGACTCTTCGAATATAGTAGTTTTGATTTTATATCTTACATGCTTGCTCATAAATATTATCGAGAGAAGTTTTGGATTCGTCTCACGAAAGAAATGTGATTGGCACTTTCCAAGCAAAATAGTTATTTATTCAATAGTACTACAATTATTCTTTCACGACATTTAATGATGCCATAAATCTCAACATGATGATGAACTTCATAATGTCATATTGCCAACATTAATGAGCCATAAAGCTCAAAAGAGTATTTAATCTTAACATTGAGGTAATATATTCTATGAATGATAAAAGTATTTTAAATATTTGGAAAAATTCGTTTCGGAGCCCCTGCTGCACACTTTCTGCACCTTGCCTTCAATCCGCCCTTGCGCATAGATGACAACTTGATTGTATATGGGTCTTACAATTTATGTTCATTGACTTTATTATTAGGTTGAAGAGGGTTCCAAACCAATTGCCGACTACAGTGGCGAATCCGGGGGGTTATCGGGAGGCAGCCCCCCGCAGAATTCTTGATTTTATTTAAAATCACTACAACTATTTGTTCTTAATTTTCATTTAAAAATAATAATAAAATGGTGACAACATTGCTTTCTGGCTTGACAGGCTCGAGAATTTTCGTACTTTTGTAGTCATTCCACTTGTAGCTTTGACGCGGTCAAAGACATTTTTTGGCTAGTTATTTCATTGTATTTTTTGTTAATTTATCGAAAATATTGTATTGTTCTTTATGATTCTTATTGTCAGGTGAGGAAAGTCTACATACATACATAACCCACGCCGACCGACTCACCCAAAGGGTTTAGAGTCTGCAAGGATCGACGGGAGTGAGGAAAGTCTGTAAAGTTAAAGTGTTTTGGTTTACATAAGCCATGAGGTTTGACATTCGTGACTACGATATAAATTTTTTATGACCTCAGCCCTCCCCCCTTCAGACCCGAATCTTGGATTCGTCATTAGTCAACTACCATAGTTTAGTTAGAAGGAAAATTTTTCCATTTGTACTGCCCCTATGGTAAAGGTGAATAGGTTATTCAAGCTGTTATTGCATTTTAAAAGCCCTCTTTCGCCTTCCAAATCATTTAATTTGACGTTTTGCTGACCACCATTTAAGACTAACAAACTTTTCACAAGAAGATTTTCCGGCCGAGCTTCTTTCTATAATTAGTAAAAATAATTGTCGAAATTTTAAACGATCCATTTGCTTTTGACATGGAAACAATTGTCCAAAATCTAAACTGAGGACAACTTTCGTGAAATTTTCTTAAATACTTTTTGAGCCACCTAATTTACCAATAAAAGGCATTCTTCGTTTAAACTTTCTAGTATAACTAAGCTATCAAATCGATAAGTTTAAGAATTAATTGTTAAAATAATACTTTCCGTTCACTTAGATCATTCTGTATTAACTTTTTTTCAACTGCAGCGTTTTCATGACCATGAATTACTAAGTTTCTTCCCTGGACATTACTTCTTCACAACAGCAATTTAACATATGCTTTTATATTAAACAAAAAAATCTCAATACTTCGGATAGTATTAAAAAATTTTCTGGAAACAAAACTAAAAAAAATCTCATCAACATTTAAATAAGCCCTATTTTTTCCCCTTTTGCCAAGAAAACTTTCAAACTTAGAGACTAAACAAATACTTCACGTTTTTTCCTTCATGAGATAGAATTTCATTCTGTTAATTGGTCAACAAAGGATATCATCTAACTCTAAATTTTTTATTCTGTGCTTTAATTACAGCTAACCAAGAAAACAAGTTCAATAAACAAACTGACAAAATTTAGCCCGTTTGGCGCCATTAAAGAAATGAAGAAAGCGACAAAGTTATTACAGCAAAAAGAAGGCATTTGTATTCTGGCAAGTATTGTCTGATATAAATGAGATTAAAGAGTCTAAAAATGTATTGAAACTTCTGCTTTAAGTATATTTCACTGCGATTCGGACATTTAAAACATTTCAAAGGATTATTTTCTTAGTGGCTAAATATTTGCAACGAATAACAAGACCTCGAAAGATGCGGTTGCTTTACATGCCTAAGCACTTGAGTGCTTAAAGATATTAATTTCTTTCTTGAATTATTTTGTATTTTAAAACATATTACTCTCGCGAAATTTTCTCGACTGTTGAAACTATCTCCTTAAATTAGTTCAAATGTCAATATATCATAAAGTTCTTATCTTTCTGTATAAATTCTTATAACTGCAATAAATCTGGTAAAACATTCGATAATTGTTTTTCCTATCGATCTAGTGTTAAGAACAATCCTATTTAATATGTTTCTCTGCCAATCCATACAATCAATATTAGAGCGGTCAGGCATTTGATGAACATAGCTTAGTTTGACGTGTTCTTGACAAGCTTAACACCAAAGAAGTTAACATCTGAGAGTTTGCTTTTATGAAAAGAGCAAATATTTTTCATGCATGTAATTTCTCATGAGTTTCGAACAGTAACATTGAATTGTAGGGAAGTTTAAAATTTGGGATTTTTTAGAAAACCTTTATATCTTTGAATCTATCGAATATTCGTGCTATGATTACGAAAATGCTTTTAGATATTATGCACAACAAACAGAACCATTGATGAAAGTTTCATCTCGTTAGCGGCTTTCTGTAAAGCGGGATGAGTCGAAATCCATTTCCGTTTCCATCATTTTCTGGCCTTTCCCTGATTGCCCTTGCGACCGAATCTTCACTGTAAAATGCGTATGATACTCAATTGTATCTCTCACGATTCCCCAAAACTGATTGCCAACCATAGTTTTCGAATCAATTGCAAATTTCTCTCATTTTCCGAAATGTTGCTTAATTTTTGCACAGCAGTGTAGGAAGCTGATTCTTACAGACCGTTGGAAACGATTTTGAACATATTCGTATGATATGCAGTAATATATGGAATTCTGCAGTTTACTCTCCCCTTTTAACTTAGCAAAGATCTACAGGGTTAGCCTAAATGATTCATTGGGTTTTAAAGGACTGTTTATTTGCAAGTATACGTCGTACACACAAAGACGGGTGATACCTGAAAACATACATACACTCACCAAGTTTCTGGTACATAATAAAAATGACCAGGTGTAGCTTTTCCGTATTTGCGTAGGAATGCACGTTGAACGCTCGTAACCGAAGAACACTTCGCATATTCCAACACACAAAAACTCTTTTCCTGCATTGCCGCCAACTTGTTCAGTGCCGCTGTAAGTCGGCCATCTAGCGAGCACGTGAGCCACAAGACGGGGTTTTAAACTTGGGGAGTGTATGCATCTTTTCATGTATCACCCGTCTTTGTAGGTCGTATACCTCTCAATACACAGTGTTTAGAAACCCGATGAATCATTTAGGCTAACCCTGTATAATCGGAAACCAGTCACTATTCCTTATGAACTGGGTTTACTATTGCAGACTGTATTAGGACATTGTAATTTGCTTTACACAGTTAAATAATAATGTACCTGTAATGCAATAAATTATTTTACAGTAATAAAGTGTATTCTATAACTGTTAAATATTTATTGATACTACACGATTATTTGTGAAATCTTTGTGCAAGGTTATGCCGTCTCTTTAGTCTTATTTCGACAAGTAAATTTATTTTCAGTTTATTTCAGTTTTCCTCCATTTCCTCCAAGCCGTATTCTTTTTAAATTACGGAATCGTTAAAATGTACTAGGATACCTAGTTGAATGCCTGTTTTTTTCTATAAAATAACTGAATTATACGCTTAAATGGTAGAATATATACTAGGTAAAGGCCACAAAGAAAATGCTAATAATTTATTCTGTGATTTTTATTTTTTAGGGAATTTTCTAGGACTGACTTACCACAATATACTATGCTATTCTCAAAATTTTTCTTGTGAAAAATGTAATTTTTAACACATTTCTTACAGTTTCTGCTTAATTAATTGTGTTTTGAACATTGTTTATAAAGCACTAACCTCATTTTATGAGCTTGAAGTAATCAGGATGCTTTTTAAAACCTCATCTAACATTATAAGGAAAAGAGTTTTGGAAAAACCTGCATTTAATAATAATGTAACTCTTTTTAAAATTTACTTTATTAACAATCAAAGGATAATCAATATAGACACTAGGAAGAAAAAATTAAAACAAATTTACTGAGTTACAAGTATTAGCCTTTGATTTCCGACAACAATACAAAAAATAATATAATTTACCGCAGATTTAGCTTCCTTCAGTGTCTATCTTAACTGAAACCACTTCTTCGCATCTTTCTGAAACTTGACTAGGTTTTTCCTCAGTTAACCTTCTGAAAGATCCATAGAATCATATAACATTTACTACTTGAAAGCGTATATTTTTTTGGGAACACTACCTCATATTATGAGGCTAAATTGCTCCACGAAATAGTATTTTTATTCAGCTGGGATACGCTTACTGAAATGAGATGGTTTTCCATTTGAAGCGAAATCCACATTGAAAGAATTGCGGCTCAACCACCATTTGTCATCTAGGTTCTTTAGAAAATCAATATCGATATTCTTTCATAGCCATTCCTCCTGTAAAATACTCAGGAGCTCAATAGTTTAGAATATAAAAATAAACTATTGAGGATTAATGGTTTTCTTTTGATATTCTATGAACTTATTTCTGATTTTTTTATTACTCCTAAATCGATAGATATGTTTAAGTTTACTAACTTAATTTACGAAAGGAAAAAATGAATTTAAATATAGTTACTTTCTTTGATTAAATTTTCATAAAAATATTCCTCTTCAAACAGCAGAGGAATGAAATTTGGATGTGTGAAATGGTTATTATTAATGATTCATCATAAGCTATCGTAAATATTATTTCTCTTATGTCTTTTTCTTTTACAACTGGGTCCCCTGTGGCCTAGTGGTAATCTCTCGACTTCGGGGCCGACGGATTCCAGGTTCGAAACCCGATTCCACCGAAGATCCGCCGCACAGTGGGATATTTGACGAATCTGGGCGGCCAAAAGTCGATTTTATAAACTACAGACCAGGATCGAATGGATATATACATTTTAAAGCTGAATAACTGGGGAATCACGTGATACCATTTTTAACTCTCTTAACTGATCTCGACCTCTGTATTATTAGCTCAAACTGGAGTGTTGTGTGAAGTGTATCCTGCGTCAAATAGTTGTTGCTTCAAACGTTCCATTTTCGAATGTGAATACCTTCATTTCTAGATGTAATTAAAATCTAACAGTTATGGATAATGATGAGGCAGGTATGTGTTCATATTTTTTATGGATTTGAATTGTTAAAAAATTAGTTTTAATAATTGCAAAAGTAATTGAAAATAACGTATTTTTTTCAAATTTTTTTTTGTATGTTACGAAATCTCAAAAATTTTTGTTATATTTCCAAACATTTCCATGCTAAATTTTTTTTTGTATCAATAAATTTAGACCTTTATGTTTGTGTTTTTGTTTAAATTAGCCCCTGATTTGCCTAACTTTTGAAATGAAGGGATTTCAAACATTGCTCAAACATTCCAAATTTTCCAGTAGGCATTCCAATTACTTTGCATTTAATCTCTTATTTATGATATGAATTGCAATTTTAAAAAAATTGTTATGGATATTTTCAAAACGATCATATGTGTGTAATTTTCAGACATTTTGATTGGAATAAAGTTATATCAATTATAAATATTACTTAAAACATTGCGTTCAATCCATTTTATCTCTTTTTAGGATTTTGCAAAAAATACTGAAATTGTTCTTTGTCAACATTTAGTTATCTAAAAAGAAGTCGAGCCAAAGTTGCTTATGTTTTTGTAAAAAGTTACCACACACTCGTGCGATTTAAAAAAAAAAAAGGTGTTCAAAATTTAGATATCTAAATTGCATATATTTACTATGCACTTTTTTGTTTCTACTTTACTCTAGGGTCATCGGGTGTCAAAGTAATGATTCGAAGAGAGTTATTTAACATTATGCAACAACAAAATTTACCAAACATACATGATAAACTAAACTCGAAAATTATCTTCTTCAAAGTGATACTTTTGTTGACGATGAAATTTAAAAAATAAAGCACAATTTCTACCATTTTAAATCTCAGTTAAAGATCAGATGGATTGCTTTAATATATCGTTTTAAAGTAATTCTAGAAACCATATCCAGTGGCCACAAGGTTAATTTGCAAAAGTTCAAAGAATATACAGAAGAAACATCTGAGCTCTACGTGCAATTATATCCATGGTATCCAATGTCGTCTACTATGCACAAGATCTTAATTCATGGTCCGATTGTAATAGAAAATGCTATACTACCAATAGGCCAATTGTCAGAAGAAGCGGCCGAAGCACGCAGCAAACATTTCCGATCATTCAGTCAAAATTGAGCCCGAAAATTTTCCAGACTTTCTTGTTATGAGGATGTTCTCAACAGATTGTTTTTGAGTTCGGACCCAGCGTTGACGGGTATAAGACCCACGATGAGGAAAAAGTCAAAATCATTCTTAAAAGAGACTTTAGAGATGTTACTGCCAATGGAATTTTCTGAAGTTTTTGATGAAGAGGACTCCGATCATGAAGAAACCGATAATGACATCAATGAATAAATCGCACCTTCCTTATGAATTATTAACTAATTTTTTTACACAATTATTTTTATCATTTATTCAATTATTTGTTATTTTTCCGATTTCTTTTCTGTAAATATAATTAATGTAATATTATTAATTTTTTTCAATGTACAAGGTATGATCATAAAATAACCGGGTCTATTTGGAGGCCTCTGGTCAGCACTGCATTCAGAATATCAAGATGATATATTCATTAATAATAAAAAAAATTAAGGTGTTGGTTGCCATTGAAAAAAATTATAATATTTTTAACTGTAACCGAAACCATAAGAGGTGGTACATTCTATACCTATAAAATCGCAAGCGCATATCCCATAATACTTAGATCCAAAATCTCGTCTTGATACTCTAAATGCAGTGCGCCCCAGAAGCCTCTAAATAGGGCAAGTTACTTTATGACCACCCTGTATATAACTATGAAGTTATAAAATATCAATTATTTTTAAGTTATAAAGCAGTATTTTCTGCAAAATGTTCATTAATTTACTAACTAATACGTTTAAATTAGTTTAAAACCGAAAAATAATTTTGGCCGCCCAGATTCGTCAAATATCCCACTGTGCGCCGTGCATGCGGGTGCGGACCTGGTGCACGGTAATCCGTTGCTGTGTGTCAAACTCCGTCCCGCTGGTGTGGCGCAGAAATTTGGAGAAGGGATGCCAACTCATGTGTTGTCCTCGCCATCTGACCGGTGTTCAAAGTTACGAGTTAATCACTTGTATTTTGTTATCAAAAGCGAAATGTTTATACAAGCTTTCGGCTTAGTCTTTTCTCGTTTATTGAAAAAAAATTGCATTTTGGTATTCTCTGTTGGATTCTTAATCTGCTTACTTCAGTAGAATTGTAAATCTTCAGCTTCTTCATCTATCAGTAGGAACAAGAATGAAGCATTTTTATGTAGCGACTTGTGACATATACGTATGAAAGACAATTTATTTTTTTGCTATCTTTGTACATTTTCACAGTTTATCTGGGCTCTCTTTGACAGAGTATTGAAGTAAACAAAAAGTTCAAATGCTCCAATCGATTAATAAAATCATGATTTCCAGCAAATTTTTGCATAGATTTAACTTTCATCCAGCAAATATTTTACAACTATCCGATCCCGCGCAGATCATCTGCGCTCGGTTATACGAATACCATGATTTTCCTGACGCTTCTAAAGCCAAACAGGCGATTCAGCGCTGCAAGAAAATTCGCCAAGACAAAAAAGGAGCCAAGTGTTGTGTGCATAACAGAAAAGTAGCCAATCTACAATGTTTATAATAGTAGCCGATCTACAATGTTTCCATGAGGTTCACGTCAATTTGTGAATTGGCATGATTTTATCTTCGTTGACTTAAACTCTTCTGACCTTGATCTAAACTTTCTCTGGCTCGTCTAAGTCCATCTGCTTCATTTCTAACTGATCTCTTTTGAATAATTCCATCCAAAGTTTCATTATATTGTAAGAGATATTTTTTAAAATCTAGAAGTTGTTACACACTCTTAAAATGACGCAAAGTCGCCAAGGCAAGACATTCACCGCTGCATATCAATGGCGCCAGGTCGCCAAAGCTAAATGCATGTAATACTTGTATTAACTTTGGCGACTTCGCGCGATCTTAAGAGTGTGTACCAACTTCTAGATTTCAACCGAGATATTGTGAATTCTTCATTTTAAATTCATATTTTTTCAAGAAAAAGTTATTTAACACTAGAACGAATATAGTAACAGGCTATGACTTTGAAGTTATGCCTAACATGGAGAAGACTACCGGTTTTGTTTTGTAAACAAACCGATCGTTGCCATTGGCAAAAGAGAAATTAACCACTCTTCTACCGGCGAGTTCGGGCGCAATCGCGTGACAGGTACAGGTAAATAATCTCGTAATTAATATTGTTAATACCCAATAATTTTAATTTTATCATGCTAAAATGAATCACTGACCTACTCAAGGAATCTTAAAAGAAAAAAGTTCTATTATCGTTATAAAAATCACCACGAAGTGAGAACCACGTACTTCTTCACTTTCGGAACGTAGTACACCAAAGACTTCCATTCACTTAAACCAAACATGCTGGTATATTGTTTCTTCCCTTTGATTGAAACAAATTTATAGGAGCAACCGTTTTTCACATCAATAAATTTTACTTAATAAAGTCATGAAATGAGTAAAACAATCATATGTGATAAAGAAAAATCGGGTATATTATATGTGAGACGATTTCGGGCGAATGCGCCTGCGAGGCCAATATGGCAAAATCAACACTGCATGTAGTGGGCAGGTCAGTTGAATAGGGGCTCCAAACATCAGGTAAAGAAAAGAGACTACTAGAAGGGATAGACTTCTACGCTTCCTACAAGTGGAGGGAAGAACGAAAACATCCAAGCTGTGCCCGGTTATGCTCGACGGAGAGTTAAGATGTCATTCTAAACTTGAAATACAGATTACTGATGAAGAGCACTTAAAATTCCCTCAAATGTTCAATGGAATTGCCAAAAATGCTATTATCAACTTGTTTTCTTTTCTTTTTCGAAAAGATTTCTTAATAAAGCAGAATTTAAATACTAAGCAAACGATTGATGTTGTTATAGATGTTTCTATCACAATTTTTCTCTAATATGAAATAAATATTTTAAATATGTTGCTGATTTACATTTCTTTTGAAGTAATTCCTGTTTTATGTTTCAATTGATATCCATTAAATTTAAGGCTAGGGAAATATTTTTCATTATTCCTATGAACAGGAAGGGCAATCGGATTTAAATAGCTAGAAATGACATACAATTTAGTTCTGAAGAAGATTTTCTTAAAATATTTTCTATCTGTCATAGCTTTGAGTTATTAGATTAACATCCTTTTTTAACTCTAAAAGAGGGCCAAATTTAAAACTGGGGAAAGAATTTTTCATCTTTCTTATGAATAGGAAGAGAAATCGGATGTAAATAGCTGGAAATGACATCCAATTTAATTCAAAAAAGATTTCCTTAAAAGTTTTTCTATTTGTCATAACTCTGCTTACTTAGATTAACTTCCTGTTTGACTCCACACGAGGGCTATTTCGAGGGCTACGTAATTTTGAGTAGCGGTCAGGGAACGAAGAGAGCGCCTGAGCCTGCACTTCATCTCCAAACTTCCATACCAAGGAGCAGAATATCTATTAAATGCTCTTTTAACATGGAATGCATCTTCCGGCAAAACCAATTATGAAACTCCGTTTCAATTTCAGGACTAGTATTGTAAATGTTCTCATTTTAATATAAATTATTGGATGAAAATTAATCTTTGTGTATAAGTTTGTTTTATTTATATAGTAATAATTTTGATTTTGTTTATAGAAGTATGCATTATCTACATATAAAATTAGTAATTTCATTTGCATCTCGCTTTTCTTATTTTTTATATTTAAAGTTTTCGCTCAAACTTGGTATTATAAAGCAACACACTTTTGCCGAAACCAAATTTTTCTCTAAACTAAAATCCCAGGCATCCAAAAGAAGAACTCTAAGAAAAACCCTTACATTTAAAGATCTTAAATTATTTTGTTTGTTCGTCGATTTTAACAAAACCGGTTTAAAACTACAAACGAATAAATTTATTAAAATTTAAACTAAGCTGAATCTATTTAAGTAAACTTATACAAAAAATAAGACATTGGACAGCAGAAATACTTCAAGAATAGCATAAACAAATAAAAGAATTGTTCTTCCCAAGACTCGGTCATAGCGTTCAAAATATTACCTCTAAAAGCATATACCCAGCAAAAAGAAAATCAAGAAAATATATTTACAGATGATATTAAGGATTTCGTATCAAGAAAGGTGATTATATGATATTTCAATGGTGTATTTATAGTGATAAAAATACCATTTCGGAAGATTTTACCACTACTATATCCCGACAATTTTAAGAAAATGCTAGCACTTAAATTTCTTTATTTGTTTTTTACATTTTTTGCGATGTTTTCACAGTATTATTATGCCAACACTGATGACATGACAGTGATTTTTTGCGCAACATTATTTTAAACTTTTAAGACATTTAAGTGTCATTCGTAGCAGAGAATAAAGTATATTCTGTACCACAAATAAAACACCTAAAAGAGTAGGCCGTTGCCATCCTCTAAAAAGTCTAACGGAAAAAACATTTCACACAGTCGTTTAAAAAAATGTATAAACACAATCAATGACAGATCTCTCTCCTCCAACTCTTCAGTGATGGATTTTGAACTAAAAGATAACATATAAATCTTGGCGCTCACTTCCAAAAAAGAACGAACATCATTCGTAGCTCCAGATTTTCCATCCTGGGTTTGTTGATTTTGGACTGAAGAGAAAACCATGCTCTCCACCTGTCGTAATATTTCTTTCCCTCATTTATCAATTTAAAGGTGGTGGATTGAGAGGCTTCAAATCTATAGCTTCTACCACCTTCTAAAATAAAAAATAATAATTTCATATAAAAGCAGCTCGCAATGTGGAAGACTTATTCTCATGATCATGAGAGTCAGAAAGTTTAATAGGAGATTTATTTGTGAAGTTAATTTAACAGATACATTTTGGAACGTTTCATGCAAATTCAAATTATTTGTTTATAAATTCAAATCTATAATAGAAAATGCCAGGAAAATTGGTGACGATCACGTGGTTTGGTCTGTTTGCGTGCCAAAGAGATTCAGACCAGACAGTCTGTCTAAAAATCAGCATAGAAACAGGATACTGCTTTGATTCTGTGGTGATTTAATAGCAAATAGGAGTTATACCAGAATTAATTTATTTTCCTAATATAATCTTTCGGCATTTTTTGTTTGCTTTTTGTCTCTGTGTGTTGAAAAACAATGAATATTTTTGCTAAATTATAGGATCTTCAAAGTATCCAACGGACGTTATTGCTATTTGACAGGGGTTTTACTTAGATGAGTTAAGCATTTTATTTTTTATTTTACTTTGCTTCATCGACTCGGAACTACGTTAATATCAAATAGATTTTATACTAGAATTAATTTATTTTTCCACATATCTGAGATCTTTTTATTGGATTAAGACGTATTTTTATTTAATTCATTCACACGAAACTGCTTAAGAAGAATTCTGTCTACAGTTGGAAGTTAGTGTCCAATTTATTCATCAGTTCTGTTTTTCGTGCTTTTTTTACTTCTTAAGCACTCTGCCAATGTGCATGAGATTTTCTACTGCAACTTTCGTTAATAAATCTGTGACAATCAGATCTGAGATTGTTGGCAAGTTGAAAGCCTGTCTTAGACGGGCACAAATCTTCTAGTAAAACATAATAATGGAAATTCCCTACTTCACCGAAAATAATTCACTGCAAACGCGGATTTCATGCTTGAGAATTACTTCATTAATCGAATGTATTCCGGTTCATGTGGAAGTTTGGAGAATTGATTGCTGGTTTGTGTTCCCCCCTGAATATTTTAGGACAGTTTAAACTTATGAATTCCTTTTCCAGTAGCTAATATGTTACTTCGGAACAAATATAACTGATGCAATCATTTAATCCGAAAGCCACGAGCATTGTTTAAGAAGAACATATAATAACAAAAATTTGCAAAAAGGCAGTGATGAGCCATGGTGTTTAGTTTTCATCGTCTTTCTCCTTCTTCAGATTTTATCATTTACTACGGCGCTTAAAGCACCCACATGCATCCACACCGTTTGGAGCGCCCCTCGGCACATCGTTCCAGTTTTCATGTGGATTATTCATGGAGGCTCCATGCAAATCATGCAATCTATCACTTCAATCCCCTAAGGGTTCTGAGCCTACCTTTCCTTCCGTTTTCAAAACGGGATACCCTCGCACCGCTTTCCCGAGAGAGATCCACTTCCCCTCCCCCATTTTGTGGTTTTTGCTTTTGTAAAGCGGGGAATTCACCACTGTACCACAGAGGAATTTTTGGAACACGGGAAGGAAAAACCTTTCGTCCGTGTGAGAAACCGATGAAAATTGGCATACCGGAATGGAAGTGTTGGAATTCCGAATAGATTGAAATCAAATTGGAATGACCGCATGGCCTTCTGAGGACCTCGGTACGAGGGTAGAGGGAAAACAATAGTTCTGCCTAGATTGGGACCCCGCGACGAGGCTAGAAAATCGGAAATCCGTTGTGTGGAGGAGTAGGAGTAGGGAGGATCGAAGAACGGCGGTAGCGCACTTTGGAGCCTCCGTAAATGACGTGCCTAATATTTCGACCTGAATGAGTGGAAAAAACCGGTCTTAGGACAAATGGCATAGCTTAGGCTTCTCGTAAATGCTGAGCTTAAGAGATCCCTTCTGTAGGATCGTAATTCAGTTTTATGACCGAATGCGCCAAATGGAAAACGAAAGACGTTGGATTTTCAAACTTTCCGACCACAGCAAATCCAATTCTCATCGGATATTCGCATTGGTGGGAGGTGCTTCAAGTATGGAGCGGAGCGCTCGTGAATATCCCGCTTAATGTCTGGTGTTAATCACGGCAATCTTTCAGCTCATTTGCTCTTTTTTACTTGTTTTAATTTATAATTTTTAAAATTAAAAACCTAAAATATAATTATTTTTGTACTCCTTGTTTTATTTCCTCAATATTGCGAAAACATCCTCCAGATTTCTTCGGAATCAGTCTTGTCACAACGATTGTACTTTTTAGAAGCCATCGCATTACAAGAAAAAATTATATTAAAATTATTCATGCCGATTTTGGATATTTATCCTCCCCCTAGTGTGGTGCGGTATAAAGATTGGAGGGAGGTGTGCTAGCTCGGGTGTCGTCCTCATCATCTGACCGCGGTTCAAAATTATGAGGTCCGTCCAAAGTTGATAAGTATATTCCGCATTTAAATTTTTACAGTCCACCTTTAGATAGATGTGATAGAATAAAATAATAATTTTTTTTTAAATCTTGGCAATTCCCGTTACTACAGAATGCATCAGAGCTTGAACTCAGCTTCCTAACATTAAAAAAAAGAATAAAATATTTCCTGACGCACACAATATGAATCGGGATACGATTACATGTAGCTGTTTTGATTTCAATGGATACAAAATTTTTTAATCGTCCTACAAGCATTAAGGTTAATGTTTTTGTTCTTTCGTTGAAGACAAAACAAGAATGGATTTTATTTTTAAATAAGTTTTAATGATATTAATAAATAGTATTCGCTTACGATTTTGCTTATATTAGTTATACTATAACATTTTTTTCTCGTTAATTCATAAGAAAATTATTTTATTTCAGTACTATACTGTCATTTTTATATTAACTTTTTAAAATATAGTGAGGAATACAGGAAATGGAACAAATTTCAAGTTTACATTTTTTATTAATATTAATTTGTTAAAATAATACCTATTTGAAGAAAAGATGTTATTAGTTCATTAAATATAAAACTACTTAAAGTTAATGAAAGAAGGCAAAAAATGTTAGTCTTTCAAACATGCATTACTGCGGCTTTGAAGGATTAAAGATCGCAGGAAGGACAGCACCCCCAGGATTGCATGACACGAGCTACCACTGGTCACCCATTGCCTAGACTTTCAATCAAGTAAATTATGAGTCAGTATCAGGAACTTTTATGTCTGCTTCTCAACTTGCAAAATGGAACTACAGTAGAAAGAGTACAACAAGATTACGGTGCTAGAAACTTACTTTCTACATTGCATTAATCTACGCTAGCGGTCAAATAATAGAAATATTTGGAGAATGTTTATTTCCATGATTTAATGGGAAAAAACACTTGTTCTTCCTGCAATACCATAAAATTTTACTACCTTTAATATGGTATACAAAGTATATTATATAAATATAATTTAATTATATAGTATGCAAAGATAATTTAATCAAAGATTCAATTCAATCAAAAATATTCAGTTATCTTATCCTATCAAACTTTGTGGCCAAATAATCAGAAGAAGAAAAACTGGTTTAAGTTTACATGAACTGGCTTTGGATATTGCTATTTTAGACGATTTTAGACCATTTCAAGGGCTGCCTCGGGAATCCTCCAATTAACGTGCAGCGCTTGCTCGACGCGGCCTTGATTGGCTTAAAATAATGAAACTTAAAACTTCTTATCTCAGTCATATTTAGACTCAGAAGAATGGATCTTTTTTTCTTAAAATGTTAGTGTGTGAAGAATATTTTACTAAATATGATTAACAGGACTGTACAAAAATTTACATTTCGCAATTTTTTCAGCTGTACATTTATTGACTCAAACAACATAAAGTGAAATTTTCTACGTCATTAAAACATTTTTCAAAATGAAAGTATATACCTATCTAACAGTTTAGAAATTGGCTATTTTACACGTTTAGAGTGGGCCTAGGCACCCTGTGTATATACAGTTTATAGTTTAGTATTATATCTTTTTTCTTTCAATTTTGCAACAATTTAAGGTTGTTTAACCTTTTGTTCTTTCAACAATTAGGCATCACGGATGGTTAGCTCTGTAAAATCTTGATTTAACATGAATAGCAAGTCCAAAGTCTTGCTGGCCACTTTAATTTTTGGAATTCCAAATTTAGGATTGCCTTTTTCAAGTTTTATTAGATTTAATTCTATGTATTAACCTTTATATATTTAAAGTCTAGTCCTATTGTGACTATATCTATATTTTTATTTATTAGTATTCATATATTATTTGGCGTTATATTGATTATTTATATTATGGTTTAAATTAAGGTTTTTGCAAAAAAATTTACAAAATTGAATCTTTGTTTTCTGTTCAAACGTAATGTTTTGACTTTTAACCTACTTAAGATTTAATTAAATTCAGTAAAACACCGTTTATACATTTTTCATTCATACATCGTTTCATCGCAGTCCCGATTCATTCGTATTCATTGTAATGATAAATTATTTCGTTTATACGAAGAAAAGATTCGGTTATACGGCGTTTTCTCCCGTTCTAAAATGTGAAAATTTCCTCGTTTCTAGTACGTGAAATGTGATAAAAATATCATGACCTCGAACCTCAAAATTATTGACAGTTGATGATTTAATAGAAGACAAATTGTCTGGTGCTAATTTAAGCGATGATGAAGAAGTTATTCCAACTTCCTTTAAAGACGCAATGGACTCCATTGAAAAACTTATAACTTATCTCTTTTGTCAAAAGAATGTGAAACAACCTTTCAAAGAATTTAATTCGATTCACAATGCTGTACTTAATATTCATTGAAAATCAGCATGATAATTACAGATTTTTTTAATTAAACGCCTACCTGCATGGAAATAAATAGTATATGTGTAACTAGGTATGCAATAAATGTATGAGTTTTCTCACTTTCATGATAAATGTTTAATTTTAAAATTTAATTATTGATTTCTATGTTATGTAGTATTATATTAGTACTATCCTTAAAAAAACTTTAAAATGAATACTTTTAAATTAATTTATATTAGTAGCATTAAATTTATAGTTATCGAAATTGTGTAGTATAATTTCGATTTAACGTCTTTTCATTTATACGTCATTTTACGTCAGTCCCTTGAAAGACGGTGATAAACGGTGCTCTGCTATATATATATATATATATAAAAGAAGCAAAACATAAAATAACAAACTTTCATATCAAATTCGAAAAGATATGAAAAAAACGAATTGAAAGTATACCCGAATGAAGATAAAAATGCGAATAGTAGCAGATGGAGAAAAAAAAATATCACTACGTTAGGAATGCGTTAAAAGCTGCAATTCCAAAAGCGCTGTGGTAGATAGATTATAAACCGTAAAATGAAAAACGCAATGAAAGCACAATAACGTTTCTTCAGGGGATGAAGTTATTGTGAATTGCTAAAATATAAAGAGTTTGACATTTTCTTGCAATTAGTTACGCCGTAAGGTCTAAAACACTGATTTCCATCCCTAATGTCAAACCAAAAGCAGAGAGAGGAGTTTTGAATAATTAAAACAAAAAGTGCGACGCGATATAACATTAGAGCAAAGTAAGAATAAATGTTACGTACCAGAAGGTCGGGTGTTGACGAGGCGGTGTTTACAGAGTGTTTATTGTGCAGACCGGCGTTGAAAGGGTTTTTACAGCGTATCGAGTTACAAGTTTCGTGCTTAACTTGGCTGTTGCCAGGAAAGTGTAGTATGTCGGGAATGATGAAGATTAAATAGAACAGCGATAACGAAAGAAAGCGTAGAGAGATAGTGAAAGAAATCAGTAAAATATGAAAAACCAGAGAAAAATGTCTAAAAGATATATTTTCGAGGTAAATTACTTATCGACTTGAGTGACCCTACTGCGAAGATTATACTTCGCGTCGACATCTCTCAGATAAGCAATCCTTTACTTGCATCTTAAATCCATTAATCAAAGGTTGTTAAAGTGAGGAGGGAATTTTATTAATGCTGGGGTTATTTCTTAAGTGCGTGATTTGCTTTTTGTCAGAATTAGTGATATTGCATATTTTGTTGATTCTTTTAAATTGATTAATAATTGTGTTTTTGTAGATTTTATATGAGATATTTGAGTTCAAATAAATAAATTTATTAAAGTTTAATTTGAATTCGTTTCTCTTCAAGAAAAATTGCTGGCGACCGATTGTTGCTGGTTTTAATTAGTTTGAGTTATTCTGGTTAGATGGTAATAGAGCTGAATAGATTCTAATGGAGCTGAAGTCTTGAAAATTAGAATTTATTAGATCATCAATAAATCGGAAGGTAGAGTGGAGATTTACAACGAATACACGATTTATATATATATATATATATATATATATATATATATATATATACACTATATGCCCAAAAGTATCCGGACACTTGAAGAATTTCACATTTTTTAGAATTTCTCCGGAATGGTTTAGCTGACTGCCTTTAAACTTCGGACATGTAAAGAATAGGCAATAACTCACATTTTACATTGAAGATTCGGTCCTGAGGGCAATTAGGGGACCGTCTACAAACTGATGAAGACAGAAAGGTTTCTGGCCCACCCCGCTTCACAAAATACTGATAACAAGATGAAACTTTCAGAAATGGTAATGTATAATGTGCATAATAATTACAAACATTTTTGTAAACTCAGCATAAATATTTGGGAAGATATAAAGGTTTTCTTAAAAAATCTCAAATTTTCCCACCAGTTTCTTGCTTATAACATGCAGAGTTTTCTGTTATATTATACGAAACTTACAGAAAAAATGACAATATGTTAGAAAAGTATTTTGTAAAAATTTGGAAAGGAATGTTTGAATATTACAGGAATTATGAGCATGTTTAGTAAATAATGTTTTACTGCGCATGCGCGAAACATAGTGTAATTTTTCTTTCACAACTTTAAAGCCAGATATATAGGGCAACTTATATAAAATCATTCAGTTCAATATCATTACTATTCAGAAAGATATCGGCATTACAACGAGCGGAATTTTAGCTCCTGTCGAAGAGAAGTTAAAAGATGAGGGGTTCTACACAAATTGATATTTTTTAAACTTATATCTTGAAATAGTTATATTGAATTGTATAGTGGTTAGAATTTGCTGAATACCCATGAACACATCTAATATTCGTAACGAATAAAAAATATATATGTAGAATTATTAAAATATTTTAAGAAAAGAAATTAATTAGATAAAAAATCGTTTCGCCATAAAAGAAATATATTTAAAAATATCGTTTGGCCGTAAAATTGTACTATGCAACTTGTTAATAATTATGTAAATAATATAATTAAAGTAATAAAATTTTGTTATTTATAGTGCCTAATTAGCTGGAATTTAAGTTATACACGTAATTGATAAGTCTTCATGGGTATTCAGCAAATTCTAACCACTATACAATTCAATATAAATATTTAAAGATATAAGTTTAAAAAATATCAATTTGTGTAGAACCCCTCATCTTTTAGCTTCTCTTCGACAGGAGTTAGAATCCCGCTCGTTGTAATGCCGATATCTTTCTGAATACTAATGATATTGAACTGAATGTTTTTATATAAGTTGCCCTATATATCTGGCTTTAAAGTTGTGAAAGAAAAATTACACTATGTTTCGCGCATGCGCAGTAAAACACTATTTACTAAAAATGCTCATAATTCCTGTAATATTCAACAATTCTTTTCCAAAGTTTTACACAAATGCTTCTCTAACATATTGTCATTTTCTCTGTAAGTTTCGCATAATATAACAGAAAACTCTGCATGTTATAAGCAAAAAACAGGTGGGAAAATTTGAGATTTTTTAAGAAAACCTTTATATCTTCCCAAATATTTGGGCTGAGTTTACAAAAATTCCTGTAAATATTATGCACATTAAACATTACCATTTCTGAAAGTTTCATCTTGTTATCAGTATTTTGTGAAGCGGGGTGGGCCAAAAACGTTTTTGTCTTCATCAGTTTGTAGACGGTCCCCTAATTGCCCTCAAGACCGAATCTTCAATGTAAAATGTGAGTTATTGTCTATTCTTTACATGTCCGAAGTTTAAAGGCAGTCGGTTAAACCATTCAGGAGAAATTCTAAAAAATGTGAAAATCTGCAAGTGTCCGGATACTTTTGGGCATATAGTGTATATGTATGTATATATATATAACTTGTTATATATGAACATACAAAAAGCAAAGTAAACAAGACATATCAAAATGCAATTCATAAACTAAAATTCATTAATTAAACAAAATAACCGAATCTAAAATTAATTGAAAACTCTATATGTACTTAGAGCAAAAGGTAATTTTAAACATTTAGATGTTAACATCTAAAAGAAGTCTGTTGCAATCAAAACTATTGAAAATAGGCAATCCAAGTATATGGAGTTTTCAACAATAAAATTAGTAGCTCTGCTTTGGAAGAGCATTAGCCAGGTTAAATCAATTTTTCTGTACAAACCATCCCTGTTACTAAAGTTGTTGAAAAAACAGACAGGGTAATTTACCCTAAAATGAAAGAATTTATATTGAAAAATCATACACTAACACAAGATATCATCATTATAAGGAAATTACTAAAATTAAATCTATGAAATACAACAATATATCGCACTATTGTATTTCACTAAAAACAATAAATACATCATTCAATAAAATATCCATACTTATTTTCTAAGAATTATAGAAGCAGTGGTTATTTTTTCCCATCCTTACTTGTATTTCGCATTTTAATCTAATCCGTCACTTAACTTGACTTCACGGATTGCCAAAACTAGATTTCTAACTATGATTCAACATAAATTAACCAAATAATTTAATTTATTTTAATATTAAAGAATTAGTATGATACCTATATTAAAAATCTCAAAACCTGTTAAAATATGTGATACTATTAATAATCCAAATTTTTATAAAATAATGTATTTGAACATTAATAATCCAAATTTTTATAAAATAATGTATTTGAACATTAATAATCCAATCCTGTTCCAAAGGAGTTTTTCAATTTATAAATACTGGCGCCATCAATGTAGTAATTCAGAAACTAATAAATCAATAACCAATTTTAAAAATACAAGTAATATAAGAATTATAAAAATTCTATTAAATACCAAAATTAATGTTTTATTCTGAGTGACCTAAATATTTCTTATCTATATAAGCTCTTAAAATTTTTTGGTATTCCTTATCCCAGTGCAGAATTATAAAAATATTTTATGTTCTTAATTCTATTATCATTGTCTGTTACCAAATTATTATTTCTAATTATATAATTTTTTTACTAAATTCTTGAAGACTGAAATGCTAAGATTACTATCCCAAAAAGGAAATTTATTAATTTGAAAATTAAATGCTGTTCTTTTATCAAAGATATCTGTTACTATTTTACTATCTATAATTTTTATATCTAAATCTAGAAATTCTGCAGCTAATTCATTGTCATTAGTTTTCATTAGTTTTAAATAGTCAGGATAGAAGTTAATTTGTGGTTTTAGGTTTATTTCTTTATTAAATGATATCAAATCATCTATATAACGAAATAATATTTTACTGCTATTATTAATTAAATCTTTCTCATAGTAGTGTAGGTATATGTTTGCTAAACTATTGCTAGCTGGACCTCCTTGAGGTAATTCTTTAATTTGATGGTAAATCTTATTACCAAAAATAATATAATTTTCTTTTAGATTAATAAGAGTTTTATATTTACTAATGTTAATATCTTTTTAAGACCAAAATCTTTATGTATATTTACTAGGGTATTAATCAAATCTTCAATATCTAGACTATTAAATAAATCCTGGAAGTCAGATATTTGTACACTAGGTATGCCTACATCTTTAATTACATTCACAATCTCTGCACTATTATTGACAATAATTGTATATCTTTGCTTATTCAGATTCTCTATGATTGTCTGTATGAATTTTTTGTAAGAGTTTGCCAGATTTTGTAATAAAAGTATTGCAGCCATTGGTAACACTTCTAAATTTAAGAGGACTCTTTTGAAATTTTGGAATTAGAAAGATGTTATGATAATCTTTTTTAATATAATGAATTCCCAGTTTTTTATGGAAGGCTTGAATTCTATCAGAAATTTCTCTTTCACATAGTTTGGTCTCATTATAATTATCACTGTTATTGATTGATCATTAACCTATTTTTCTAATAATATTTACATATTGTAGCAAATTTACTGGGCACTTTGTCTATATAGACTATTACAAAGTCTATTTGCAACTCTTTTATTTGTTTTCTAATATCTAGATATCTAATACAGTCATAAAATTTAAAGTTATAGTTAAAAAGATCTAATAAAGTTTTTTGTTTAAGCATTAAATTCCACTAAAGGCAAACTATATTTAATTGCCATATTCAATAAAAAATTTTCAATATCTTTTCTAATTTGCATTTTAATAATTTCATTACTATTAGCTAGTACCAAGTGATGTTTTGTATCTTTTTTCATTAATTCTCTAAGTTGTTCATTTCTAACAATATTCAAATATCCAGTAATTACATGCCCATGATCTTCATTCAAGAAATTATTGTATTTCATACAATTGCAATCTCTCATCACTCATATTACTTTCTTTTATATTAGTATAGATAAAAATCATTCTGCCTAATTGTTTGTTGTATTTAAATGCACGTTTAATTTTAATATTTTTAAAGGGCAGTAATTAATATGTTGATCTAATATAGCAGAAAATTTACAGTTGTCATACTTTGTATTCAATATATATATATATATATATATATATATATATATATATATATATATAAGCCTATTACTCCCACGAACCTAAAAAGTCATTGTCATTTCTGATGAAACTGGGAATTTTGTGGATATTTTGTTGAAAAATTTCAAATATCCATTTTGCATATGGCGTATCTTCCCATCTCAAGTTCAAGTGTTTTGAAAGGAATTTTATGCTGCTTATGAATAATATTGAAACACCATGATTTTCAAAATATTTTTAGTTGTGACTGGAGGCTGTTTTCTACAGTAAGTGTTTGTTGACAGGAGCTTATGGCTGAAAACATAATTGTTAGTGATATGCTTCTTTTGTCTCTAGTCTTTTGAAATGAAAGTATTTTATTTACTTTCTTCGAAAAATCTAACTCTATACCAAAACTAACATAGCAGTTCGTATATTTAGGCTTTCAATTTTCATGTTTAGAAGGCTATTCTTTTGTCACAAAATAAATCATGAAAAATCATGATATTTACACCATCTTTTAGGTACGGTATAAAAATGGCATTGCCAATTTTTACAAGATATTCACTCTATATTAATAACTTTAGTTATACAATGTCGCTATATTTAAAAGAAGAGCACTTTATCATCAGTTTATCATAAATTATAAATCATTTGAGTTCTAAACTTTCTTTTTTCAACAGCTATAGATTTCCGCTCAGTCTTGGACTGAGCGAATATACCTTCAGTGCTAGAGAAGATATGCATTAACAGTCATTCATAAAAGTAAGTTATTCTTAAATTAATTTATAAAAATATTTCTTAAGTCATAAAGAAGCTAAATGCAACAAGCTTTCTAATTCTTTAAACAGAATCTTTCTATCAAATAAACTTCAAAGTCACAACTGTTTTAAGTTGTGTATAAAATTCAGGATATTCTCCATTTCGACTTCAAAATACATGAATACATTAAATCTTAAAATATCTCAACACACTATGTACTTATTTTCAAGTATTATAAAATAAGATAAGTAGAAATTTTCACAGGATTTTTCTGAGTGTGTATCTTATAATTCAAAACCAATAGCGTTATTAAGGATCCAATTCAATAAAAAAAAAGAATATAAAAATTTTGTATATCTCAATATTATATTGAAACGAATATAACAAGATGTTTTTCAAACAGATTTTATATTTTATATCCAATCTCATTACGTCAAAGTATGCAAAATGGAAAATCCCAGTGATGAGAAAATAGATAAAAATCAGTGTATTTTTTTTAATAACTGTTATATATATTTTCAATTTAACATTTTATTTCCACCAAAGAAGTACTCTTATCAAACGAATTGAATTTTATGTATAAATTTCAAATATATTTTCAACCAGAAGATGCATCAGGATGTCGTAATATCACATCCTGATCCACATCCGAAAGGCTTTATTTTTGCATCTGAAGTTTTTCCTAACATTGTGATATCATGTTTAAGTGTTATAATGATTTAAGAAAGATTTTGATTATAGAAAATTGAATGAAGGAATAACTAAAGATATGAATATAAATGGAAATAAATAGGTACTATTTTCATTTTTTTAGTATCTGATTTTATGAATTAATGCATCAGCGATGGCCTCAGTAATACCAAAATAAAAACATTGATGTTGCAGGCATATGGAAAGAAAACAGTTTTCATGTTTCATTTTTGCAGTATTTAAAAGATTTAAACATTGATTTTATTACTTCTGCAATTTGTTTCATAAAACATGGTGGCAAATCTTAGCATCACTTCTTTTTCTAAATAATTATTACAATGAATTTAAAAAATTCAACTCACAATCGACGGGTAGAAGTTACAGGCCAGTGGTTATCAAACTTAGCATTTGAGAAAACTTTCCATATTAGGTATAATTTCTTTCGGAAAATGAAAAGATTTCTATCAAATTAGAAGACATATAAAATGGAAGGACTTGCAAAAATTCAAAAAATATTATTTTTGAGGAACATTTTGAAATTAAAAAAAAGTAAGTTTCTTTTGGATTTATATTTGAAGTAATAAAATTGGAGGAATGCAGAATAAGTTGTTAAACTACGAACGTTGAAAGAAATTAAATTTATAACATATATAAAACAATGTGAATTTTAATTATTCTTACTTTCTATATGTTATTTATATTCGAGAATATTTTTTACAAATTCCAGAAGAAAGTTTTTCGTTTGCTGTGATTTTATTTGCAAAAATTTCGTACGAAATTTGACATTTAATAAAACTCATAATATATTAACTCCTGACAAAAAAGACTTCAGCTATAATCACCAAAATTTTAAACGTATTTTCATCTCATTTTTGTTACTTAAAGAGATCAACAAAGATCAAGATTTTTTTATAGAAGATTTAGTTCACATGCATAAAGCGAAGTTTAAGAATGCAAAGGAAAAAATTGCACAGTATACGCTAATATGTTCTTTTCACATTGTTGAAGTTGCTATTTCGAAAACTTAATTTCCTGTATTAAGTGTTATATTTTAGACAGCATAGTTTTCATTGTTTGCATAAACATAGATACGCCTCTAATATATCTTAAACGAAAAGATTGTGCATTATCTAAGAAAGTATACATTAACCTTTTTCAGCTAAGGTTTTACGAAATTTCTGCTCTGAAATTATTAATACGTAGATGTTTCTTTCGTAAAACATTGTAGAATATTAACCTTTTTAATAAAACATATTTCTAATTAATACATTTAATGTTGTCTTCTGTGGCTGAAAGACTTTTTGGAAATGATGATATCTATGATTAACAAAAACAAAATATGATTTTTATATTTATCATAGATGAGGATACATATAGATACAAAGTGGAAGAATATTTTTCAACGTAATTAAATTTGAGAATGTTTCTACAATTAAATGTAAAGACATATTCCATAACGAATATGTTAGGAATTTTCTTTCTGGTTCTTCTAGATGCTGTAAAAGTAAATTAGTTTCCTCTGCAAGTCACCAATCCTAAGAAATAAATTAACAGGAGAATTATCATTTATGCTCATTTTATGAAAACGAATTACAGTTGATGATTTACTTTTCTCAGTTAAGGACTTCTTAACTCAATAAAACAATAAAAACACTTCCATATAAAATTAACCAGCAAGTATTACAAAATATGACTTATGTATATTTGAATATAAAATCCATACATCTTCATTTATATCTAAAATGCTGCGTGAAGATTTAATTCATTGAGTGCTAAGCGACATTAAAGCTAAAATTAAAAGATTTCCAGTGAATATTTTAATTCAATTTAAAACTGGAAAGAGTGGAATATAAATTAAGAAAAAGAGGACATATTTTTTTTATTTTGATTTCTTCTAAAAAGAAAAAGAAGTGCAAAATAAGAAATATGCAAATAACTGAAAATTCCTCTTTCCCAAATCTTTCAAATTTCATCCTTACGTAATTAAAAGCTTTCATTTTACATAGAAAACGATGGTTTCATTGGAATCTTCTTTTCATTCGGTGAGAAAATCGACAACAAAATTTGAGCCCATTTATGCAATTGGGAAACAACTCACAAGTATTTTGAGAGCTGTACAAGCTATTTTCTTAATTCAATAGAGAAAATACATTTACTTAGTTATTGAGTTATAAGTTGTCTCACAATGAGCTGGAGTTAATTCAGACTTGGGTGGCAACTACATAAGCTCCTCCTACATAACTCCTTTGAGGTGCCCTACTTGCTTAAACTGTGTGAATTTAAATGTCATTTTGTTTGTTTTCAAATATATAACTTTACCATAGCTATTTGTTATAATAAAAACATCCGACCGCTAGATGGTGGTACGTCATCAATGTTTGGAAAGAGACTTTCTGAGTAAGCAGTTGCCGGCAGAACAATAACGATGATAGTCGACGCGGAAGGGAAATCTATCCCCATCGTTTTACATATCAAATTTGTGTATGTTTCGGAAGTTGTAAATAAATATGTCTTCGTTGTTATGGTACGGAGTCAGATTAGTGTTGTGTCACACTCTCAAAATTATTAAATTAGTATGCACAATTAATTCACATGAAGTTGTAATTTATTTCATCTCAACTCTGCACTGCTAAATTTAACTGTCACAAAAAGCCGTGTACTATTTTATTTCCTTATTCAAAATCCTAGTTTTAAAAAAACACAATTTTGAAATTCTCCTCGTCTTATGAGATCTTTCATCGCCCCCCCCCTTTTTTTTTCCAGCTGCCTTTACATTTTTGCACGTGCGAACTTCCACGTTTGACCAATAAAGACATCTGGATTCGAAAATCTTTTTTTCCCACGAGAAGGTCTCTTTTAGCTAATACTTCAGCTGGTCAATTACTGGACGCATCCTGTTGACCATTTTCGACTCAGGTCCGTTCCCAAGTTTAATTGTCCTTCGAACCCACGATTATTGTGTGAGGGTGTCGTTTTGAAGAGAATTTTTTGGTCCTAGTGCTGTTTAGTGGGAGTTATTGTGGAGCTATAAACAGACATCTGGTATGACCCCTGCGGTGAGTTTCCTGGCGCTTGACAAAGGATCTCCTTCAAGTGTCTTGCCAGAAAATAAATCACATTAAATTGGCTCTGTTTGAGAGAGGAGTTTTTTTACCATTCGGGTTCAAGTGGATCCACCATTGGACAGATATGTCATACGTAGGTAAAATTTTGACCAGTCACTGACCGTTTCGCTGTGGGGGGATGGTCTGGCTGTTATATACTTTTTGGCGATGAAAAATAGGCTGACCTTTGGCGATTTCTTTTAAGGGGTTACCGTTGATGGGGTGAGTGTGGTTTGTTGCAAAGGCTTGAAACCTAGGTTTTTTTGGGCGAGATGAGGGAGCCAACGAGCTGATTAAAAGGGGATGTTTTGGGGTTTTTAAAGAAGAGAGACAGAGGGAAAGAGACAGGAAGAGAGAGACCAGGAGTCTAAATTGGGAGTAAGAGAAAATATGCGAAGGAGTTTTTGGACGGAGTCAGATTGTGAAACTTGATGTTTCCGTATCTGAGTGGCAACCGGGATAAGAACGTGTGCTAGCTCTTGTGTATCCAGCCCTTTTAATCCATGCACGTGCGGAGTTATGGTGAATAATGTTTCTTTCGACGATTAGTAAAAAGTCTGAACTTGTTTTGGGCTACTTTGAAATGCGAGACAAATCTCGCTCCTTGCTCCGTTGCGGGATTAAAATTGAAAGTTTTGGTTTTTGGTGACGGGAAGCAAAGGGAAGAAGAATTGTTTACGTGGGCTGAAGCTTTTTTTTAACGTGAAGGAGTTTCATGGAGGGAGACTAGAAGAAAAATGGGCGACGATGGTGTGTAAGAGTTGGCCCACTTACATTTTTTTTTCGTGTAGAACAATTGGCGGACTAGTTACCTTGCTGCGTGTTGCATGGGTGAGAACTCTGTCATCGGTGAACGTAAATATTTGGACATAGGAGAATACTGCTGTTACTTTGTGAGGCGGTAAGCATGGCGTCAACATGGCGGCGCACTGACATCATCCTCGCTGAGACAATCAGAGTGACTTCGGCTATGATTAAACATTTTCTTGGAAGTAGGAGATACAACCTTTGTTGCTTCAAATCCGAGAACTCATAAGCTCCGCTACGTAAGAGGCGAGCCAATTCTGCAACACTCTGCACCAAAGTATTCCAAATATTGAGCCAGTCACGTAATTCCGCATCGAAAAGTTTTCCAGTATAAGAACTCCAGAGTTGCTTGTTTGGCCCGGCTTGTCATCGTGGAGGCGTAGTAACGTCTAACAACCGGCCCTTGTAAACCCTGCGACTGCCTGTCCTCTGCCGACATGATCCTGAGCTGTAGAGCATGTGAAATATATAAGTATACATGATTCTTTCATTTACTATTTCATGTTTAAGTAAAAAAAGGATACCTGTGTTTTCTTCTGTCCTGAAAATTTGAAATTAGAATGTTGCTAAATTTAACTAAAAGATTTGTTTGTTGAATAACATTAATTTCCTTCGTGCTAAATTAAAATGGTAAAATTTCCAAGTAGCTTAATTTAATAGTAAGAATTGTATGTTTGCTTAAATGTAAGATATCAATAATCACATTGTTACTAAATTTAAATGGTAAAATTACATGAATTCTAAAATCAATTTTGAATGTCGATAATTAAAATTTAAACTTCAGACTTACCGGATAGCATATTTTACAGTCTGATGGAATTTAGCGATAGGTTTTGATTAATTGGTTATATTTTGCACATGTGTAAGGCAAGATTATTTCCTGTATGTTGTTGATTAGAAAGTTTGATTTGTATCTAAAAGAGTTAAAATGCATCTTTGCCTCACTAAATTACATGAGTTGACAAATTTTTGGCATTGATTTGATTGCATAACATCTATTTATTTATGTTTATTTACACATTTCAAATTATTGACAACTTAAGAAACAAGGACGAGATGTTTGTTTTACTTGTTATTTGTCTATTGAGATGCGGCCCCCCTCTTGAATTAGAAATTTGATATTGCATTTTCATTACTGAGTTAGTCAAGAGTCTTAAATGTATGGTTTCCAGTGTCAAATGATTAATAAACTTTTAGACTTTGAAAACCTAAATATGTGTATGCCATTTTTTATGCATGCTGAGTTTTGAAGTGTGTATCCATGAATCTGGTATTTCCTTTTTACTCTAAAATGGAACCTGGGTATTTTAAAAACACACAACGCAAATGTACTAAAACTCTTAACAGGATTTAAATTCTAGATTGAAGGAATGATTAATTGCTTGATACTAATTGCTTTTATAAATAATGGTTATTTTTGGTAGCAGTATTTAGATTTGAACTATTGAACTCGTGATTAATTACTAGTAATAGAGTAATTTTTTAAAAAAATAATCAACACGACATTAGTTTCGAGCTACGATACACATACCCACATCAGGAATACCAACTTCGCCACCTTGTATGAGCCGTTGGTTATCGAATTTATAAACAGCGTCAAATTTAAAACTGTTCAAATGATTAAATAATTTAAGGGGACACTGTACCTTCTGAACATTTCTTTTATTTTTTATATTATTGAAAAAGTTTTCAAAGTAATAAAACCTAACAATCATATAAGCTCATCTTAAAGAGAAAAAATTCATTTTGATCTGCTTATTAAGCTAAAATTTTAATTTTTTAAAGAAAAATTCAATTTTTTAAATTCCCTTCTACTTTCTCAAATATGAATATTTTTTCTTAAAATTTTATTTGCAGATTCACTGATATATATTACATAAAACTGTGCATGGATTTTAAGTGTCATCTAATATTCTCTTAAAAATAGCATTTTTACTGTTTTACTTAGTGAAAAATCCGGAAATTTAGCACCACCTCAATTTATATCTTGTATATAAAAAAAACTAAGCAAATGAAAGCTTATTGCATGCATATTTTTATCGTATGCATAACGATAAACAAGTACAAAAAATTTGAAAGCTCTATCTAAAACAGGAAAAAAGCCTTAGCATTTTGAAAACATGAAAGTGACGAAAAGTAAGACATGGAGAAAAAGCCAGTTAAAGTTGTCATTTGCTCATGTTTATCATTGGTCATCGTAAATAAAAAAAACTCAGTAACTTCTATAATATTAAAAGTGCAAATTTGAAATTTTGATGCATTAAACAGAAAGACAAAATGAACAAAATAAGATAATAAAATAGAAATTGATACTTCGGCCAGTTTTTGGGTAATGTGTCCCCTTAAAACAGAATATACATTCGTCTATATTAAATTTCAAAAAATATTATGCAATATAAATAATGTGTATTCGAATATATAAAATGTAAATGTATGTCGTTATATCTTGATCTTTTCAGGGAAACTTTTCTGCATGTTTGAAGCCAACTAAACACAAAACATAGACATATTTCGAGTGTTTTATTTACAACATAAAACTCTAAAGATCTGCATGGAAATCTAAGAATTTTGAATGGCTCTTTCCATGAAGGAGATTACCAAAATGTAAGAAATATGTAAATATCACAGAAATATCTGTTTTCTCAAGATATTCGGATTTCATTCCTTCGGCTCTTGAAACTTAGATGTTATACAGAAGAGAGATCAGCAAGTGCAGATTCTTTTGTCTGGATGCAGTAAACTTTGCTAACAGTTCACTGTTACTTGCAAACAACGAAGGGTGTTTTAAATTTTGTGTTTGACTTTCTGAAAAAGATAAAATGGGAAAACTCTTCGGCATATTTTAAGCGGCATTTGGCTCTTCCGCCTACTCTTTTAGAAAAAAAAATATTTCCAAACAATGAGCTACTTTATTCGAAAAATGTTTTCTGTCCTTCAAGCATTTGTGATTTATCAGAAGATATTTTAAGAGAAAACAATTTCAAAGTCCTTTTCATGAGTGCTTTAAGAATTTATTTATTGCAAAATGGTTTCAACAGTTTCGTTTTGGTACATTACAACTATAGGAGAATTTTATTAAAGATTACACAAAAATATTCCGAACAAAAGGTAAATCTTCCAGCTTGACATTTCATAATTTTTTTTAATTTGATATTTTTCAAGGATATGCTCATGTGACTCCCGAATTGCTAGACCACGCTAATTTAATGAAAGTTTACAACAGCATAAATTTGTCGTACACCAAATAGTTAAAAAAAATCACTTTTGGCAGGATAGATATTCATACCTGAGATCTCTTTATTATGAATCTGTGCCTATAGCATCAAAATTTTCAGATTCCATCTGGAAGTGTTTAAATTGTAAACGATAACGGTTGTCAATTTTACATAAATTATCTTTTATAGAGATAGTGGACTTTGAAATTAGCAAAAAAAAAAATCGCTCAACAAAATTTCCGTTCTCATATTTTATCTTCAAAATATATGCTAAAATACGATAAAATAGAATTATGAGCAGTTAATTGGCTCAGAGATTTTATCATAATATTTTAATAAATAATAAGAGTTATATCTTGTTTTAAATTACTTTTTTCTCAAAATGATGTTTGTTTTATCCCTTTAACTGCGGGTACTTTCTTATATATATGTTGTTTCTATACCACACCCGCAGTTAAAGGGTTAAGATTTAGGTGACTGAAATGTTCCATGCTTCCTAATTAATGAGGGAATTATAAAAAATTTATTTTGTGTATATCTGTTATAGATTAAAATGATTATTAGCCTCCATTTTAAGTTCTGACTTCATTTAAATATGATTAGGAATTGAAAATCATTTTTAACCCCTAACTTCTAAGGGAATGCAACTATCGAAAACTTTCTGAACAAAAGTTGTTCAATAATACGTGGTGATAATTCGTTTAATTTCAACTATAATCTTGAGCACTTCAGTAAGAAAGGGATTTATGGAGAAATGAAAATTTCAACCTCCACCATTCCCATCACCTTTAAGCTGAACAGAGCATCGGCGAAATAAAACATAACTTTCACCCTCTGTTAAACACAACCCTCGACGGTTCAAGTTCAATTATAATTACTTTAGTTCGTGTTCACTAGATAATGTGGACAAAGTGTTATAATGTGTGTATATGCGTGTGTAATAAAATAAAAATCGAAATATATTATTCTTTGTACTAACGCAATAGCAATATTTTTATTCTTGATACCATCATAAATTAATCTGTTTTTATCTTGATTAGAGTTGAATTATCCATTCTGTCCTTTCATCTATACCATTCCTTTATTTATCCTTTCTGTGAAAATAATTCTATGTCATTATCCGAATAAGTGGTAAACATAATATATCTTTTCAATTGTAGCTTTTATTTCTGAGGCATTTCGTAAAGAAAGTGTTAACTTCCCATTTGGTAGGTACAGGGAGTTTCAAATAGGCCTGTTTTATTATGGTTATACTTCTCTTTTTAAACACATTAAACTGAAGTTTTAGCTTCCGTAAGTTTCGGACACATCATCGTGCCATCGTGAAGTTTTCTCGATAATGCCGATACTTGAATCCTCAATTATCAGCTTACAAAGATGTGCTTTGAACAGGAACTGCCATTCAGTCTCAAAGAGTTTCAACTCTTTGCACTCTTATGTAGAGTAAGACTCGACATTCTGAATGATGCCTCTTTTTCACTATTGGATGGGATAGCTAGGATTACTATAAATGTTAAAGCCAAATAAGTACCCAATATTAAAATTAATATATATATATGTATGGATATCAATTATCAAATCAATTTTGGGTACTGAAAAATATAACACGATAATAAGCAATTCAAGCTATACTAATATAATTCACCTATCTTTTCAGACCTGAAAAACCTAGCTACTATTGAAAGTCAATTTGCATACAGTGGTAGTACAATGCTAGTTGTGAAAACAAATTAGAGATATTAAAACAGAATCAAAATCTATGAATTTAAATCTTTTTATTTTAGAATAGTTTAAATTAAATCACTTTGATCACTGTCACAAGTTATACATATACAAGATGATGCACATGTTTAGAAAATGTAATAACCAAAATAAAAAATATGTAGCTACACATCAAAAACAACAAGCGCTGCAGGCTCGATATGAAAAAAAATACTAAAAACACAAATACTTAAATCCAAGAAACATTTTTGCTTCTAGAAAAAAATTTGATATATGTTGACAATGCCAAGGCACACTTTGTTTGTGAAAACTTATTTAACACACATAATGAATAATGCCGTATTCACACTAGCATGGCGTCAACCCATAATATATACTTTCTTTCAAAATTTATTTTTGGTATAAACTTTTAAGATGAAATCAAACATTGAAGATCGTTTTTTTCATTCACATTCGACAAACTTTTTTGCTATTTATAGGTGACACAACTGTGTAGTAGAAGCCCACAACTTCCTTCATTTTCATAATTATCACGACAAAGAAAACTGCGAGGAACAGGCTGTTCACTTATTATTGTATTGCTGTGCATGGCAGTTTGAATAGATCCATACAATAACTGAGATCGAATAAACATAGTTTGTTTCAAAGTTCATTCAATCTACAGACTGTTGAAAAGGATTATATCCACAGCCCAAACTTTGAGTAATTATTACGAAGAGCTCAAATGGAATTCGACAGCCATTATTCCAAATGCGAACACAAACCGCTGCAGTTCAATCTCGTTCCGATTAACAGACTTGATATTCAATCGTATTCTTTTAACTGGCAGAAGGACATGGAAAGAATTCTTGATGGTCACCTTCTTCGCCATTTTACGGGAACCAACAGTATAAAAAGCAGGGGCAAGCACCCTGAAGGCCGCAACGGCCTCCAGGAGCCCGCAGGTGAAAAAACACACCTCCTTACTGTACCGTACTCCAATTCAAAATTCACACAAAGGAATACGCTTCCAGTGAAAATGCCAAAACCTAATAACGCCAAAAACCTACGCGAACCAAGATGTCGAGGAAATAGTCCCGTTGAAAAATTTGAATTTAAAAATTAATAAAGTTGAAACCTTAATGGAAACAACAACAAAAGTTGAGACAAATAATATTTAAATCGAAAACAAAGTAAATAATTAAGAAAAATTTAGAAATTAAATGAAACGGCTGAAAATTATCGTTTGAATTTCAAAAATTGTCAAGGATGCCACAAGAGATGAAAGAAACTTTAGTGGCGAAGAATTAAATTAATTAAAAATACTGACAAAACCGAAAAAAGATGTCGATGCAATTTTTGCAATCTAACATTCACACTCTTATTCAATAGCACTTATTATAAAAACCATATAACAGCAAAAACACAGAGATTAAATTTTAGGAATTGAAATGATTTAATAATAATATTTTTCAGCTTCCTGAAGCGCTAAATCAATCCTTACACTCACGTGTGTATAATTATGCATCTTATTATCTTTCGGAGTTTCAGAGGGCTAAATGCAAAAAGGAATGAAGGATTATTTCGATAAGATAAATATGAGTATTCTACAGAAATTATTCTTCGTTTATTGGACTGGAAGAGAGGGAAAGAATGAGAAACAAAATAATTGTTGAAAACTGAAGTGTAACTCTTAATTGTACTTGAATTTATTGAAGTAGCATAAAATGCATATTCACATTTATTATTGAAAATTCCAAAATCCATTTGAAAGGGATAAAAATTATACTAAAAGCAATTAAAGGAGGAGTGATTATAAATGCTGTGGGCAGTTACATCTGATATGCAAAAAGGTCTAGAACGGCTGTTACCTTTCTGCTTGAAAGATTTTGGAAATAAAAATATGGAAAGTATATTTTTCTCAGAAAAATATTTGCGAACGTTAAAAGAAAAAGAGCAAGATCAAACATATGCTAGTCAAGTACGGAATATACTCGACATCTAAAGCATTCAAAATGATAAATAGCCTATTTTTGCAGCCTCTCAAGTATAAACACAAACTTTTTGATATTGAAGAAAACTTCCCGCCGATACTTGACTGCAATCCACTTTTCATGAACGCGCATGTTTCTGTCATGATGTATATAGCAGCACTCAAACAAAACAACGATAGCTGTTGGAACCTAGTTCTTTTTTTCTATTGAAATAAATATTTTCGCAGATCTTGACTTATAAATAGTCAGCATACGATTTCTTTACTTTATTTATTGTATTCTTTTTGCCGATGGCTTCCTCAGTAAAATATATGCATTATGACAAACATAACAAGTACAAGTGAAATAATTTAACAATAGATATTAGAAATTAAACTTTGCATTAAAGAGAATGGCGCAAAAATGCAGCAACTTCCAATAAAATACAAAAGAAAGATATTTAATTATAAAAAACAAAATACAGAAGAAACAGAAGAAGTAAACAATAGTGATAACAATATACCTTCTCCGCGCAACGCAGCAGCATCCAGTTATTGCATTAACAATATTGTCTGGAGTCAACTAACCAATTAAGATACAATCAAGCAACAAAAATCATGCTTTAATAAAAAGTAAATCACATTAAGATGAAATAAACAAAATGGAAAAAATGGAAGAGAACTCGAACTGCGAACTTTTTCAAGGTACCACTCGCCATCGGAGTTCTAATATGGATAAATTTTCTGTCAAGGGAATGACTAAATAGTCAAATAATATTCCCTCTGTGGCCTGAATTTATCCAATAATTGAAATAAAGGTAAAACATGATAGTTAATAAGAATTTCCAAGATTTCTTTGACATCTTAATGATAACTGTACAAAAGTATTCTTAAAAAATATCCCTCTTTACGTCTCGAATGACTTAGTGTTTTATAAGAAGGACCATTTAGGGAAATAAAGATTTAAAGACTTATTAGAACAGCGGAAAGCCATTTAAAAAATATATCTGAAAGTTTTTGTTCTCACAAATTTAATAAGTACTTTTCCAATAGTTTTAAGGTTACCATATTTTTAAAAATGCCTTAGTAATTAAAAATTATTTGCAGGGTGATTAATTATTACGACTAAAAACAAATGTACTTAAGCCTTGAACTTTTGGCTTCGTAATTGCATTTCGAATGAAAGACTGGACTAATCACTCTGGCCTTGTCTTTCAAATTCATAGCAAACAGTGCGAATAAAGTATGCTTAACCGATTTAATTTTCGGAATTTATTGCGCATTTGAAAAAGGAAATGTGTCACAGATCAGGTAAGAAAAACTTGCAGTGAATTTTTAGATGACATGAGAAATTATTCGTGTGATGATGATCTAGATACGGATATTTGTTTTTTTTGGGGTGGGGGTTGCACACGAAAAGAAATGAGGTACTTTTTAGAAGATACGAATCTAGATACTCGTTATCAGTAAGATCCAAATTTCGCATTCTGTAATTCCGGTAACTAATTTATTTTCACTATCGATTGAAAGATAGATATTATTTGAGATCTCTTACGTATTCAGATTTTGTTATTCCCTGTGATTATTATTATTTTCAAACGAAAGAATTCAAAATTATTTTGCAATCTTAACAGATTTATTACTCACAGAGCTTCTCTTAGAGTGCAGGCGAAATTCTTCTTTCTGAAATGCCGACCTCTTTCTAAATCTTAATGGTATGCAACTGGAATTTTTATATAAGCTGTCTAAGATATCTGGCTTTCATATTATGAAAGAAAAATTATTCTATGCTTCGCCCATGAGCAGTTAAAATTATTTATTACAAATAATACTCATATTTCCTCGAATTTTCAAAGTATATACTTTTAATTTTAATATGATACTTCGATGGCATATTGCCAAGTATTCTGTAAGTTTCGTATAATTTTATTGAAAACTCTGCATGTTATAAGCGAAACACTCGGGATTTTTTAAAGAAAACCATTATATCTTCCCGAATATCCATGCTATTTTTACGAAAATTCTGGTAAGCAATGTGCATAGAAAACAAACACATTAATGAAAGTTGTTTCAAATCATTATTAGCTGTCTATGAAACAGTGTCAGCCGAAATTCTATTTCGTCATCAAAAGTTTCTGGTTGATCCCCTAATTGCCCTCGTGACCAAATCTCCAGTGTAAAATGTGTATGATGCTCGATTGTATGCTACACGATTCTCCACAACTGATTTTGAACTATTGTTTCCGCATTAACTCCAAATTTTAAGAAATGGTCCTTAATATTTGCACCTAGTGTAGATAGCAACATTTTTAAAAGTTCCACTTTAGACGTTTATACAATATCATGCCTAGCTCATATTAGCGAAAATTGTAGGTCGGTCCATTTTGTTTCTCAACCCCTTATGATAAACATAAAAAGTTAAATTCAAAATTGAGCATTTCTGATCTTCTAAGAGATGATAAAATTTTGCGTCGGCTTAACGAATAACTAATAATTAAATTCTAAACTTAAATTATAGCACGTCCATGTGCAATGAGATTTTGCTCCACTACTTTGCCCTGTAATTCATGCGGCAGCTTATCTTAAGGTGCGACTACGTAACAAAAGTTTTGCTTCCATTTTACACTAAAGTGGCAAGAAACAGAAGGCATACGCTAACATGTTAATGCGCGTAACATAATAGAAAGGACAGCCATATGGCAAAACCAACTACACAAATAATCTAACTACAAGTTTTTATACTCTTTGTTGTGACGTAACACCAGTAGTGACAGCAGAAAGATGTTGAAGTGTATATAAACAGGAAGATAATCTTGTCACACTTCAAAAATAAGTCGTTTTAATTTCTCCAAAAATATATCTTTCAAAGAACGATTAAAAGGCGAAGACTCAATAATCATGAAAGAGAAAGCATAACTCCGTAATCTTTTCGTTGCCTCTCTGATTAGCAATAAATGCCAGCTTCGAGTTGAGTTGTTATTTACACGCTACACACACTCCCTCCTAGCCATAGCGTTCACGAAACACTTTCAAGTGTGTTGGGAATCTGACATGTCGTCCGCTTTTTGTCTTGCGAAGAGCTGTTTTGCTTTCGAGACACTTGTCTGGGCTGATGTCTTCTCTCTTACTTCGCTTTTAGGAGGTGTAGTTTTCTGCCGAAAGTTTGGGTGATCATCTGTTTCGTCTTCGATTAAAAATGCTGGTTTCACTCTATCAATGGAAATTGGTTTGATGTAAATGCCAAAATATTTTTCACTTCTATGCTTAACTTGAAAGGGTCCTTTATAGATTGGTTGTAGGCAGGATGTTGCGGCATTGTTTTAAATAAGAGCATGGAAGCAGCTTAACAATTTAGATGAAACGAAAACTGTTTTCTTACCGTGTGAGAATGTTTGGACTGGTTTAAGCTCACAAACCTTGTTGTAAACGGCTGAATTACGAATGTTTGATGTCCTTAAATGAAGAAAAAAATCAGCGGGTAGATTCAAAGGAGTTCCATACACCTATACTGCTGATGAGCATCCTAAATCTTCCCAGATGATAGAACGCAGTCCAAGAAAAAAAAAACGGTAGATTATTTATTCAGGATATAGAATGTAGATAAAAACGGAGTTAAGCTTTGATTTAACAATGCTGACGTTCAATAAGACCATTTGCATGGGGGTGATATGCTGTAGTTGTGTTTGTTTTGAAACAAAGTTTTTTTGAGAGAGATTGGAAAAGTTGACTTTCAAATTGTCTTCCTTGATTTGTTGTAATTTGTGCAGGAATTCCGAAACGTGAAATCCAGGTGGAAATGAGGGCTTTTGTTATGGTCTCAGCAGTCTGGTCTTGGAGTGGAACATCTTCTATCCAACATGTAAATCTGTTTATTATAGTGAGAAGATAGCGGCATCCTTGCGAGGGTGGCAATGGACCGACAATATCAATGTTTAGATAATTAAATCTTTTATTAGGCACTGGAAACTCACCTAAGGCTGAGAGTGTGCTTGTGGATCTTAGACCGTTGGCATGAAAGACATGCTCGAGCCCACTTTTGACAGTCTTTCTTCATGTTAGGCCAAATGTATCTCTCTGTCATTATTTTTGTCGACGCTCTAATACCTGTGTGAGAAAGTTGATGACAGGAATCGGTTGCTGTTTTTGGAAGTTTAAAGGAATATAAAGTCGAATTTTTTCAGTTGATATATCACACAAAAATGCTTTTGTTTAGTTGTTATACGCCCGTTACAATTCGCAATGTATTTAGAAATTAACTTGGCAAGGTATAATAATATAAATCAAATGAATGGTATGCACTTTATAATGCATCACACATTTCATTCAAGAAGTTTTGGGTTTCGCTTAAGGCTGGATTGGAAAAACTCTTTTATAATATACTTTACTCTTTTATAATTCAGATACGATTAAACAAAACAGAATTCCTAATTGAAATGAAAGCAAATATTTTTCCGAAATTTAATATATAAATCAAGTTTATGTCCTTAAAAACCTCTATAGATGACATATCTAAGTTCATTTTCTCCATAAAGTGTAAATGTTTATGGAGTTCATATAAATGTTATCCGGAAAATAAATAAATGTGTTAGACGACATTTTGAGTCTGCAGATTGATATTCCTTTGTATTGTATGAAGAGTTTGATAAGTAATCCACACCTCCATTGTCATTGTCTCCTCGTAAAAATTCAAATATCTGTATCGCTACTTTCCTTTAAAAGAAAGTATAACTGCACTGAAATGATCATTTCACCGCCAACATCGCATTTCTCAATATCATAGCGGATGAAATTCGAATGCATTCAGAAGACAGCTGCCAAGGAGGTTATTTACATATTTCGGTATTTTCTTTCTTCGTCAAAATAAATAAATAACCAAAGTAGAACAACAAAAGTCGTTTTCTTTTTCTTTAAGTTCTATCGTATCAGTATTCTTTGAAGCTGGAAATGGAAAAATAAACAAAGATCAATGTCTTTAATTTTGCATTTTTGAAAAAAAAGATTCTTTGCGTTGCATAAAACTGCATTATTTTAAAGACTCAAAACTATCTGTCATCATTTAATTTCAATATTCGTACGACAATTACCGCTATTTGCATGAAATGCGGATTTAGTTTATGCTTTGATACGACTTTTTACATATTGTGTTAAAGATGATTTATTCTCGCTAACCCTACACCGCCTTATTTTTAAACATCAAATTACACAAATTTAATTCCTGTTCTACCAAAGTGTCTCAATAAAACAAATGCATAATTTCTTGTTAATTACGGCAAATGCAGATTTAATATGGCTTTTAATGAGAATGTTTTATTATAGGTTCTGTTAAAGCTGATTTATTCGCTTCAGAAAATATCTTCAACACAACAGTTTCAAAGACACACAGACAAAAAAATGCATACAGGATAGAATGACAAAGATAAAATAGAAAGCTCAGTGCTTGAATCATTTGATCATGAAACTGGAAATAAATTCAAAGAATAATGATTAAAACCGCATATTTTTCTGAAACAGAAACATTTACCTCGATTTCGGATTGTTACACGTTTAATTAAATATCATATTTTTTGTTATCCTGTTTCCCTTTCAGCTTTTTATGCCACTGAATATGCCATTTTAAGTTGTTATGTCACAGTATTTTGCAAAAGTTTACTTACGATATATTTCACAATTTAATTGGATGCCTTTGAACCGGGGATCATCATCAAAATATGCAAATTAGGATAGATTTGTTTTACCTGAAAATAACAAAAGAATTTTAATACTGCGTCATGCAATTTAACAGCTGCATTGTTAATAGCCTTTTACTAAGGTGCCCAACTTTTTACCAGTGAAAAAGGAGGACACAAATTAAGGTTAAAAAATATCACAAACAAAAGAAACATTTTATTCATTGCAACAATAATACAGAATACACTATAATATATAAATGCATAATGAAAAGATCTGTAACATTATCAATTGTACGCTTTTAGAGGGAGGACAAAACTAACGAAAGGAGGACGATTTGTCACCTTACTCTTGCACAACTGATACTAGTTAGTTCAATCTTGAATTGAAATTATACTGTTTTGAGTACAGTTTGTAACACTTTACGAGAAATCAATAAGATAGTCTTTTGTTGTCGAGGGGCCGCGGAGGTAAGGTCTCGGCTTTGGTAGCTTGAGGGTTCCAGGTTCTAAACCCGATTCCACAGAAATTCCATTGAGTAATTGGGCCTGTTGCGCGTTAAATCATACGTAGGGGGGCCTTGTTGCCTCAAAACGGGACGTTAATATAACTAAAACTAAACTAAAATTTTGTTGTCAAATGCGAAACTGCTTTTTATTTAGATTTCGCATGCAACTGAGATTTCGCGATAACACCGCTTATAGAGGTAAACACCGTTTGAAAATTCGATTTATTTAGAAATTAGCTTCTAAAAGTCAAATAATACAGTGACAATTCTACGGTGAATCAACACTACACTTTTTGTTGAGATTACTACAACAATCCTGTGAAGCCATAGTTTGATTCGGAATCAAAATAAGATAACTAATACATATTTTAAATTTAAGGCTTTCATATTTTAAGCAGTTTTTATAACTTCTGCGTTAATGATCTTTTACATGGGTGTGACAATCAGAAAGTTTCCAAAAAATTCTAGCCAAAGATCTTGGAAAATATTCTTCAGTTAATTCACATTACAATATTAGAAATGAATTTTTCATTTTTCTTTAATATAAATACGCGTTGCAGCTAATATGAAAGTAAATTTAATATTTTTTTTAAAAATGTAAATATTAAATATATTCTAATATCTACTACACTTGAAATATATCCTTAAATTGCTATCTACAAAAGCAATTCTTTCCGCACTCTTCTTAGATTGAAATTCATGTTCGTTTTGTATTTAAAAGATTTTGTGTCCGATTTCAGATGACGCCAATGTAATGTAAGAATATGAAGTGGAATCTTACATTACCTATCAACGAGAGTTACTGCAATCATTCTTACCGTGTAAATTTATATAATGCTGTGTTACAAAATGTTGCTTATCATGTTTTATCATAAAACTATAACATTTCATTATTCAAATAATAAAAAGCCATATATATATATATATGTGATATTTTAATTTAACTTTCCTAAATAATCTTAATGACACCTCATTTTAAATACTTCTACTTTCAACATAATTAACGCACTACAACTTTCTTTACAAATCACGAGTTTCAAGGGGAATTCCCTATTCTGAGTACTTAAGCGTTCTGCGCATTCATTTCTGCCCTTTTTTCACGCCAGCATGTAATCATTCAACAACAACGCGCCGGGCGGGCGTAAAAACTTCTAAATTCTGGTCATGGAGCTGCAAATAAATGAAATACTTTTAGCTATGAAGAAATAAAACCTGATGCATAAATAAAATGAAGATCTAAACAAAATTCGTCTCTTCCTTGATGAAAATGGACTGCCTTTTCTCCTTATATAAAGCCTGATCTTACATATATATAGTAAGTAAGAATATCAATTATAGTAATATACAAAATAATCCAAACACAAAAATTGCAATATCCCTTAACCTTAAAAAGAAATAAAGCTACCCTATCTATAGTAAAAATTGAAATCCAAAACTTTTCTCATTAATTAAGATTATCACAAATAAATAAAATAAAAAATACTAATAAATAATGAGTCATTAACTATAGCAAAAGCCCTAAGAAATAAATTAAATCTAGAAAAGATTACGCTACTATATCAATAAAACACTTAATGAACTAATAAATATAAAATATTGCACTTAGAATTAAAATAACATAAAGATATGAAAAAGACAATCCAATATGTAAATCCAACAATTACAATGGCTTGGAGGATTGCGGTCCCCATATATAAGTAGAATATCAACATACTGACAATCTCAGCATTCATAGAACCAACCGAGTTTAATAAATGAGAATATTCCAAAATACAATTCTTAAAATTCTATTTTATAACTTACGCGAACGAAGCAAGGAAAAATATCGTTTTTCAAATGTGTTATTACGTAATGTTAAAGATAGATGTAATTGTAACTATAATAAATTCAATATTTTTAGATTTAAAAAAAGAAAATAAAATCTTAAAAACTAGCTACTTATTTACACATTTTCTTTCAAATTCCGGAGCATAATGTTTAGACATAACGTCTGAAGTGGAAATCATCGAAATAGAATTCCTTTGCATATAAATGCAACCTAATAGTTTCTCCTGGATCCAGCATATTTATTATTCCATTCGCGTTGTTCTGACCGAATTCATTTTTTGCACATAAAACCCTTTCAAAGGATTATAAGAAATTCAACAACTCTAAAAGCTCCTCCTTATTTATTCTGAAGATATTCTGAATATCTTGCGAAAATCTTATTCCTCAGATATTGCAAAAATTTCATCATAATGAAGTAGGCTCCGTTTTAAAAACTTTGGCTAAAACTAAACGAATTATTCAATATTTTCTTCCTTCAACCTTTAAATTCCTTTGGAGAAAGACAATGTCAACTAGAGATTTATTGTGATAAGAGTTTGTTTTTTTCGCAAAATGTCGGTTGATCTAAGCTTATGGCGGAAATTTATGAATCTGATGATTTATTCTTATTATCACCTTATATTCATATTTTTTCACATCACCTTAATTCGGAATTATATGTTAATAGCCAATGCCAGCGACTTCGTCCGCGTAGTTACACATCATTGACACCTTATTGCTCGGATAAAAATACTTTCACGTCTGATAGTTTTATTGTAAAAAATACTTTTATATAAAATATAATAAACAAAATTCTTTTATCTACTGAAACGTTTAATTAACACGTTAATCGCCATTTGAATCAAATGCGATTCACAAGACGATCAAACGCGATTCATACTTACTATCCAATCAGATGACCCCTCGCCCTTCGCATATTTACGGATCCTGCGTAGAAGAGAACGAGGTCGCTTTTCATCGGCTCTCAGCGTCACGTGACTTGGCTTGCTTCTAAATGACGTCATGAAACTAAACATCATTTACCAATGCTGAAGATTCGTCCCTTATTTGTTTTATTCTAAAAATGCATTCATCATTTCCTTGAGAAACATCCAAATAATCATAATTAAAAGGTAGTTTTAATTTCTCCATGATGCGATAGCAGAAGACAGAATAATAATTAAAATCCTGCCTAGCGCCGTGCGATGATATCACTAAGAAGCAAGCCAAGTCACGTGACGCTGAGAGCCAATGAGAAGCGACCTCATTCTCTACTATGTAGGATCTGTAAATATGCTCAAAAGAGCACTCTAGTGCTCTTTTGAGCATAGGAAGAGATCATGATGCCCTAGTGTAAATGGTAGGAAGCCAAGAAGCCATTATAGGTTAAACACCTTTCTCGGTAAAACGCGCACTTAGGCACAAAAAAATGTGTGCTTTTTCTCACAGATTAGGTGCGCCCGACGGAAGGTTACAGTTGGCTTATTCAGAAGGTCCTAGACCCAGTTCTCTGGCTCCAAACGAAACACAATTTCACTAGGATGTAGTACAAGTGATGCGCACTGTGAAAATAATTAAATAAATGAGAAAATGTGCATTAAAATGGTATTTAGAAAGAAAAAAGACTTTGCGTTAACAATTGAATATCGGTAACGTTTTCAGTTAAGTGAAAAAAAAAAACAAATCAACTATTCAATTTTACTTCAGCAATAAAAAAAACTACAAAAGTTGCCTTAGATAATGACGCAAAGACACCTATTGACGAATTTTATTTATTTACATGCTTTTGAAATTTTGTTTCGCATGGAGCCATAGAACCGTCTCTATGTCTTTCTGAACATTTAATTATGAAAATACTGTATTTCTTTCATTGTAAAAAATTAGAAAATATTTTAATTTTTGCAATTTTATGCATAAATAAGTCTTTCTATTAGTTAAATGCCCTTAATCGCTCAATCCTAAGCTTAAAGAGTACAATTAACACAGCTAGTAATTATATTTGAATAAGAAACAGATATTAAAGAGTATCTATTTCTGAATTAGTAATGTAAATAAATAAGGAAGCGAAACTGCAAAAAGAAAAATTTAGAACTTACTGACGTAAAATTTGTTGATTTATATCTTCCAAAAAAGTTCGATTTCTTTTCATGCGAATCTCTAAATCTAACAAATACAAATATCAACCCCTTTTTCTGTAATAAAGCCCAGTAGCGAAAAATGTTTATTAATGAAAGTTACCACTTTCAATAAACCAAGAACAAGTCTTTGAATTCTTTTGATCAAAGGTAAGCAACAGTCTCGCTGGGTTTCTTTAACTTGAAGCTCTTTACCTTTTTCGACAACGGAATTTCAGGAGGGCCGATGGCAACAGTGATCAATAACTTTGTGATTTCTGAAGATATTTTCTACTCTGCTGAATACGAGTAACTGGTTGTTTGGCTCTTTGATTTGAAGAAAAGTAAATAATGAGAATATTTCTTTTTTTCATTGCTTCTCGGAAAAAAATATTTGGAATGAAAGGATCTTTTGAATATAAATGCATCGTATATTTTCTTTAGGCTTGTAAGGAATCTTGCCATTATTGTATTTGTGAGTGTTTGAAGATATCGGAAGAATGTCTTTGTGGAACTCAAAACAATAGATAGTATTACTTTTTCCAATACAATTTTCATAACAAATATGTGTCAAAATGTTAAAATAACCCCTCGAAAACGGTAATGCTATTGCTATGGCAACGTATTAACAATGCCTGAAGCTCTTGCAGTTAATTGGTGAATAGAAAGCCCAGTAGATGAAGGAGAGAAAGTAGAAATAAATTTTTTTCCGTTGAAAAACCATTTTTACAGCATTAAGTTTTATGCATCGAACTAATTTTTTGAGTTGCATCGAAACATGTTTTATTGTGTATAAACTCTTTAAAATCACTCCAAAAAGGTTTCAATTTAGCCGTCCATACATAGAAGCGTAATTTCTTTTTCAAATTATGCCAAATTTAGCCAAACATGTAGATTAATTAAAAGTCAGTTTTTTAAAATTATCAATTCAGTGCTACTTGATAAGCACACTATCTCAAACTTAGTGTTGTGAAATTAACCCTGTGTATTTTTTTAAATCACTACTGAGATGCAATGTTTGCAAACGTTTTCAAATACCGTTGAGCCAAGAGAGTCATTTATATGCAAAGCTTTATTCAGCATAAAATAATCCAACGCTATAAAAGAACTAAGTAAACACATTAGTCTATGAAAATAGCAGGATGCAGCAGAAAATAGACTTGCTTCCTACCCGCGGAAATCGTGGGATACGCAGTCAGAGGGTTAAACTAATTTGATGTACTAAAATTGAATTTTTATTGTGCAGAAATTCATATAATAATCTGTACGGTTATATAAATTTAAAACATTTTCTATTTTTTCGTGAGTTATCTAAAATCGAATGCCCCAATTTGGTTCATAATGTTAATTTGTTCAAACATTTTGCATCGAGACTATAGAAAAGCGGCTTGAAACTTTTGCATCTACACTATAGCAATGTAGAAAACCAATTTGACGTCGAACTTGTTCTTTCCAAATACTAGTCCTCTCCCTATGAACCAACCAAAACTTAAATTCAAAGGCATTGAATGATTCCTAATAACACCTATATTATTTATATATTACATAGTTAAAATTCATGTACAAAAAAATATATTTAGCTTTTTAGTAGTTTATTTCCTCTAATTTTGTTCCAAATTGATCGCCATTTAGCGAAAGAAAAACCATTTTCTCAAAGTATCGACAAAATTTTCTTAAAATTGTAACAATATTTAATACATATTGTTTCAAAATTATTTGGAAGCTAATAAATATTCCTAATACTAAACTCGCACGACTAGAATGAAAACAATATCCATCATATTTTTCATGAATTGGCCACACAAAGGCGTAAATACAGAGTTCAAATTTTAGTATGATTTTCCTGGATAAATTCATGAATACTATATATTTCGTTTTTGGTGTTGCAACTGCTTTATAGCGGAAACATGAAAAGCAGCAATGAAGCTACCGACTTGGCGAGTTGATTGCCTACGAGTTCATCCATTTCCTCAACTTTTAAAATCATACATCTCCATTAAAAATGAATTTTTAATGCATTTAAGCAATCCACAATTCGAATCATTTGGACAGTGAATCATTTTAAAATTGAACACACATGATTCAGTGAAATGGACAACTACTTTACTAAGGATGGAAGGACTAATTGACCAAGGATGTGTGCACAAATTTTAGCCTGTCGCTTTATATAACCACAAGAACTACACCACTGACCTACCCGAAAGTCTACAATGAATAGTATGTGTAATTATATAAGTACACAAAAATAAACTAAATAAGAAAACTTTATTTACAAGTTTGATACACAGACTGAAACGTGGTTGGTAAATTGACCATACACACATTTGAAAGCTCCATGCGATACAGATAGTAAAGGATCAACAAAAAGTTTTTCTTTTTAATAAATGAAAAAACATTTCAAACAGTTCAGGTAAGATTAACAATATCTGTCGCATATCAAAGTATGAATTTAAAATTTGATACCAAATAGGTACATACGAATCTTTATATACGCACGGTTTCAAATATATTCATATAATTCTTTTGAAAAAAATTTTGAGGATGAATAAATCATCTAAGTAATTATGTAGAATTTTTTCAGTAAATTTAAGAAACTTTAGAAGAGACCGATCATTCAAAATTATTTAATAGAATTAAGAAAAAGAAAACTATACAAGAACATCTTAAGTATTTATTGCATCCGTTCTACATTTTTCTGTGAATTGATTAAAAATTCATTTATATAAAAGGTAGCACTTGTAACTAAATTTTGCTAACATTCATCGTTTATATTGTGACTTATCATAGATTTGCACAAACACATTTATCACCATGGTGATCAGGCATGGTGATCAAATGGTGTTTCTGGGGGATACCTGACTAGCTGTCCGGATCAGCAGGTCAGTTACCTCTTTCTGGAAAAATTAAGGACAGGAGACTTAATGAAAATATTTAAAATCCGGTAATTATCCATCAAATTTACAAAAAATTAGATATTTTCTTAAATCCGAGATATATTTTAGTATTAATGATGTTAAATTTTAACTTTAGTAAAAAAGAAATTGTGAATGGATACAATGGACAATATATGAAAATTTATTTACACAAAATATATGCATTAAAAATCATAATATATTCGAATTGAGTAGTAGCCTTAAAACTGAAATGGCGTCATTCTTATTTAGATCACTTGCTAAAATCTAACGTAATAAATTTAATAAAAACAATTTAACCCTTTGCACTCGAAGAAATACGATGGACAAATATATGAGTATGAGTGCAAGGATCCATTTTAATATATATGAAGCTGACAAATATAATTATTGATGCGTTTTAATTCCTAAAAATTAATCTGAAGTTTTCTGCTATAAATGACTTTTATAATTACCTTGCAATTTTTTTTCTCTGACGAGTTTTTTACCAAGTGGCTCCACTAGTATGGAACCAAAATTGAGTCATTTAACGATTGAACGATAATTAAATATATAAATTACTAAAATAATGCAATATCGTCGAGAATATACAGATGTGCAAAATTTCTAAACTATCACATCAGGAAAAGAGCAAAATATCCATTAAAAAGCTCGATCTTCACAAACATGATACAAGTTAATTGTGTAATAAAAAGTATTAATCACGAATGCCATCAGTCTTGAATCCTCGAATCGAACAATAGGGCTTACTACATAGGGTGCATCGTAATTATACAATAATAGGGGAGGGTGTTGTATAGTCCCCTCCCCCAATGTACAATGGGTTCCAAACGTTCTTTCAAGTACATGCACCGAATGTTCTAGAAATGAGGGGCGGCTTAGTTGCTTTTATGCACAGTGGCCAAAGCAAGTATGCAGTCATTCGATTTGTCCTGGGTTCTGAAATGGTTCACAAGAAGATCTGTTCTCCCATCCTTCTCAATGAAGGATAGTACATCTAAAAGTAGGGTCGGCTGTATGATGCGAACCACAAAAGATTTTCTTATGTGGCGAACATCCCTGTCTGTCAGTGTCTGACGTCTTTCTATAAATTATTGGTAGGGATATATAAAAAATATTTTTTTAAGTTTTAGAAGTCTACTACTTAAAATAATCAGAACAAGTCAATGGCAGCAAAACAATGCGTGCCCAAAACAGATGATAAACAAGGTTTGAGTATTTTATGTCTGAATTATAGCCATGTCCAGCGGTGATTGGCAATATGACGGAAAGAGCTGTTGAATACCAGTAATGCAGTTTATAAAAATATTTATTCTCTGAAGTGTTTAATTTTTCTGAGGCTTTTATCAAGATTCTGTAACAGACAGGAAAATTTTGTAGATACGATTTTTTCAACAAATTAGTCTTAAGAGACTAAAACTATACAATAATTCAGCATCAAGGACTGTTGAAATTGCAACAGAAATTTTAAATCTTATTTTCCCAAATACAGTTTCTTATAAAAAAAAAAAAACCCGAAAATTTACTTTTTTACGAAAAGTTCCGCAAAATGTCTTGTGCCAAACTTTATCGTCTTTCATCAGTTACATTTTCATTTATCTGGCTTTGTAACAAGAGCTCGACAATGGTTCAAGACAAACATTTTGACCTTAATGACAGTAATTTCCAAGAGGTTGAAGACTGCTCAGAAATAAATTCTCTGCCATTTTGGATGGAACTCCAAGAACTAGTCTATGCTTCAGTATAAAATCCTCTTGGCGATATTTTAAAGATCTACGATATAAGCATTGCCTTAATATCAAGCAATATCTGAAAAGAAAATCAAGAACAGAATTAAATTTCTATATATCAGATGAAAGTTCAAATAAGCATTGAAATTCTGAAAAGCATTTAATGACACAGATTTTTATTATATGCCATCAAGTCAAGATTCTATATGGAAATAGAATTTACTTGCAATATCAAAAATCGATGAAATTGAACTTATCGTAGAGTCAGATAGGTATATAAAATTACCGCAATTTTTAATTCATAGTTGAAAATAAATCATCTACTGGTGTTTCCATTAGAATTACTTAGAAAACTTTAAACATCTCATGGACCTTTTTTTAAATCTAGATATACCGAATAGAGAATGAACCAGCTTTGAGTCGGCTATGTTATATCTTACGAGTCATCGTTGTATCTTTCATGCGCGGTATAGTTACTTTTCATAAATGCAAATAAATCCTCTTGACATTAAAACCCCATGTTCATAAACGAATACTCTAAATTTCCATATTTTGCCTCGTGAATATTTATAAAATGAGAATATTAAAAATGAAACTCCTCTTTGTAATATTTAAGCTCTGTAAATATTTTAAATTCAATTTTGAAGATAGATTTTTTGTTCAACGTATTTGGTAAGAGACCATTTAACCTAAACGCGATTAGTAATTATGTATACTTAGAAATCATTTCAAATGTCAAGCTTATTGTATGAGATTTTTTATTAAATTTTTTATTCCATGCGGATTCATTAAATACCAAATATGTACTTTGCGACTTCTGGAGTACTCGAGTAATACAGTAAGAATCAAATATTTTGGTGAGACTTAAAAGCATGGTACAGTCGATGAGTGAATTTTTTCAAGCGATGATCCACCTCATTTTGGCATTAGATTTGGTATGGTTAATATCTAACTGTTGGCGGTTATCTTACCGGTTTGTGAATAATTTGCTAAATTGGCGACAGGACCCATCCTATTCGAAAGTAACCAGTATTTTAATTTAATAGGCCGACATACTATGGTTTTCATATAGAATCGTAGTCGAGCATCTAGTTTAGCTAAAATCCAACACTCAAGGTCTAGTTTACTACACGTTAGATAATAATTCGATATCATCTGAGAATAATTACCTCCTTTATATCCAGTCGGAGCTAAACGATTTTCTGAAGACTAATTTCGAGCTTCGCTTGAGACGGCGAAATATGCGTTGTTACTATGCGAGGAAAACTTAACTGAAGAGAATCAGCTACCTTTGCAAGGCATTCTGCACCATTGTCGGCAACATAGGCGAATTCGCTTTCTTGACGGATTTTGCTTAAACGTGTCAATCCACGCCAAAGTAGAATCCTTTCAATTCAAAACATCTTGATTTCGGAACTCGAAGAAACTCATGTTCTAGGATCCACTAACATCTACAATCCAGTAGAAATCAGACTAGTCATTAAATTTATCATAAAGATAGTAAAATTCTGGGCTTCTTCCAACAGAGTTCCTTTTTAGATTAAGAGATGAGGCAAATCCTACTTAAATTCAAAATAAGTTCGTTGCAGTTGGGAAGAGTTGAAGTTTGCGTAGATCAAGCAAAATCAGCCATATCCAATAATATCCATAATTCATGCTTGCTATGTAAATTTCTCAAGTAAAATCGAACATTAATTTTTACCCTAGTTATTAAAATTTAACTTCTTAAACTCCTAAATTATATTCGTAAATAATAAATATTTTTTATCTCCAAAGTTATACAAATATTGAATTTTTCGATTTCTGAAAGAAAGATTTTAGTTTTTCAACAACTATTTTATTCCTGAAATACAACGTACTTGAGTTCCATTTCATCCAAGAGATAAAGTTGCAACAAAATATTGAATTTAAAAATTTGCTTTAAAGGATTAGAATCGTCAAATATAACTCAATTTTGTAGCCTGCTTATTTCCAGTCCCAGGAAAGATTTACAATAGGGACAGTCAGACATTTACATCAATCGAAATTGTTATCTCGGGTAAGAATTCAAACTCGATCGAAACTAGAAATAAGGTTGTTTATTCTTCAGTACGCGGATGCCGCTCAATTAAATAACGCGGAAAATAAAAGAACGAAACTTAAAATAATTTCCGTCCTAAAGGATTTGAGGACTGAAAATATTAAAGGAAAGTATACTTAGAATAAATTCAGAAGATGCGAAAAACACTGCACGGAAAATACCATACCATGAAATCTCTGAATTTGGACCAAGAAAAACTTAAATTGCTTAAAATTTAAAACTCATACAGTAAAAGTACATCTGGATATACAGGGCATAATTAAGAGGCAGCGAATTATTTTCAGGTCACAGTATATTGAACATCTCATTGCTTCAAATCAATGAAATTCCGAATCGTACTGCATAGTAACGTACAGAAAGAGTTGATGTAATTGCACAATTCCTCTTCAATATTTGGAGAAGAGGGAGTTTCGAACCGACTTCTAATCATGTCTTTTAGTCCAGTCAAATTGTCATAAATGGTTACATTAATTAGGGTAGCTCCGATTTTTTGATATGTTGTATGGGTTGGTACAGTGTTGAAAAATCCAAGTTTTCCAATTCCTCCCACCACCGCGGGCGCCACCATCTTGAAACAAACCGCTCACAATTTTTGGACTTTTCCCTGTTTTTACAAAATATCTCCTAAAGTATTGATCTGACAAAAAAAACTCGTCTGCACTTTTATTAAACTATAGAACATTGTCTAGAATTTGAGACAAAACTGAAATTTGTAGCTCTAATACTTCTCGAGATAGACCTCTTTGAAATTTGAGAATTTTTCTCAAAAATGTAAAAATTACAGATTTTTGGTCAGTGATTGCTTGATAGCAAGTAAATGGTGAATCCTACACTAAAGTTTGACATAACAATTATAGTAGAGGTAAGTAGCTCAAGTTTAAGACCAAGCTTATTCTTCTAGCTCGTTTAGACTACGAGATACAATCTTTTGAATATTTGTGTAGTTTTTTTAGGAAAACACGTGATAACTTAATACTGACAAAATCAATGTATTTATTAACAAACAAAAAAAGGTTCATACATTGTTAAGTTTGTATATCACATATATTCAGTGGAGTGCTCACTCGATGGACCCTTGGAATGATACATCTCCAAAACATTTGTTTTGAAATTGAAAAATTCTGTGATGTAAAATTAACATCATCAGAACATGTTGACACGAGGCCTTCTCGAATAGCCCGGGATAATGAAGATGCAGCAAAGCTCTCTCAGTGGCTTTCTGAACACAATCCATTCCCTAAAATTGATGCGATAATGTCAATAGATTCAGGAATTGTGGGAGGTAATGAAGTAAACTGCCATTTTTCAGAAGAGATTGGGAGAGATGATTTCAAAAATGATGGGGAGAAAATTCGAAAATGTGAAATTCAAACGGAAGGGCAAAGTGGTGACACTTGCTTCTATTAACAGTTCCGTCAAAATTTTAAAATCAGCATTGTTGTGGATACCCATATACTTTTTCACAGGTTATGCATAGCAAAGCAGTCATGACGATTTAAAAGCATTTTTCAAATTCGAACTGTCACCTTTTCCTATCTTGTTATTCACAGGAGAAAGCATGCGTAAGGGAACAAAATCTTCATTATATACATCATTCTCACCCATTTACAGAGCACTGCATGCCATGAGAAGTTACCACCATGTGCAAACATGGTTGGGAAACGAAAAAGATCCCTTGAAATGGGGCTGGATGCACACTCCATCAGACCTCTTCCCTAAGAAATCAGAAGGATCCAGCACCAGAGTCCCTCCTTCAACGCATTTCCTGTACTTGCAAAAAAGGTTGCACGAATGCATGTGGATGCAGGAAAGCAGGTCTGCATTGTTCTTTACTATGCAAACATTGCATTGAACAGTCTTGCGAAAATCCAATGCCAGTTTTTTTTCGTAGAAATCTTATCCCTCCAGTAAATGCCACATTTTCGATAAATTTGGCTCATTTCGAAAAAAACCGTAAAAAATTTAATTTTATTGGAAACATTCTTTTGAAATACAAAATAACGACCGGTTTCTAATCGGTTGTTATTTTGTCAAAAAATTCACAGTTTTCATTAAGCCCCATAAATATCTATTGAACATCAGCCAATACTCGCAGGCCAAGAATGGGCTACACTCGGCACTCTCGAATTTTTTTTCATGATACCACACAAAGTTGATTTAAGAATTAAAGTTTCAAAAATTCCATTTGAAATTTACATACTTGGAGAATAAACAGCATTCAATCCGCCGAAAATTCATTTTAAAATATTTATTTTAAAGTTCAATTTAGTTTTAATTGCTTACCATTCTGAAGTAACACGAGGCTGTTTTGAGACGGAACTTGTAGATTTGAACCACGGTCAGATGACGAGGACGACACCTGAGCAGGCACCCTTCTTTCCAAAATTCCGCGCAGCATCAGCGGGAGGATATTTCATCTTAACGGATTTATCGTGCACCAGACGTGCTTGAAAGGAGATTCTTCAGTGGAATCGGGTTTCCAAACCTCCGGCTCTGACCCCTGTCCATGTTTATTCTGAAAAAAGATAATCGAAACAGTTTGGTGTCTAGATACTTTTCGGAATATTAGATGCATGATTTTGCTTAAATTGTGACAATATACCAAGAAATAATTACAAAAAATTGCATAACAGATAAATTTTCAGAAAGCAGACTCTGAAAACTATTTTCATAAAAAATTTACTACAGTCCCTCTATCGGACTTTTTGGTGAAATTTTAATTTTTCTTAATATTGAGCTACAATAAAACAAATTCAAGATCACAATTATTCAAGATATAACAAAGCAAAATTTATAATAATCAAATTGTTTTTAATCAAATTTAATAATTCTTTGAATGCCAAGTAATATCGAATAATCAGAACGCAGTTTTTCAGTCTTGAACCAAAGGATACCGAGTTCTATTTTGATAAAAACACTGCGTGGAATTACTAGGCAAAAGTGAGCCAACTCAGATTCATTATACCTACTGACTACTTAACAATAAAATCAATTTTTAAAAAATAGGGCTTTTAAAAGACTTGACTTTCATTTCTTGAATAAATGAGGAAAATATCTTTAAAAACTATTTTGTTTTAAGTATGGTTTATGGATAAGAAACAGTTTGTTACCTACAGACAACACTGAGCTTTCAGAAAAAAATTCTTTGATAAAATCTATAATGTAAAACACAGATGAATTTTAATAACTAATAATACGGATAAGGAATTTCCTTCATCGTAGAATTAGAATACGATATGGTATTCTCAAGCATACAAACAAAGCTAAAAATATGCAGCCTAGAATGGAAAAATGAATTCATCTTTATCAGCACTCAAGCTGCCATCTATATGTTGTAAATCGATTTAATAAAAATTTCAGTATGTCTCCTGTTATCAACAGCAGGCATGAGAGCTTCAATCTTATTCTCAAGATTTTAGAAGACAAAATTGGGTATGTTGCTGAAAGGCTACACTGGGCCTTTAAGGGTTAACACAGAATCTGAAAAAAGTCTATCGTGAAAAAATTGTGAACATGTGCCCAATTTATACTTTAAATTAATTAATAGAATCAATGAACGCTTATTTCGCAAATCAGGTCAATTAAATTGATACAAAAATCAGCACCAATAATAGCACAGAAACGTTAAAATATAAATGGAATAAGTAAAAAATTTCTACACCAAACCAAGAGCTGTGATGGACTTTCGTTCGTATACATTTATAGTAGTACCATTCACTTGGCTGGATTTGAATAACTGGCAGTTTCTATTCTCTGTTGTGCTGACGACTATTAAGCTGGCGTCCTTTACAGAATCTACCAAAAACAAATACGGGTGGTCCCTGATAAAGATAGACGGCTTGTGGTATATCAGAGGAAGAGTCCGCCGCCTCTACTCTTCACATTTGGGACACTTATAAGAACGGTGCGGGCGCACTTCTAGTACTTTGAAATGTGGGTGATACCAGCAGAGCTTATTTCACGTGATTGCGAACGCGTACGACGACTGTTGCTTTTTTTAGCTGACCGAAAATCCGACAGATCGTGGAGGTCTGCAACTTCTTTGCAACACAACGTTTCACTGCAAGCAAATGCAGGAGCAGCGCTCATTCGCGATGAAGAACTGTCACCACCCGGAAGAAGCAAGTGGATTGGTGGGCTTGCAGAATTCTGTGCTGCTACCTCCAGCTGCCTTGTCAGTGATTGGAAGATGAAACGCGCAAAATTGCTTTGGACTGGAACAGGCATCGCTTGATTGAACAATTCTTATTAACGATGTCGTCTGCTCGTATGGTTTTCGGCTCGCCTTTTTCATAACGCGAAATGGGTAGCTCGTCCCCTAGGCTTTCACCGGCCAACTGACGCCCGTATTTCCTGCGTTTTCGATTTGAGCATCGATCGATTATTTTGATCTTCAGATCGGCGGCGTACGGATCAGAGAGTCGGTTGAATAATTACGTCGCGGCCACCATCCACTGCGCGAAATTTCTGGTGGAAAGGTGACTACGACATAATTAAGCTGTCTCAGTGATAAGGTTTCGGAGGAAACAGTTCAAACGTTGATTCAAGCATGTGAAACCATAGTGCCGAGATCTGGCTGTATAAATGGCGGAATCACCAGCTGCCGTTTCAGGAGTCTCATGTTGAAGAAAGAATAGCTGTTGCTTCGTTTGATATTGCGAAATCGAAAGTCGAAGAAGAAAATGCGTGATATAAGGTCACCAATGTCGAGGTTCGATTGTCTTATTCAAAAAATAAGTGTATTAATAGAATCCATCAGAAGGGATGAAGGATCACTCGATTAAGTATATAAAAATATATCACATTTATTTAAAGCGATCAACATCGCCTTGTCTTTGGAGGGACTCCTGGTTGGGTTTTTTTTACCGTACTCTCGAAGACGAATACATCCGGCGAGTTCGCCTTGTACGGACGGATTTGAATGGCGGGTGTTAAAGATACGTGCTGCCTCTCTGTACGAGGAACATAGGCAGATTCTTTACAGCATCATCTAATTAGATACTGAGAAAACAAATGGTTAAGAGGTTAATATAATGTTTGTAGGAGAGTTAGTATTGATTTTGTTCCACTACTCGTAACTAAATTTGCTTAATTTTAGCAAATTTTATTAAGAGTACCTGAGTCAAAAATTACCGTTTCATTTGTTAGATAGAACTAACGCATAGCGTGGTTGAATGCCGGATGCCGGGTTTGGTAAACCTGCTGGCCTTGGTTGCCCGCCGATCGACACCTGTTGTAGTCTGTTTAATTCAAATTAGAGTTGTATTCTAATATCAACTATGCTGGCTTTTCGACTGTTGGTGAGCATTTTTGCATTCGTAAAGATGGGTCAAATTAAAATATTATCCTTTGCATTCCTCTTTGAGCGGTTTGCTGTGTTGGTGGTCTGCCTTTACACAGTAATACACCAGAAGATTACAGAATTTAAAAGTGAGGGTCTTTGTTTTGCTTTACAAGCAACAGGTAATCAATTAAATTCAATAAATTCTTTTTTGGTCTCTGCATTAACTGAACGCAGTTATATATTGGTGAACGTCTTCGGAGATGTTTTATGACAATAGTCATCTTAAATTACTGAAAAAATTCTTT